>OW388289.1:115517442-115564684 GCA_936450465.1 Gibbula magus | reverse complement strand
GATAGTGGGGTCCAGTGTGTAAAGTATGAAGGATAGTTGTGTCCAGTGTGTATAGTATGAAGGATAGTGGGGTCCAGTGTGTATAGTATGAAGGATAGTGGGGTCCAGTGTGTAAAGTATGAAGGATAGTTGTGTCAGTGTGTATAGTATGAAGGATAGTGGGATCCAGTGTGTATAGTATGAAGGATAGTGGGGTCCAGTGTGTATAGTATGAAGGATAGTGGGATCCAGTGTGTATAGTATGAAGGATAGTGGGGTCCAGTGTGTATAGTATGAAGGATAGTGGGGTCCAGTGTGTATAGTATGAAGGATAGTGGGGTCCAGTGTGTATAGTATGAAGGATAGTGGGGTCCAGTGTGTATAGTATGAAGGATAGTTGGGTCCAGTGTGTATAGTATGAAGGATAGTGGGGTCCAGTGTGTATAGTATGAAGGATAGTGGGATCCAGTGTGTATAGTATGAAGGATAGTGGGGTCCAGTGTGTATAGTATGAAGGATAGTGGGGTCCAGTGTGTATAGTATGAAGGATAGTGGGGTCCAGTGTGTATAGTATGAAGGATAGTGGGGTCCAGTGTGTATAGTATGAAGGATAGTGGGGTCCAGTGTGTATAGTATGAAGGATAGTGGGTTCCAGTGTGTATAGTATGAAGGATAGTGGGGGTCCAGTGTGTATAGTATGAAGGATAGTGGGATCCAGTGTGTATAGTATGAAGGATAGTGGGGTCCAGTGTGTATAGTATGAAGGATAGTTGGGTCCAGTGTGTATAGTATGAAGGATAGTGGGGTCCAGTGTGTATAGTATGAAGGATAGTGGGGTCCAGTGTGTATAGTATGAAGGATAGTGGGGTCCAGTGTGTATAGTATGAAGGATAGTGGGGTCCAGTGTGTATAGTATGAAGGATAGTGGGGTCCAGTGTGTATAGTATGAAGGATAGTTGGTTCCATTGTGTATAGTATGAAGGATAGTGGGGTCCAGTGTGTATAGTATGAAGGATAGTGGGGTCCAGTGTGTATAGTATGAAGGATAGTGGGATCCAGTGTGTATAGTATGAAGGATAGTTGGGTCCAGTGTGTATAGTAGTGAAGGATAGTGGGGTCCAGTGTGTATAGTATGAAGGATAGTGGGGTCCAGTGTGTATAGTATGAAGGATAGTGGGGTCCAGTGTGTATAGTATGAAGGAGAGTTGGGTCCAGTGTGTATAGTGTGAAGGATAGTGGGGTCCAGTGTGTATAGTATGAAGGATAGTGGGGTCCAGTGTGTATAGTATGAAGGATAGTGGGATCCAGTGTGTATAGTATGAAGGATAGTGGGGTCCAGTGTGTATAGTATGAAGGATAGTGGGGTCCAGTGTGTATAGTATGAAGGATAGTGGGGTCCAGTGTGTATAGTATGAAGGATAGTGGGATCCAGTGTGTATAGTATGAAGGATAGTGGGGTCCAGTGTGTATAGTATGAAGGATAGTGGGGTCCAGTGTGTAAAGTATGAAGGATAGTTGTGTCCAGTGTGTATAGTATGAAGGATAGTGGGGTCCAGTGTGTATAGTATGAAGGATAGTGGGATCCAGTGTGTATAGTATGAAGGATAGTGGGGTCCAGTGTGTATATTATGAAGGATAGTTGGGTCCAGTGTGTATAGTATGAAGGATAGTGGGTCCAGTGTGTATAGTATGAAGGATAGTGGGATCCAGTGTGTATAGTATGAAGGATAGTGGGGTCCAGTGTGTATAGTATGAAGGATAGTGGGGTCCAGTGTGTAAAGTATGAAGGATAGTTGGGTCCAGTGTGTATAGTATGAAGGATAGTGGGGTCCAGTGTGTATAGTATGAAGGATAGTGGGATCCAGTGTGTATAGTATGAAGGATAGTGGGGTCCAGTGTGTATAGTATGAAGGATAGTGGGGTCCAGTGTGTATAGTATGAAGGATAGTTGTGTCCAGTGTGTATAGTATGAAGGATAGTGGGGTCCAGTGTGTATAGTATGAAGGATAGTGGGATCCAGTGTGTATAGTATGAAGGATAGTGGGGTCCAGTGTGTATAGTATGAAGGATAGTTGGGTCCAGTGTGTATAGTATGAAGGATAGTGGGGTCCAGTGTGTATAGTATGAAGGATAGTGGGATCCAGTGTGTATAGTATGAAGGATAGTGGGGTCCAGTGTGTATAGTATGAAGGATAGTGGGGTCCAGTGTGTATAGTATGAAGGATAGTGGGGTCCAGTGTGTATAGTATGAAGGATAGTTGGTTCCAGTGTGTATAGTATGAAGGATAGTGGGGTCCAGTGTGTATAGTATGAAGGATAGTGGGATCCAGTGTGTATAGTATGAAGGATAGTGGGGTCCAGTGTGTATAGTATGAAGGATAGTGGGATCCAGTGTGTATAGTATGAAGGATAGTGGGGTCCAGTGTGTATAGTATGAAGGATAGTGGGGTCCAGTGTGTATAGTATGAAGGATAGTGGGGTCCAGTGTGTATAGTATGAAGGATAGTTGGTTCCAGTGTGTATAGTATGAAGGATAGTGGGGTCCAGTGTGTATAGTATGAAGGATAGTGGGATCCAGTGTGTATAGTATGAAGGATAGTGGGGTCCAGTGTGTATAGTATGAAGGATAGTTGGGTCCAGTGTGTATAGTATGAAGGATAGTGGGGTCCAGTGTGTATAGTATGAAGGATAGTGGGGTCCAGTGTGTATAGTATGAAGGATAGTGGGGTCCAGTGTGTATAGTATGAAGGATAGTGGGGTCCAGTGTGTATAGTATGAAGGATAGTGGGGTCCAGTGTGTATAGTATGAAGGATAGTTGGTTCCATTGTGTATAGTATGAAGGATAGTGGGGTCCAGTGTGTATAGTATGAAGGATAGTGGGGTCCAGTGTGTATAGTATGAAGGATAGTGGGATCCAGTGTGTATAGTATGAAGGATAGTTGGGTCCAGTGTGTATAGTGTGAAGGATAGTGGGGTCCAGTGTGTATAGTATGAAGGATAGTGGGGTCCAGTGTGTATAGTATGAAGGATAGTGGGGTCCAGTGTGTATAGTATGAAGGATAGTTGGGTCCAGTGTGTATAGTGTGAAGGATAGTGGGGTCCAGTGTGTATAGTATGAAGGATAGTGGGGTCCAGTGTGTATAGTATGAAGGATAGTGGGATCCAGTGTGTATAGTATGAAGGATAGTGGGGTCCAGTGTGTATAGTATGAAGGATAGTGGGGTCCAGTGTGTATAGTATGAAGGATAGTGGGGTCCAGTGTGTATAGTATGAAGGATAGTGGGATCCAGTGTGTATAGTATGAAGGATAGTGGGGTCCAGTGTGTATAGTATGAAGGATAGTGGGGTCCAGTGTGTAAAGTATGAAGGATAGTTGTGTCCAGTGTGTATAGTATGAAGGATAGTGGGGTCCAGTGTGTATAGTATGAAGGATAGTGGGATCCAGTGTGTATAGTATGAAGGATAGTGGGGTCCAGTGTGTATAGTATGAAGGATAGTTGGGTCCAGTGTGTATAGTATGAAGGATAGTGGGGTCCAGTGTGTATAGTATGAAGGATAGTGGGATCCAGTGTGTATAGTATGAAGGATAGTGGGGTCCAGTGTGTATAGTATGAAGGATAGTGGGGTCCAGTGTGTAAAGTATGAAGGATAGTTGTGTCCAGTGTGTATAGTATGAAGGATAGTGGGGTCCAGTGTGTATAGTATGAAGGATAGTGGGATCCAGTGTGTATAGTATGAAGGATAGTGGGGTCCAGTGTGTATAGTATGAAGGATAGTGGGGTCCAGTGTGTATAGTATGAAGGATAGTTGTGTCCAGTGTGTATAGTATGAAGGATAGTGGGGTCCAGTGTGTATAGTATGAAGGATAGTGGGATCCAGTGTGTATAGTATGAAGGATAGTGGGGTCCAGTGTGTATAGTATGAAGGATAGTTGGGTCCAGTGTGTATAGTATGAAGGATAGTGGGGTCCAGTGTGTATAGTATGAAGGATAGTGGGATCCAGTGTGTATAGTATGAAGGATAGTGGGGTCCAGTGTGTATAGTATGAAGGATAGTGGGGTCCAGTGTGTAAAGTATGAAGGATAGTTGTGTCCAGTGTGTATAGTATGAAGGATAGTGGGGTCCAGTGTGTATAGTATGAAGGATAGTGGGATCCAGTGTGTATAGTATGAAGGATAGTGGGGTCCAGTGTGTATAGTATGAAGGATAGTTGGGTCCAGTGTGTATAGTATGAAGGATAGTGGGGTCCAGTGTGTATAGTATGAAGGATAGTGGGGTCCAGTGTGTATAGTATGAAGGATAGTGGGGTCCAGTGTGTATAGTATGAAGGATAGTGGGGTCCAGTGTGTAAAGTATGAAGGATAGTTGTGTCCAGTGTGTATAGTATGAAGGATAGTGGGGTCCAGTGTGTATAGTATGAAGGATAGTTGGGTCCAGTGTGTATAGTATGAAGGATAGTGGGGTCCAGTGTGTATAGTATGAAGGATAGTGGGATCCAGTGTGTATAGTATGAAGGATAGTGGGATCCTGTGTGTATAGTATGAAGGATAGTGGGGTCCAGTGTGTATAGTATGAAGGATAGTGGGGTCCAGTGTGTATAGTATGAAGGATAGTTGGTTCCAGTGTGTATAGTATGAAGGATAGTGGGGTCCAGTGTGTATAGTATGAAGGATAGTTGGTTCCAGTGTGTATAGTATGAAGGATAGTGGGGTCCAGTGTGTAAAGTATGAAGGATAGTTGTGTCCAGTGTGTATAGTATGAAGGATAGTGGGGTCCAGTGTGTATAGTATGAAGGATAGTGGGGTCCAGTGTGTATAGTATGAAGGATAGTGGGGTCCAGTGTGTATAGTATGAAGGATAGTGGGGTCCAGTGTGTATAGTATGAAGGATAGTTGGGTCCAGTGTGTATAGTATGAAGGATAGTGGGGTCCAGTGTGTATAGTATGAAGGATAGTTGGGTCCAGTGTGTATAGTATGAAGGATAGTTGGGTCCAGTGTGTATAGTATGAAGGATAGTGGGGTCCAGTGTGTATAGTATGAAGGATAGTTGGGTCCAGTGTGTATAGTATGAAGGATAGTGGGGGTCCAGTGTGTAAAGTATGAAGGATAGTTGTGTCCAGTGTGTATAGTATGAAGGATAGTGGGGTCCAGTGTGTATAGTATGAAGGATAGTGGGGTCCAGTGTGTATAGTATGAAGGATAGTGGGGTCCAGTGTGTATAGTATGAAGGATAGTGGGGGTCCAGTGTGTATAGTATGAAGGATAGTTGGGTCCAGTGTGTATAGTATGAAGGATAGTGGGGTCCAGTGTGTATAGTATGAAGGATAGTTGGGTCCAGTGTGTATAGTATGAAGGATAGTTGGGTCCAGTGTGTATAGTATGAAGGATAGTGGGGTCCAGTGTGTATAGTATGAAGGATAGTTGGGTCCAGTGTGTATAGTATGAAGGATAGTGGGGTCCAGTGTGTATAGTATGAAGGATAGTTGGGTCCAGTGTGTATAGTATGAAGGATAGTTGGGTCCAGTGTGTATAGTATGAAGGATAGTGGGGTCCAGTGTGTATAGTATGAAGGATAGTGGGGTCCAGTGTGTATAGTATGAAGGATAGTGGGGTCCAGTGTGTATAGTATGAAGGATAGTGGGGTCCAGTGTGTATAGTATGAAGGATAGTGGGGTCCAGTGTGTATAGTATGAAGGATAGTTGGTTCCAGTGTGTATAGTATGAAGGATAGTGGGGTCCAGTGTGTATAGTATGAAGGATAGTGGGGTCCAGTGTGTATACTATGAAGGATAGTGGGGTCCAGTGTGTATAGTATGAAGGATAGTGGGGTCCAGTGTGTATAGTATGAAGGATAGTGGGGTCCAGTGTATATAGTATGAAGGATAGTGGGGTCCAGTGTGTATAGTATGAAGGATAGTGGGGTCCAGTGTGTATAGTATGAAGGATAGTGGGATCCAGTGTGTATAGTATGAAGGATAGTGGGGTCCAGTGTGTATACTATGAAGGATAGTGGGGTCCAGTGTGTATAGTATGAAGGATAGTGGGGTCCAGTGTGTATAGTATGAAGGATAGTGGGGTCCAGTGTGTATAGTATGAAGGATAGTGGGGTCCAGTGTGTATAGTATGAAGGATAGTGGGGTCCAGTGTGTATAGTATGAAGGATAGTGGGGTCCAGTGTGTATAGTATGAAGGATAGTGGGGTCCAGTGTGTATACTATGAAGGATAGTAGGGTCCAGTGTGTATAGTATGAAGGATAGTGGGGTCCAGTGTGTATAGTATGAAGGATAGTGGGGTTCAGTGTGTATAGTATGAAGGATAGTGGGGTCCAGTGTGTATAGTATGAAGGATAGTGGGGTCCAGTGTGTATACTATGAAGGATAGTGGGGTCCAGTGTGTATAGTATGAAGGATAGTGGGGTCCAGTGTGTATAGTATGAAGGATAGTGGGGTCCAGTGTGTATAGTATGAAGGATAGTGGGGTCCAGTGTGTATAGTATGAAGGATAGTTGGGTCCAGTGTGTATAGTATGAAGGATAGTGGGGTCCAGTGTGTATAGTATGAAGGATAGTGGGGTCCAGTGTGTATAGTATGAAGGATAGTTGGGTCCAGTGTGTATAGTATGAAGGATAGTGGGGTCCAGTGTGTATAGTATGAAGGATAGTTGGGTCCAGTGTGTATAGTATGAAGGATAGTGGGATCCAGTGTGTATAGTATGAAGGATAGTGGGGTCCAGTGTGTATAGTATGAAGGATAGTGGGGTCCAGTGTGTATAGTATGAAGGATAGTGGGATCCAGTGTGTATACTATGAAGGATAGTGGGATCCAGTGTGTATAGTATGAAGGATAGTGGGGTCCAGTGTGTATAGTATGAAGGATAGTGGGATCCAGTGTGTATAGTATGAAGGATAGTTGGGTCCAGTGTGTATAGTATGAAGGATAGTGGGGTCCAGTGTGTATAGTATGAAGGATAGTTGGGTCCAGTGTGTATAGTCTGAAGGATAGTGGGGTCCAGGTGTATAGTATGAAGGATAGTTGGGTCCAGTGTGTATAGTATGAAGGATAGTGGGGTCCAGTGTGTATAGTATGAAGGATAGTTGTGTCCAGTGTGTATAGTATGAAGGATAGTTGGGTCCAGTGTGTATAGTATGAAGGATAGTGGGGTCCAGTGTGTATAGTATGAAGGATAGTGGGGTCCAGTGTGTATAGTATGAAGGATAGTTGGTTCCAGTGTGTATAGTATGAAGGATAGTGGGGTCCAGTGTGTATAGTATGAAGGATAGTGGGGTCCAGTGTGTATACTATGAAGGATAGTGGGGTCCAGTGTGTATAGTATGAAGGATAGTGGGTCCAGTGTGTATAGTATGAAGGATAGTTGGGTCCAGTGTGTATAGTATGAAGGATAGTGGGGTCCAGTGTGTATAGTATGAAGGATAGTTGGGTCCAGTGTGTATAGTATGAAGGATAGTGGGGTCCAGTGTGTATAGTATGAAGGATAGTTGTGTCCAGTGTGTATAGTATGAAGGATAGTTGGGGTCCAGTGTGTATAGTATGAAGGATAGTGGGGTCCAGTGTGTATAGTATGAAGGATAGTTGGGTCCAGTGTGTATAGTATGAAGGATAGTGGGGTCCAGTGTGTATAGTATGAAGGATAGTTGGGTCCAGTGTGTATAGTATGAAGGATAGTGGGGTCCAGTGTGTATAGTATGAAGGATAGTTGGTTCCAGTGTGTATAGTATGAAGGATAGTGGGGTCCTGTGTGTATAGTATGAAGGATAGTGGGGTCCAGTGTGTATACTATGAAGGATAGTGGGGTCCAGTGTGTATAGTATGAAGGATAGTGGGATCCAGTGTGTATAGTATGAAGGATAGTGGGGTCCAGTGTGTATAGTATGAAGGATAGTGGGATCAAGTGTGTATAGTATGAAGGATAGTGGGGTCCAGTGTGTATAGTATGAAGGATAGTTGGGTCCAGTGTGTATAGTATGAAGGATAGTGGGGTCCAGTGTGTATAGTATGAAGGATAGTGGGGTCCAGTGTGTATAGTATGAAGGATAGTGGGATCCAGTGTGTATAGTATGAAGGATAGTTGGGTCCAGTGTGTATAGTATGAAGGATAGTGGGGTCCAGTGTGTATAGTATGAAGGATAGTGGGGTCCAGTGTGTATAGTATGAAGGATAGTTGGGTCCAGTGTGTATAGTATGAAGGATAGTGGGGTCCAGTGTGTATAGTATGAAGGATAGTGGGGTCCAGTGTGTATAGTATGAAGGATAGTTGGGTCCAGTGTGTATAGTATGAAGGATAGTTGGGTCCAGTGTGTATAGTATGAAGGATAGTGGGGTCCAGTGTGTATAGTATGAAGGATAGTGGGGTCCAGTGTGTATAGTATGAAGGATAGTTGGGTCCAGTGTGTATAGTATGAAGGATAGTTGGGTCCAGTGTGTATAGTCTGAAGGATAGTGGGGTCCAGTGTGTATAGTATGAAGGATAGTGGGGTCCAGTGTGTATAGTATGAAGGATAGTGGGATCCAGTGTGTATAGTATGAAGGATAGTGGGATCCAGTGTGTATAGTATGAAGGATAGTGGGGTCCAGTGTGTATAGTATGAAGGATAGTTGGGTCCAGTGTGTATAGTATGAAGGATAGTGGGATCCAGTGTGTATAGTATGAAGGATAGTGGGGTCCAGTGTGTATAGTATGAAGGATAGTGGGGTCCAGTGTGTATAGTATGAAGGATAGCAGGGTCCAGTGTGTATAGTATGAAGGATAGTGGGGTCCAGTGTGTATAGTATGAAGGATAGTGGGGTCCAGTGTGTATAGTATGAAGGATAGTGGGGTCCAGTGTGTATAGTATGAAGGATAGTGGGGTCCAGTGGATGGTTGAACTTGTACTTCACTGAGATGTCACCATCATGTGTGTTTGATCTGTGAGATTTCTACGTCTTCTACAACTAAGTGAGCACTGGTTTATCAGATCTATTCAAGCAATGTCTTTTCTTCTCACTCTGCTGTGTGACCAGGACTCCCTGCTGGTGTTGTTCTTACTGTGCTTGCATGGGACAGATTAACAGTCACACAATGCTCTGCAGTCAGCTAATAACATATCAGATGTGATGGCCAGTGTACACGCACATTCACATTGGCTGTCTGTCTGTCGGTCTGTCTGTGTGTGTGTTGGAGCTACTTCACTTGATCACATTGGGTGAATCAGCTGTCCAGAGGAAACAGGCACACAGACAGAGAGATAGACAGAGTGAATTGGAGTGAACAGAGGAATGACTTCTTGTGACTGTTTTCATCTAGACTGACCGATAGGGTTGGACTCAACAACTTATTAGAGGACTTAATTTCACTGTAGGACCAGTGAGATGTAACTGTTGATACTTCATCAGTTGTTTGATTTGTTCTGGAACTAAGGGTAAGTCTGATCTTTTTTAACAGTTATTACTTCTTTATATGCCTCCTAAATCAAAGATAGGCTAGCTTACTGTTTTTTCGTCTGACTCTCTGGGTGTTGTCTGTTTGCAGTAGCGAAAGAATTTGGCCATTATAAGCTTTAGATCGGTAAGTGTGAGGCCTTTGGTACCTCACATGTGTATTTCCAGTGAAGGGAGTGAGGTTTCAGATGAGGTCAAACTTTTATCCATTCTCATCAGTGTTTCACAAACAAACATATCTTACTCTTTCAGTCATAGGTGTTAATATTTTACATGTAGGCCTACATGGCCGTAGTTACTAGTCAGTGTGATTTGAATCTTCCTTTCTGGGGGTTACATTTCACATGAATATTATAATTTATATGTTATGCAACATGTTTAAAAGTGAAATCTATTTCCATTCACACTTATATTTGGAGGGACCTATAAAGTTTCCACAAACCGGACACTTATTGTGAATGTGTGGTGTAATTGATGATTCTTTCCTCAACTTATTGCGCTTTTCCTTCAGTTTGTCATGAACAGGACGTCCGTCCGTCCGTTTATAGTTACGTGTTGCCCGATATCATCAGAACAGTTTCAGAATCAGGTTCCGTATAGAGGAAATAAGTGCTCTAACTTAATGTGATGTAGATCTCTATCATTGTTAGATGGACTCACGGACAGCATCGATAGACATGATACGATAGACTGGTTGTAAGCACCACTATAGCAGTACATCAGTATGGGCTGTCACCAGACATTCAACCACTGTGATACCATTGGACCTTCATTTTGATGAGGGGGGGGGGGGGGGGGGGGGGGGGGGGGGGTTGGACCAGTTGATCAAACTCTGCATTTTGTCCTGCAGTACTGTTGGCTTCTATTCTGAACCTTGTACTTGAGTGGTAGTTCTTAGAGGCTGAAATGGGTTTTTTAAATATCCTTTTAAAGGTGCATCCATTGTGTTTCATAAAAATTTATTTGGTTTTAATACATTCCAACACACCATATGTGATGTTTACAATATAAATAAATTCACTTATCTTGCATATTCATCCCCAATCGCCAAACATATCATATTTACTATTTTCCAATTAAAATCGAGTAACATCATTATGCATGTGTAGAAACCGAAAGTGAACGTCCTATTTACATGCACAGTAGTTATATGACATATTGAACATTATTAACCCAATTTTGTTTTTTTGTCTGGTGTAAATAAGATTCAAAAATTACGTTTGACTCTGTGGCGCGCGCCACACGCGGTGCATTGTCCGGTTTTCGATCAGAAATCACTACTTTTACCCTCATATCGTCAATATACTAAGTCCAGTATCATGAAAATGGTTGTTTTCGGTAACAGTTGGTACTTCTCGATACAATAAGACCATTTACAACGTTTGTCATATTTGACCCCCAACAACACAATGGATGTACCTTTAAAGGCGCTGTAGCATTTTTTTTTTTTATTATTATATAATCTCAAATTTGCCATTTATCATTATTGTTTCTACAATATATTGTTACGCTAGAGGGTTAAACAAAGATGGTTGGCCATTCTATCATTGCATTATATTTATAATTCTACTCTGTGTGTTAAGGTATCGCTACATCAGTCCAATCATTTGAACTACCTTCGAGCAGCCATTTTAATCTGAACACTTTAAAACGGCCATTCGATGGAAAATGTACTCGCATGGCTTAACCGAACCATGTACATTTTTTGTTTTAAAACTTTTTTATCTATACCTTATTTACTTTTTTCGTGATGGCACTTTATATCAGTAAGAACGGCGTGCTACAGCGCCTTTAATTATACTAAAGTAAGATAATACTAGTGAGAAAAACTTTAGTTTGAAGTGGTGAAACTAAGCGTATAACGTCTCCTACCTAGAACCAATATCGCCCCATCAAACCAATAGAGCTCTCTTGTGATGGTTTCCTATTTATTAAGACAGCTCCTATAGATTATGGATAAATATCATATTGCTTCCTTCATGAGTGGGTATGTATTGCTTTTATTGCATGCCATGTGATCATTATGAACTGGACTTATCACTTGCTGACCAATCAAACGCCAGCAGGTCAGTGCCCTGTGTCCTGGATATGACATGCATGTTTTTCTGGGTGTGAATCATTTTGTCGTACCATTGATTATGCAGATGTGCTACTAATGATCTATGGTTCAAGTTGTTTAGTTATAATGTAATTATTACATACTTTTACCTCTTGTTTCTGATTGAAGATGACACACAGTTATTATTACAAATTACATTCTTTACACTCGGTAAGAGCAGATCATGCAGTCTGAGTCATAAGATGACTGTAATCAATGGAGGTGATTGGGTTATTATAGTAACGCCATTCATTAAAGGGCCAGTTTTATATAGTGATCAAACTAAACAGTTAATGTTACTCAATCAGTCATGTAATACAGACATAAGACATGTGTTTACTGTCCTCCAAACAAAGGTTATAAGCTTTCTAGTTCCAGACAATCAGTGTTGTTGTGAGCGAGCGAGGGAAACTGGAGCCTCCTCGGGTTCAGATGATCAGCGAGTTGTCCGTCACCAGAAGCTGCCACACCAGTGACACCCTGTCATATTAGCCGTGGCAGCCTGCCACCATAAATGACTTCTCTCAGGAAACAATCTCATTACAAGAGGAACCTTTTCTTTATTCAATTATGTTGCAAAATAGACATGTTCACTCAAAGTGTGTTGAATTCCTTCCCACCCAGACCTTGCTGGTACAGAAACTAGACAGCGTGTATTAGCTAGTTGCACTACACCTGGCTCTACAGAAACTAGACAGTGTGTATTAGCTAGTTGCACTAGACCTTGCTGGTACAGAAACTAGACAGCGTGTATTAGCTAGTTGCACTAGACCTTGCTGGTACAGAAACTAGACAGCGTGTATAAGCTAGTTGCACTAGACCTTGCTGGTACAGAAACTAGACAGCGTGTATTAGCTAGTTGCACTAGACCTTGCTGGTACAGAAACTAGACAGCGTGTATTAGCTAGTTGCACTAGACCTTGCTGGTACAGAAACTAGACAGCGTGTATTAGCTAGTTGCACTAGACCTGGCTCTACAGAAACTAGACAGCGTGTATAAGCTAGTTGCACTAGACCTTGCTGGTACAGAAACTAGACAGCGTGTATTAGCTAGTTGCACTAGACCTGGCTCTACAGAAACTAGACAGCGTGTATAAGCTAGTTGCACTAGACCTTGCTGGTACAGAAACTAGACAGCGTGTATTAGCTAGTTGCACTAGACCTGGCTCTACAGAAACTAGACAGCGTGTATAAGCTAGTTGCACTAGACCTTGCTGGTACAGAAACTAGACAGCGTGTATTAGCTAGTTGCACTAGACCTGGCTCTACAGAAACTAGACAGCGTGTATAAGCTAGTTGCACTAGACCTTGCTGGTACAGAAACTAGACAGCGTGTATTAGCTAGTTGCACTAGACCTTGCTGGTACAGAAACTAGACAGCGTGTATTAGCTAGTTGCACTAGACCTTGCTGGTACACAAACTAGACAGCGTGTATTAGCTAGTTGCACTAGACCTTGCTGGTACAGAAACTAGACAGCGTGTATTAGCTAGTTGCACTAGACCTGGCTCTACAGAAACTTGACAGCGTGTATTAGCTAGTTGCACTAGACCTGGCTCTACAGAAACTTGACAGCGTGTATTAGCTAGTTGCACTAGACCTGGCTCTACAGAAACTAGACAGCGTGTATTAGCTAGTTGCACTAGACCTTGCTGGTACAGAAACTAGACAGCGTGTATTACGTAGTTGCATCTAAGACCGGGCTCTACAGAAACTAGACAGCGTGTATTAGCAAGTTGCACTAGGCCTGTCTCTACAGAAACTAAACAGCGTGTATTAGCTAGTTGCACTACACCTGGCTGGTACAGAAACTAGACAGCGTGTATTAGCTAGTTGCACTACACCTGGCTCTACAGAAACTAGACAGCGTGTATTAGCTAGTTGCACTAGACCTTGCTGGTACAGAAACTAGACAGCGTGTATTAGCTAGTTGCATCTAAGACCGGGCTCTACAGAAACTAGACAGCGTGTATTAGCAAGTTGCACTAGGCCTGTCTCTACAGAAACTAGACAGCGTGTATTAGCAAGTTGCACTACACCGGCACTACGTAATAGTTAGAACCTATGAAGAGAAATCTTTGTGATTAACCCTCAAGTTGCGTAATTATATGTTATCCCATTTTAGCCCCTGTGGCAGAGCGAGTGACACATGTCCCCTCTCTTCTCTCTGTACTAGGTTCTCCTGGTAACACATGCCCCCTCTCTTCTCTGTACTGGGTTCTCTGGTAACACATGTCCCCTCTCTTCTCTCTGTACTGGGTTCTCCTTGTGACACATGCCCCCTCTCTTCTCTCTGTACTGGGTTCTCCTTGTGACGCATGCCCTCTTCTCTCTGTACTGGGTTCTGGTAACACATGCCCCCTCTCTTCTCTCTGTACTGGGTTCTGGTAACACATGCCCCTTCTCTTCTCTCTATACTGGGTTCTCCTGGTAACACATGCCCCCTCTCTTCTCTCTGTACTGGGTTCTCCTTGTGACACATGCCCTCTTCTCTCTGTACTGGGTTCTCCTTGTGACACATGCCCTCTTCTCTCTGAACTGGGTTCTCCTTGTGACACATGCCCTCTTCTCTCTGTACTGGGTTCTCCTTGTGACACATGCCCTCTGCTCTCTGTACTGGGGTCTGGTAACACATGCCCCCTCTCTTCTCTGTACTAGGTTCTCTGGTAACACATGCCCCTTCTCTTCTCTCTGTACTGGGTTCTGGTAACACATGCCCCCTCTCTTCTCTGTACTGGGTTCTCTGGTAACACATGCCCCCTCTCTTCTCTCTGTACTGGGTTCTCTGGTAACACATGCCCCCTCTCTTCTCTGTACTGGGTTCTCTGGTAACACATGCCCCCTCTCTTCTCTCTGTACTGGGTTCTCTGGTAACACATGCCCCCTCTCTTCTCTCTGTACTGGGTTCTCTGGTAACACATGCCCCCTCTCTTCTCTCTGTACTGGGTTCTCCTGGTGACACATGCCCCTTCTCTTCTCTCTGTACTGGGTTCTCTGATAACACATGCCCCCTCTCTTTTCTCTGTACTGGGTTCTCCTGGTGACACATGCCCCTTCTCTTCTCTCTGTACTGGGTTCTCTGGTAACACATGCCCCCTCTCTTTTCTCTGTACTGGGTTCTCTGGTAACACATGCCCCCTCTCTTCTCTTTGTACTGGTTTCTCTGGTAACACATGCCCCCTCTCTTTTCTCTGTACTGGGTTCTCTGGTAACACATGCCCCCTCTCTTCTCTCTGTACTGGGTTCTGGTAACACATGCCCCCTCTCTTCTCTGTACTGGGTTCTCTGGTAACACATGCCCCCTCTCTTCTCTCTGTACTGGGTTCTCTGGTAACACATGCCCCCTCTCTTCTCTCTGTACTGGGTTCTAGTAACACATGCCCCCTCTCTTCTCTGTACTGGGTTCTCTGGTAACACATGCCCCCTCTCTTCTCTCTGTACTGGGTTCTCTGGTAACACATGCCCCCCTCTATTCTCTCTGTACTGGGTTCTCTGGTAACAATTGCCCCCTCTCTTTTCTCTGTACTGGGTTCTCTGGTAACACATGCCCCCTCTCTTCTCTGTACTAGGTTCTCTGGTAACACATGCCCCCTCTCTTCTCTCTGTACTGGGTTCTCTGGTAACACATGCCCCCCTCTATTCTCTCTGTACTGGGTTCTCTGGTAACAATTGCCCCCTCTCTTCTCTCTGTATTGGGTTCTCTGGTACAGATCAACACAGATCGTATTTCCAGAAAGACCAAATCAAGTTAATTGAACTGATATCAGATTGCAGTTGCTCCAGTGATATATCAGCCATTTTGTTGAATTACTTTATCAGAAACACACAAATCTATTTCTGTATGATCCTTGTTGTGCAGCAATAACAGTCAGTTTCTCCTTAAACCCAGCTATTAATGTCTGAGATTGTGATTCTGTAACTACAAGATGGTATAATAAATTCATTCTTCACATTTACTTACAAATAACTAGAACAATTAGTTTTCTCATCATTCTAGGAGTATTTTGATTAACCAACATTATTGTATATATATATATACACATACCAGTAGACTAATGACATCCAAAAGGATTGATGTAAAGAGAATTTATAATGAAAAACCATTAAAGGTGCATCCTTTGTGTTTCATAAAAAGTTGTTTGGCTTTTAATACGCTCCAACTCACCATATGTGCTGTTTACAATACAAACAAATTCACTCAGCTTGCAAATTCAGCCCCAATCGCCAAATATATCATAATTACTAGTTTCCAATTAAAATGGAATAGCATCATTACGCGTGGAACTGCACGTTCCATTTACATGCACAGTAGTTATATGACCTATGAAACATTATCAAACCAAATTTGTTATTTTGTCTGTTTTAAATAAGATTCAAAAATTACGTTTGACTCTTTGGCACGTGTCAATTGCATTGTCCGTTTTCAATCAGAAATCACTAGTTTACCTTCATATCGTCAATATACTTAGTCGACTATCATCAAAATGGTAGTTTTTGGTAACAGTCGGTACTTTTCGATAAAGTAACACCATTTATAACGTTTTGAATATGTGACCCCAACATAACAGTACCTTTAAGCCATACTTTTAGAAAATGGAAATCATTTCTGTGTATCAATTCCCATTCGATTGTAGCTTCGATAGTTCAGATGCATCTAGAACTGGAGGGTTCATTCCATATTGCAGTGTTTGAGAGATGCATCTAGAACTGGAGGGTTCATTCCATATTGCAGTGTTTGAGAGATGCATCTAGATCTGGAGGGTTCATTCCATATTGCAGTGTTTGGGAGATGCATCTAGAACTGGAGGGTTCATTCCATATTGCAGTGTTTGGGAGATGCATCTAGAACTGGAGGGTTCATTCCATATTGCAGTGTTTGAGAGATGCATCTAGATCTGGAGGGTTCATTCCATATTACAGTGTTTGGGAGATGCATCTAGATCTGGAGGGTTCATTCCATATTGCAGTGTTTGGGAGATGCATCTAGATCTGGAGGGTTCATTCCATATTACAGTGTTTGGGAGATGCATCTAGATCTGGAGGGTTCATTCCATATTGCAGTGTTTGAGAGATGCATCTAGATCTGGAGGGTTCATTCCATATTGCAGTGTTTGAGAGATGCATCTAGATCTGGAGGGTTCATTCCATATTGCAGTGTTTGAGAGATGCATCTAGATCTGGAGGGTTCATTCCATATTGCAGTGTTTGAGAGATGCATCTAGAACTGGAGGGTTCATTCCATATTGCAGTGTTTGAGAGATGCATCTAGAACTGGAGGGTTCATTCCATATTGCAGTGTTTGAGAGATGCATCTAGAACTGGAGGGTTCATTCCATATTGCAGTGTTTGAGAGATGCATCTAGAACTGGAGGGTTCATTCCATATTGCAGTGTTTGGGAGATGCATCTAGATCTGGAGGGTTCATTCCATATTGCAGTGTTTGAGAGATGCATCTAGAACTGGAGGGTTCATTCCATATTGCAGTGTTTGAGAGATGCATCTAGAACTGGAGGGTTCATTCCATATTGCAGTGTTTGAGAGATGCATCTAGATCTGGAGGGTTCATTCCATATTGCAGTGTTTGAGAGATGCATCTAGAACTGGAGGGTTCATTCCATATTGCAGTGTTTGAGAGATGCATCTAGAACTGGAGGGTTCATTCCATATTGCAGTGTTTGGGAGATGCATCTAGATCTGGAGGGTTCATTCCATATTGCAGTGTTTGGGAGATGCATCTAGATCTGGAGGGTTCATTCCATATTGCAGTGTTTGAGAGATGCATCTAGATCTGGAGGGTTCATTCCATATTGCAGTGTTTGGGAGATGCATCTAGATCTGGAGGGTTCATTCCATATTGCAGTGTTTGGGAGATGCATCTATATCTGGAGGGTTCATTCCATATTGCAGTGTTTGAGAGATGCATCTAGAACTGGAGGGTTCATTCCATATTGCAGTGTTTGAGAGATGCATCTAGAACTGGAGGGTTCATTACATATTGCAGTGTTTGAGAGATGCATCTAGATCTGGAGGGTTCATTCCATATTGCAGTGTTTGGGAGATGCATCTAGATCTGGAGGGTTCATTCCATATTGCAGTGTTTGAGAGATGCATCTAGATCTGGAGGGTTCATTCCATATTGCAGTGTTTGGGAGATGCATCTAGATCTGGAGGGTTCATTCCATATTGCAGTGTTTGGGAGATGCATCTATATCTGGAGGGTTCATTCCATATTGCAGTGTTTGAGAGATGCATCTAGATCTGGAGGGTTCATTCCATATTGCAGTGTTTGGGAGATGCATCTAGATCTGGAGGGTTCATTCCATATTGCAGTGTTTGAGAGATGCATCTAGAACTGGAGGGTTCATTCCATATTGCAGTGTTTGGGAGATGCATCTAGATCTGGAGGGTTCATTCCATATTGCAGTGTTTGAGAGATGCATCTAGATCTGGAGGGTTCATTCCATATTGCAGTGTTTGAGAGATGCATCTAGAACTGGAGGGTTCATTCCATATTGCAGTGTTTGAGAGATGCATCTAGATCTGGAGGGTTCATTCCATATTGCAGTGTTTGAGAGATGCATCTAGATCTGGAGGGTTCATTCCATATTGCAGTGTTTGAGAGATGCATCTAGATCTGGAGGGTTCATTCCATATTGCAGTGTTTGAGAGATGCATCTAGATCTGGAGGGTTCATTCCATATTGCAGTGTTTGAGAGATGCATCTAGAACTGGAGGGTTCATTCCATATTGCAGTGTTTGAGAGATGCATCTAGATCTGGAGGGTTCATTCCATATTGCAGTGTTTGAGAGATGCATCTAGATCTGGAGGGTTCATTCCATATTGCAGTGTTTGGGAGATGCATCTAGAACTGGAGGGTTCATTCCATATTGCAGTGTTTGAGAGATGCATCTAGATCTGGAGGGTTCATTCCATATTACAGTGTTTGGGAGATGCATCTAGATCTGGAGGGTTCATTCCATATTACAGTGTTTGAGAGATGCATCTAGATCTGGAGGGTTCATTCCATATTGCAGTGTTTGAGAGATGCATCTAGAACTGGAGGGTTCATTCCATATTGCAGTGTTTGAGAGATGCATCTAGAACTGGAGGGTTCATTTCATATTGCAGTGTTTGAGAGATGCATCTAGAACTGGAGGGTTCATTTCATATTGCAGTGTTTGAGAGATGCATCTAGATCTGGAGGGTTCATTCCATATTGCAGTGTTTGAGAGATGCATCTAGAACTGGAGGGTTCATTCCATATTACAGTGTTTGGGAGATGCATCTAGAACTGGAGGGTTCATTCCATATTGCAGTGTTTGAGAGATGCATCTAGAACTGGAGGGTTCATTCCATATTGCAGTGTTTGAGAGATGCATCTAGAACTGGAGGGTTCATTCCATATTGCAGTGTTTGGGAGATGCATCTAGATCTGGAGGGTTCATTCCATATTGCAGTGTTTGAGAGATGCATCTAGAACTGGAGGGTTCATTCCATATTACAGTGTTTGAGAGATGCATCTAGAACTGGAGGGTTCATTCCATATTGCAGTGTTTGAGAGATGCATCTAGAACTGGAGGGTTCATTCCATATTGCAGTGTTTGAGAGATGCATCTAGAACTGGAGGGTTCATTCCATATTGCAGTGTTTGAGAGATGCATCTAGATCTGGAGGGTTCATTCCATATTGCAGTGTTTGGGAGATGCATCTAGAACTGGAGGGTTCATTCCATATTGCAGTGTTTGAGAGATGCATCTAGAACTGGAGGGTTCATTCCATATTGCAGTGTTTGAGAGATGCATCTAGAACTGGAGGGTTCATTCCATATTGCAGTGTTTGAGAGATGCATCTAGATCTGGAGGGTTCATTCCATATTGCAGTGTTTGAGAGATGCATCTAGAACTGGAGGGTTCATTCCATATTGCAGTGTTTGAGAGATGCATCTAGATCTGGAGGGTTCATTCCATATTGCAGTGTTTGGGAGATGCATCTAGAACTGGAGGGTTCATTCCATATTGCAGTGTTTGAGAGATGCATCTAGATCTGGAGGGTTCATTCCATATTACAGTGTTTGGGAGATGCATCTAGATCTGGAGGGTTCATTCCATATTGCAGTGTTTGAGAGATGCATCTAGAACTGGAGGGTTCATTCCATATTGCAGTGTTTGAGAGATGCATCTAGATCTGGAGGGTTCATTCCATATTGCAGTGTTTGAGAGATGCATCTAGATCTGGAGGGTTCATTCCATATTGCAGTGTTTGAGAGATGCATCTAGAACTGGAGGGTTCATTCCATATTGCAGTGTTTGAGAGATGCATCTAGAACTGGAGGGTTCATTCCATATTGCAGTGTTTGAGAGATGCATCTAGATCTGGAGGGTTCATTCCATATTGCAGTGTTTGAGAGATGCATCTAGAACTGGAGGGTTCATTCCATATTGCAGTGTTTGAGAGATGCATCTAGAACTGGAGGGTTCATTCCATATTGCAGTGTTTGAGAGATGCATCTAGATCTGGAGGGTTCATTCCATATTGCAGTGTTTGAGAGATGCATCTAGATCTGGAGGGTTCATTCCATATTGCAGTGTTTGAGAGATGCATCTAGAACTGGAGGGTTCATTCCATATTGCAGTGTTTGAGAGATGCATCTAGAACTGGAGGGTTCATTCCATATTGCAGTGTTTGGGAGATGCATCTAGATCTGGAGGGTTCATTTTATTGCAGTGTTTGAGAGATGCATCTAGATCTGGAGGGTTCATTCCATATTGCAGTGTTTGAGAGATGCATCTAGATCTGGAGGGTTCATTCCATATTGCAGTGTTTGAGAGATGCATCTAGATCTGGAGGGTTCATTCCATATTGCAGTGTTTGAGAGATGCATCTAGATCTGGAGGGTTCATTCCATATTGCAGTGTTTGAGAGATGCATCTAGATCTGGAGGGTTCATTCCATATTGCAGTGTTTGAGAGATGCATCTAGATCTGGAGGGTTCATTCCATATTGCAGTGTTTGAGAGATGCATCTAGATCTGGAGGGTTCATTCCATATTGCAGTGTTTGGGAGATGCATCTAGATCTGGAGGGTTCATTCCATATTGCAGTGTTTGAGAGATGCATCTAGAACTGGAGGGTTCATTCCATATTGCAGTGTTTGGGAGATGCATCCAGATCTGGAGGGTTCATTCCATATTGCAGTGTTTGAGAGATGCATCTAGATCTGGAGGGTTCATTCCATATTGCAGTGTTTGAGAGATGCATCTAGATCTGGAGGGTTCATTCCATATTGCAGTGTTTGGGAGATGCATCTAGATCTGGAGGGTTCATTCCATATTGCAGTGTTTGCGAGATGCATCTAGAACTGGAGGGTTCATTCCATATTGCAGTGTTTGAGAGATGCATCTAGATCTGGAGGGTTCATTCCATATTGCAGTGTTTGAGAGATGCATCTAGATCTGGAGGGTTCATTCCATATTGCAGTGTTTGAGAGATGCATCTAGATCTGGAGGGTTCATTCCATATTGCAGTGTTTGGGAGATGCATCTAGATCTGGAGGGTTCATTCCATATTGCAGTGTTTGAGAGATGCATCTAGATCTGGAGGGTTCATTCCATATTGCAGTGTTTGAGAGATGCATCTAGATCTGGAGGGTTCATTCCATATTGCAGTGTTTGAGAGATGCATCTAGAACTGGAGGGTTCATTCCATATTGCAGTGTTTGAGAGATGCATCTAGAACTGGAGGGTTCATTCCATATTGCAGTGTTTGAGAGATGCATCTAGATCTGGAGGGTTCATTCCATATTGCAGTGTTTGAGAGATGCATCTAGATCTGGAGGGTTCATTCCATATTGCAGTGTTTGAGAGATGCATCTAGATCTGGAGGGTTCATTCCATATTGCAGTGTTTGAGAGATGCATCTAGATCTGGAGGGTTCATTCCATATTGCAGTGTTTGAGAGATGCATCTAGAACTGGAGGGTTCATTCCATATTGCAGTGTTTGAGAGATGCATCTAGATCTGGAGGGTTCATTCCATATTGCAGTGTTTGGGAGATGCATCTAGAACTGGAGGGTTCATTCCATATTGCAGTGTTTGAGAGATGCATCTAGATCTGGAAGGTTCATTCCATATTGCAGTGTTTGGGAGATGCATCTAGAACTGGAGGGTTCATTCCATATTGCAGTGTTTGAGAGATGCATCTAGATCTGGAGGGTTCATTCCATATTGCAGTGTTTGAGAGATGCATCTAGATCTGGAGGGTTCATTCCATATTGCAGTGTTTGAGAGATGCATCTAGATCTGGAGGGTTCATTCCATATTGCAGTGTTTGGGAGATGCATCTAGATCTGGAGGGTTCATTCCATATTACAGTGTTTGGGAGATGCATCTAGATCTGGAAGGTTCATTCCATATTGCAGTGTTTGAGAGATGCATCTAGATCTGGAGGGTTCATTTCATATTGCAGTGTTTGAGAGATGCATCTAGATCTGGAGGGTTCATTCCATATTGCAGTGTTTGAGAGATGCATCTAGAACTGGAGGGTTCATTCCATATTGCAGTGTTTGAGAGATGCATCTAGAACTGGAGGGTTCATTCCATATTGCAGTGTTTGAGAGATGCATCTAGATCTGGAGGGTTCATTCCATATTGCAGTGTTTGAGAGATGCATCTAGAACTGGAGGGTTCATTCCATATTGCAGTGTTTGAGAGATGCATCTAGATCTGGAGGGTTCATTCCATATTGCAGTGTTTGAGAGATGCATCTAGATCTGGAGGGTTCATTCCATATTGCAGTGTTTGGGAGATGCATCTAGATCTGGAGGGTTCATTCCATATTGCAGTGTTTGGGAGATGCATCTAGATCTGGAGGGTTCATTCCATATTGCAGTGTTTGGGAGATGCATCTAGATCTGGAGGGTTCATTCCATATTGCAGTGTTTGGGAGATGCATCTAGATCTGGAGGGTTCATTCCATATTGCAGTGTTTGGGAGATGCATCTAGAACTGGAGGGTTCATTCCATATTGCAGTGTTTGGGAGATGCATCTAGATCTGGAGGGTTCATTCCATATTGCAGTGTTTGGGAGATGCATCTAGATCTGGAGGGTTCATTCCTTATTACAGTGTTTGAGAGATGCATCTAGAACTGGAGGGTTCATTTCATATTGCAGTGTTTGGGAGATGCATCTAGATCTGGAGGGTTCATTCCATATTGCAGTGTTTGAGAAATGCATCTAGAACTGGAGGGTTCATTCCATATTGCAGTGTTTGAGAGATGCATCTAGAACTGGAGGGTTCATTCCATATTGCAGTGTTTGAGAGATGCATCTAGAACTGGAGGGTTCATTCCATATTGCAGTGTTTGAGAGATGCATCTAGATCTGGAGGGTTCATTCCATATTGCAGTGTTTGAGAGATGCATCTAGAACTGGAGGGTTCATTCCATATTGCAGTGTTTGAGAGATGCATCTAGAACTGGAGGGTTCATTCCATATTGCAGTGTTTGAGAGATGCATCTAGAACTGGAGGGTTCACTCCATATTGCAGTGTTTGAGAGATGCATCTAGAACTGGAGGGTTCATTCCATATTGCAGTGTTTGAGAGATGCATCTAGAACTGGAGGGTTCATTTCATATTGCAGTGTTTGGGAGATGCATCTAGATCTGGAGGGTTCATTCCATATTGCAGTGTTTGAGAAATGCATCTAGAACTGGAGGGTTCATTCCATATTGCAGTGTTTGAGAGATGCATCTAGAACTGGAGGGTTCATTCCATATTGCAGTGTTTGAGAGATGCATCTAGAACTGGAGGGTTCATTCCATATTGCAGTGTTTGAGAGATGCATCTAGATCTGGAGGGTTCATTCCATATTGCAGTGTTTGAGAGATGCATCTAGAACTGGAGGGTTCATTCCATATTGCAGTGTTTGAGAGATGCATCTAGAACTGGAGGGTTCATTCCATATTGCAGTGTTTGAGAGATGCATCTAGAACTGGAGGGTTCACTCCATATTGCAGTGTTTGAGAGATGCATCTAGATCTGGAGGGTTCATTCCATATTGCAGTGTTTGAGAGATGCATCTAGATCTGGAGGGTTCATTCCATATTGCAGTGTTTGGGAGATGCATCTAGATCTGGAGGGTTCATTCCATATTGCAGTGTTTGAGAGATGCATCTAGATCTGGAGGGTTCATTCCATATTGCAGTGTTTGAGAGATGCATCTAGATCTGGAGGGTTCATTCCATATTGCAGTGTTTGGGAGATGCATCTAGATCTGGAGGGTTCATTCCATATTGCAGTGTTTGAGAGATGCATCTAGAACTGGAGGGTTCATTCCATATTGCAGTGTTTGAGAGATGCATCTAGATCTGGAGGGTTCATTCCATATTGCAGTGTTTGAGAGATGCATCTAGAACTGGAGGGTTCATTCCATATTGCAGTGTTTGAGAGATGCATCTAGAACTGGAGGGTTCATTCCATATTGCAGTGTTTGAGAGATGCATCTAGGACTGGAGGGTTCATTCCATATTGCAGTGTTTGAGAGATGCATCTAGATCTGGAGGGTTCATTCCATATTGCAGTGTTTGAGAGATGCATCTAGATCTGGAGGGTTCATTCCATATTGCAGTGTTTGGGAGATGCATCTAGATCTGGAGGGTTCATTACATATTGCAGTGTTTGAGAGATGCATCTAGATCTGGAGGGTTCATTCCATATTGCAGTGTTTGAGAGATGCATCTAGAACTGGAGGGTTCATTCCATATTGCAGTGTTTGAGAGATGCATCTAGAACTGGAGGGTTCATTCCATATTGCAGTGTTTGAGAGATGCATCTAGAACTGGAGGGTTCATTACAAACTAAAGAAAGGTTTAACACAACATGCTGTTTAACCCTTAACTTGCGAATCCCGGAATTATCCGGGAGAGCTATAAGCAAATCATAGGTGTCCAGTTACGGATCCCAGATCCCAGACTTAGAATAATTCACGGCCGTCTCTCAGTTTGCAAGCAGTGACAGCGGGCCGCGAATCGATTGTCACCGGGAGTCGCTCTATGAGAATGGCTGTATTTATGCTCCGCGGTTAGCCATGACAATGAAACTTTGATCCATGTCTGGTCGAAATGTCCAGCAAAATTCACAACAATTTGTGTGTGCATTGTTGACCAGATATGCATCGATAATTAGCTTTACAAAAGGCCAATTTTGTCGGGCTTCGCCCCGAAGCCTAATTTCGCTTAGGGCTATTTTCACCCACATGTTTGCATTGTCTCGGGTTTGCCTCGCCCGTACCTGCTTGCTATCTGCCTCGCATCTAGCGAGACGGGAAAAAAATCAGTAACTCGCCTTACTCCCGCACTTCATATCATGTGAGCGAATTGTTTGTTTTCAACAAAAAAATACGGCAAAATAAAGGGGAAAGAATGGACTACATTCCCATATAAAATTAGCAAATGTCAAACAAAAATAATAAAGACACAGCAAGCGCTTTACACTTCATAAATTTTGAAACAATCGCCGATTTTCACAACTTCTTACTCTTTTATCACAGCTAAAATACTGCATGCATTTTCATAATTTTCATATCACAATAAACCGAAAAGAATAATCTTTTATTCTATATAAAATGCGCAGATTTGTTCACAGAAATAAAGATACAATTTTACCTTTCTGAGAGGCATGTGAAACCAAACGGCAAACTAATCAACATATTTTCATCAGTTATGGTTCGAGGTTAGCGTTTATTTGAAAGGTCAAACAACATAACCATATTTGGGTTGACGTGTGCTTATTTGTCAACTGGTTCGAGATTATGATTTCTTGGAAAAGTGCGATGAACGACCGTTTGCAATGCCGCATACATGTTGTAAGTATTTACGATTTTATAGGTGGAAATAAAGACAAACTTTACATAGCTATAGAATTATAACCAAAGGTCGCATTCTAATATTTTTAGCTCATCAGGCCTGAAAGGCCCGATGGGCGCATGGCATGGCGTCCAGCGTCCGTCCGTCCGTCCATCCGTCTGTAAACTTTTCGCTTTTTCGACTTCTTCTCCAGAACCAATGACTCTAGAGAGCTGAAATTTTATGTGCAGACTCCTTGGCCAATGGGGATTCTAAATTGTAGATTACATGACCACGTGACCCCAAATGGGGTCACAGGGGTCACATCCTTAAAAACCTATTTTCATCTTCTTCTCGAGTTCCAAAAGGTCTAGAGAGCTGAAATGTTGTGTGCAGACTCCTTGGCCAATGGGGATTCTAAATTGTAGATTTCATGACCCTGTGACCCCAAATGGGGTCACAGGGGTCACATCCTTAAAAACCTATTTTCATCTTCTTCTCCAGTTCCAAAAGCTCTAGAGAGCTGAAAAGTTGTGTCCAGACTCCTTGGCCAATGGGGATTCTAAATTGTAGATTTCGTGACCCCGTGACCCCAAATGGGGTCACAGGGGTCACATCCTTAAAAACCTATTTTCATCTTCTTCCCCAGTTCCAAAAGGTCTAGAGAGCTGAAAAGTTGTGTGCAGACTCCCTGGCCAATGGGGATTCTAAATTGTAGATTGTGTGTCTAATGGGGTCACAGTGGTCATGATCTAAGAACCTATCTGTTGCTTGTAAACAATAACTTAACCCTTACGTTGCGTATATATATTTTACCATTTTTAGCCCCTGTGGCGGAATTTACAGGCTTGCAGCTCGCAGCAGTAGTTTGGGCTTTGGCACTAACTAGCTCTGCTGGCGGAATTTCCAGGCGGCGATTCCGGTATCGTTTTTACAAAATATACCGCATCTACATGGCGAATAAGGACTATATACGGGCGTTCAATACAAATTCAAGTAGCGACACCCGTACACAAATGGCTAATTCACACCTGAAACTTTGAATGAATTTTCTATGTTTTTTTGTTTTTATTCTATTACTTTCGAAAAAGATTGTCTTTAATTCGGGCCTCGTAACATCATAAATACGAAACGAAACCATTTATATACGGAATTGAAGACAAGATGTCTAGCTTCACAATGATATAAAAATTATTAGAATGCGACCTTTGGTTATAATTCTATAGCTATGTAAAGTTTGTCTTTATTTCCACCTATAAAATCGTCAATACTTACAACATGTATGCGGCATTGCAAACGGTCGTTCATCGCACTTTTCCAAGAAATCATAATCTCGAACCAGTTGACAAATAAGCACATGTCAACCCAAATATGGTTATGTTGTTTGACTTTTCAAATAAACGCTAACCTCGAACCATAACTGATGAAAATATGTTGATTAGTTTGTGTGCCGTTTGGTTTCACATGCCTCTCAGAAAGGTAAAATTGTATCTTTATTTCTGTGAATAAATCTGCGCATTTTATATAGAATAAAAGATTATTCTTTTCGGTTTATTGTGATATAAAAATTATAAAAATGCATTCAGTATTTTAGCCTTGATAAATGTTTTAGAAGTTGTGAAAATCGCCGATTGTTTCAAAATTTATGAAGTGTAAACATGACCTTTTTCACGGCGCTTGCTGTGTCTTTATTATTTTTTTGAGATTTTCTAATTTTATATGGGAATGTAGTCCATTCTTTCCCCTTTATTTTGCCGTATTTTTTTTTTAAAACAAACAATTCGCTCACATGATATGAAGTGCGGGAGTAAGGCGAGTTAGCGATTTTTTTTCCCGTCTCGCGAGATGCGAGGCAGATAGCAGTCTAGGGCGAGGCAAACCCGAGGCAATACAAACACGTGGGTGAAAATAGCCTCAAGCGAATTAATGCTTCGGGGGCTAAGCCCGACATAATTGGCCTTTTGTAAAGCTAATTATCGATGCGTTACGGGTCAACAATGCACACGCAAATTGGTGTGAATTTTGCTTGATATTCCGACCACACACTGAACAAAGCTTTATTCTCATGTCGGGTCGCGATGCGTGAATACAGCCATTCTAATGGGTCGGGTCGCGGACACAATCGACTCGTGACCCGGTATGGGGGATAGAAAAGTACTTAGACAGCCGTGAATTATTCTAAGTCTTGTATCCGGGACCCGTATTCAGACACCTAGGAATCGTTTATAGCCCGCCCGGATAATTACGTCGCCCGCATGTTAAGGGTTAAATAACTTAAATATTCAACTTTAGATAGTAAATCAATGAAAGCCTGATGAGCTACAGAGCCCATGGCTCTATTTTTTTTATATCATTGTGAAGCTAGACATCTTGTCTTCAATTCCATATATAAATGGAATTTTTTCGTTTCGTATGTATGATGTTACGAGGCCCGAATTAAAGACAATCTTTCGAAAGTAATAGAATAAAAACGAAAAATCATAGAAAATTAATTCAAAGTTTCGGGTGTGAATTAGCCATTTGTGTACGGGTGTCGCGACTTGAATTTGTATTGAACGCCCGTATATAGTCCGTATTCGCCATGTAGATGCGGTATATTTCGTAAAAACGGTACCGGAATTGCCGCCTGGAAATTCCGCCAGCAGAGCTAGTTAGTGCCTTAGCCCAAACTACTGCTGCGAGCTGCGAGCCTGTAAATTCCGTCACAGGGGCTAAAATTGGTAAAATAGAAATACGCAACGTAAGGGTTAAACATGGCCAGACCTTTATTCTCAAAACATTTGAAGCGGTAGGAGTAAGGGCCCTGTACTCCAATAGTCTGCCCACCTGCATGTCTGTACCTGTAAATAATCAGAGATAAGAACAGAATTGATGATATATCACAAATGTCTAATAAACAATGTACACATTGCTAGAGCTCACAGTGCACAGTCTGCATGTGAAGGCGTGCACCGTGTAGTGAGTGCACTGCAGTGGAGAGTATATGTGGCTACCTGCAACCTCCTACCTACCTACCTACCTACCTACCTATGTATGTATGTGAGTGTTTAAGAGATCCACTGCACAACAGGTTGGGAGATCTGCCCAGATTATTTTAACACTCTGCACTCTTCTTTAGGTTCAAAACTTGCTGCTATTTCCTGATCATACAGTGAACCATTTGTCATGTGAGTATCCTTTAAGACTAAGGGGTTATGGTCAGAGTGGTTAAGAGTTTCGGTCTGAAGGGTTTACCTTGCTATTCCTCTTGAAGCAAGCTAGTCTTTGGGCTCTGTATGTATGGAAAATGAAGATATTTTCCTATTATTCTCAAGTTGGTGCTCACCAAACACTGAAAGGAGCCAGTGTTGGCAGCAGTAGTGTAGTGCAGCTACCCACATACTTGAAATACTTGACTGCAGATAAGTTTGATGTGATTTCACATGGTGGCTGGCTCATGTTGGTGTTGCTGTATACACTGGTACTGTGTGTATGGGGAGCAATAGGGCCAGTATCATCAAAGCTCCTTCGTATCATCAGAAGTCTCCTACCCGATAGAAGGATGAAGAGTTAGTGGACAGAGACAAGCACTTCCACTTGCGCTGTGAGTTTCACTGTGTGTACGTAGAGTGTTCTATACCATTAGTACTTGTTTATGGACAATTGTGTTTCATATGTTGTTAGCTGCTTTGTAAGGAAGCATACCCTCGGTTGGAGTTCAGGCAGACCTTCAAAAACCTCATATTGGCCAAGAGTGAAAAGTAAAGGGGAGCTTTCGAAGGTTTAAATGGTCACCAAAACTCCACTCAAGTGTTTTCTTTTATATTTACTTTATGCAATGTTTTGAGTACACATGGTCCCGATATAAAGCGCGCTAAGAGTGATCTCCCCGAGAGAGAATTATCTTAAATTGGCTACAAACCTGACATTATCTTGTGGAAAAAACATATTTGGTAGCTTCTAGTTATCAGTGCCAGATCGATCTAAAAAAAATTTCTAAAGAAGGCTTTACAGGAGGAAATTTGTGGCTGCATGTAAGTTATCTAAAATATATGTGTCCTATTTGGATAAATATCTTATAAATTATAAATAAATTAAATAATAAAGAAAATATACACGTTTAACTCGACATTCACTGCAGTCAATAATCTAACAATAAGAGGGTTGAAGTTGGAGACAAAGTTCAAATGTTCGATAGTTAATCATTACTCTAATTATATATTCTAGAATAACTAACAGGATGTCAATTTGAATTCAATGTCTGGTTTCCAGCCAATTTGAAATAAACTCCAAAATGCATTTTTCTAGCACATTTCTGCTTGATCCAGTCACTGTGACAGACAGCAACTCCACATGTGTTGGGTGTTGTAAATGATTGATCTGCTTGTTTACAAAACTGACAAGCATGTATATTTAATGTGATTTGAATTAGTTTCACGCAATACTGACTAAGATTAACATTTCCATAGAGAAAGATTCCCAGTTGGCCTCAATGTCTGTTTTAAATATAATCGGAAATCATTTGAGACAGATGCTTTCTGTTTGATGATGTAATTCATACCAACAAGACTATTACTGATAGATGAAATATTACTGGCAGTCAGATGAAGTGTTTCTGTTAGTCAGATGAAATATTACTGGTAGTCACTTGAAGAGTTATTGGTAGTGAGATGAAATATTACTGGTAGTGAGATGAAATATTACTGGTAGTCAGATGAAGAGTTATTGGTAGTGAGATGAAATATTACTGGCAGTCAGATGAAGTGTTAATGGTAGTCAGATGAAATATTACTGGCAGTCAGATGAAGTGTTACTGGCAGTCAGATGACATATTATTGGTAGTCAGATGACATATTCAGTGTTCAAGCCAGGATTTAAAAATGTGGGGCCCAAGGGCCCCCTCCTTATAAAAAAGAGGGGCCATCTGGATATTTATGGGGCCTTTAAATATGTTCAATAAAAGATTTCAAAGATAACAGTCTTGTTTTATTTTATCATGTTTAGTAGAGCTGAGTATCACAAGAAATTTCATGATACTACTAGTATCAAGATACATTAGAAATTCAAGAATACTGACCAATTATAGTTAAATAACCAAAAAAAACAGTCCCATATGAAGCTGAAAACTGGTTTTCCAAACATATTGGTCAACAAAAAGTCAAATTTGAAATGAGAAGCGTATTATATGTGTGTACATTATATGTACTATTGGAAACTGGTTGCTGTGAAAATAGTTTGCATAATTCCATAAATTGTTAATCATCACAAATTTGATAGTATTGTAAAAAATCTAAGGTCAAAACACATTCAATGACTGGTTGAAATTTTAGCAAAAATGTTGCCGATATGTCAACAATGTTACATGACATGACATCATTGTGAATAACAATTAAATTACAATTTGGAATAACAATTATCAAAACCAATCTTCGTTATTGATTTTTAAAAATATATTTTCAAAAATATTCAGCATTCTGACAACATTATTAATTAGTCTAAATGGTTAACGAAAACAAAACTAAATCATCTAATATCGAATGTAACTCGATTATCACAAGTCAATACTTTGAGATTTAATTAGCTACGAATACGAATGCTTTCGTTAATATTTTATTAAATTAAATTCATAATAATATCTAATTTATATTTCATGAAGTCAGTTTTGAGATAAAATAAAATGAAATAATATGCCGTAATGTCCGTAAAGTTAAATATCGCCACTTCTCGCCGAGTGGGTAGGTTATTTATAGCACAGCACATGTGTTTTCATTGCTGGCATCGTCGTTATTAAACACTGTAACATCCATGTTTTGAATTAATTATTTCATAAATACCTATTAATCTATCATGTTAAGCGATTTATGAATAATTTAAAGGATATATGACTAAAAGTTATAATTATATCGACTTTGTTTCGTTTCGAACCTTCGCTTCAATTGTTTCGTAAACAGAGGCTGTTCCGTGCCCCTCCCTCGCATAACATTAATACCAATCAGCAAGCTCACTTCCTTAGATACCGATGAGGCTAAATGGAACAGCCAAAGATCAAAATAGTAACAGCATGTCAGAAATTAACGAGACAATGCGAATGATAAGTGATAAACTTCCGGGTTTCGTTTCGATATTTAATGATGTGAGTTTTATTTCAAATGATAAACTGTTGTTTTCAAAGACAAGTGCACACTTGCTTTAAGAAACTAATAAATTCAATGCGGCCTTGGGGCGCATACAGGTGAATATTTTTGCGTCAGAACCAAATACTATGCGTGAATCCCGCAATCCCGCAGCCTGGCTTGAACACTGCATATTATTGGTAGTCAGATGACATATTATTGGCAGTCAGATGAAATGTTACTGGTAGTCAGATGACATATTATTGGTAGTCAGATGAAATGTTACTGGCAGTCAGATGAAATATTATTGTTAGTCAGATGAAATGTTACTGGTAGTCAGATGAAATGTTACTGGTAGTCAGATGAAATATTATTGGTAGTCAGATGAAATGTTACTGGCAGTCAGATGAAGTGTTACTGGCAGTAAGATGACATATTATTGGTAGTCAGATGACATATTATTGGTAGTCAGATGACATATTATTGGTAGTCAGATGAAATGTTACTGGCAGTCAGATGAAATGTTACTGGCAGTCAGATGAAGTGTTACTGGTAGTCAGATGAAATGTTACTGGTAGTCAGATGAAATGTTACTGGTAGTCAGATGAAATATTATTGGTAGTCAGATGAAATGTTACTGGCAGTCAGATGAAGTGTTACTGGCAGTAAGATGACATATTATTGGTAGTCAGATGACATATTATTGGTAGTCAGATGACATATTATTGGTAGTCAGATGAAATGTTACTGGCAGTCAGATGAAATGTTACTGGCAGTCAGATGAAGTGTTACTGGTAGTCAGATGAAGTGTTACTCATAGTCAGATGACATATTATTGGTAGTCAGATGACATATTATTGGTAGTCAGATTAAATGTTACTGGCAGTCAGCCTGAAATGCCCGTTAGTCTTATGGCAATTTTATGTGCAGACTCCTTGGCCAATGGGGATTCTAAATTGTAAATTTGATTTCTTCTTATTACTATACCTCAATATTTGATCTATTAATCTTTTCCTTAGAGATAATAACAAATCATAGTGTGCTTCAGAACCAATGGCTCTATTTTTAGCTCATCAGGCCTGAAAGGCCCGATGGGCTTATGGCATGGCGTCCGGCGTCCGGCTGTCCGTCCATCCATCCGTCCATAAACTTTTCGCTTTTTCGACTTCTTCTCAAGAACCACTGGGTCTAGGTAGCTGAAATTTTGTATACAGACTCCTTGGCCAATGGGGATTCTAAATTGTAGATTTAGTCATCATGTGACCCCAAATAAGGGACTCACAGGCCATAACCTAAAAACCTATTTTCGTCTTCTTCTCCAGAACGAAAAGACCTAGAAGACTGAAATTTTGTGTACAGACTCTTAAGCCAATGGAGATTCTAAATTGTAGATTTGGTGACCCTGTGACCCCAAATATGGGCCACAGCCTAAACAACCTTTGAAATTGAATTTTGAACTGATATTTTATGGCACTTCAATCAGTATTTAATTTATCCCTAATAAAATACCTGAGGGATAGTCATCTCATCTTTTAGATATGCGAGTCCTAACTTGGGTTTGAGAAATGCAGAAATTGAGAAAAAATGTAACTTTGCAGTTAATCTTATTCAGTAGGAATGAGAAATATATGTGGACTTAAGATTACAATCTACATTGTGGACATGTTTCTAAAAATTGATGTAATCAATGTGAAATGAGAACTATTGAATATGAACTGAATATTGTGACAAGATAAATTGAAGAGGAGTTAAGAATTCTTTTATTTTACATGAGATATGTGAACTGCACATGACTGGTATTGAAATGATAAGATAAGACTATTTTCATCTTCTTCTCAAGAACGAAAAGACCAAGAAGGCTGAAATATTGCGTGCAGAGTCTTTCGCCAATTGAGATTCTAAATTGTAGATTTGGTGACCCAGTGGCTCCAAATAAGGGACTCACAGGCCATTACCTAAAATCCTGTTTTCATCTTTTTCTACGGAACAAAAAGAATATTGAAATGATAAGATAAGACTACTTTCATCTTCTTCTATAGAACGAAAAGACCAAGAAGGCTGTTATATTGTGTGCAAACTCTTTAGCCAATGGGGATTCTAACTTGTAAATTTGGTGACCCTGTGACCCCAAATATGGGCCACAGACTAAAAAAACCTTTGAAATTGAATTTTGAACTGATATTTTATGGCACTTCAATCACTACTTAGTTTATCCCTAATAAAATACCTGAGGTATCTTTTAGATATGTGAGTCCTAACTTGGGTTTGAGAAATGCAGAATTGAGAAAAAAGCTACTTGGCAGTTAATCTTATTCAGTAGGAATGTGAAATTTTATGTCGAAGATCAAGTCTCCATTATGGACATGTTTGTTAAATTGATCGATGTAATCAATGTAAAATGAGAACTATCGAATAGGTTTTGAACTGAATATTGTGGATATTATAAAAAAAAAGGCCCTCACAGGTCAAAACATAAAAATAGAGCCATGGCCTCTGTAGCTCATCAGGAGATAATAAGTGGGGTATGTTATGGAGTGGACTTTATAGCAATGGTCAGATAATGGAATGTAGTAATAAGAATCTAGGTAGTGAAACGATTAAAGCAGTTTAAAAATATTTTGTTACCATAACTTTGCCAATCTGCTATATATATGTGTTGAAAGAGCAACGCAAAGCTTGGAAATAAATTGCTGGTATCAAACATATAATAATGTGGTGGAGAGATCATACTATTTTCTAAGATCGTACACACATTATATAATAATGAATCCCCCGGGTACAATTCTTTGCATACAATTCACCACTGTCAGCTATTGCAATAATGGCCTGGGGCTGTAGAAGAAAATGAAAAAAACCTTTTTAGGTCATGACCCCTGCTAATTATTATAAAAATTGGTTACACATAAATCAACATTCGTTGTGAATATCATACACCTTTGCATTATATTATTGTTTTAATTCTTAATTGCATTATGGCAATACCAACATTTATTACATAATGAATAGGAGCCTCAGTTTTTGAAAATCCCATTTCTCATAGGCTCCATTTCAATACTTAATAAATTGGTGAATTTTTTTTTAGTAAATTCTTTTTCACCATTTCTTATAGGCTCCCTTTCAATATTTGATAAAATGGTGATATTCTATGAATAAATTCTTTTTTAGAGTCAGTGGAAGACTAAAGCAGTCTCACGCACAGTCTATGATAACACAGTGCTGCACAGAAGTTTGAAGTAACCTGAAACCTCTGTGTAACTATCAGTTTTCATCCTTCTGCCAGGAAGAGGTCAACACAATGCAATTACATAACATGCAGACACTGGACTCACAGCCAGTAAAATTTATATGTTAGATGCAGTTTTTCCTACAATTAATTATTTTTCTGTACTGGAGAAGATGATGAAAATAGGTGTGATGTCACAATCTCATATAGCTACTTCTTTTATAGTCCTATGTTATCACCAGTCATCACTAGTCATATTCAGTTCACATATCTCATGTAAAATGAAAAAATTTAATTCCTCTTCAAGTTATTCCTTCAAAGGGTATTCATTATTCAATAGTTCTCATTTCAAATAGATTCACATTAAACATGTCCATGATGTAGACATCTATCTCATTTCTTGTTCCTATTGAATAAAATTAACTGCAAAGTTAATAGAAAACTAAATCAGTTATAAAGTATAAAATATGATATAAATAAGGTATACCAAATTGACTCGTACTGGAAATTCTCATTAATTAATTAATTAATTCTCCAAATAATTACACAATATCATGAGATATTAAAAAACTCCATTATTTACTATTAAATTACAAAGAACTTTATATTAGATTTAATAAAAGATTCTGTATTAAGTCTTTAGAATACTTTTAGACTTGTGTACCTTTATCAGCAAATTCACTTGCAAAATACAAATAATTACTCATATGTGAAATGTGAGACAAAGATAAAATATGACTTATAATTTTTGTTAGACCTCCAATTCTAAGTTTTTAATTCTAAATATCTCTTTTTCATCAGACATATTATATTCTCAAAGCACATGAACTCTCACATCAGAAAGATGAAATGCCTTTAACTCAGCTGTTTTCTTTAAAATTACCTCCCTTACCTACTTTACTGATTGAAGTGCACATATAATCTCAGAAAGATGCTGTAAACTGAAATAGGCTTTTAGGTTATGATCCCTGTGACCCATATTTGGGGTCACAGACTCACCAAATTTACAATTTAGAATCCCTTACAGCCAAGGAGTCTGTACATAAAATTTCAGCTCGCTAGAGCCATTGGGACTGGAGATGAAGATGAAAATAGCATTTTAGGTCATTGCCTCTGTGACCCAATATTTGGGGTCTCACTGTCACCAAATTTACAATTTAGAATCCCCTTCAGTCAAGGAGTATGTACATACAATTTCAGCTCTCTACGTTCATTGGGACTGGAGAAGAAGATGAAAATAGTTTTTTTTTAGGTAATGACCCCTGTGAGCCACACTTGGGGTCACAGGGTCACCAAATCTACAATTTAGAATCCCTTTCAGCCAAGGAGTCTGTACATAAAATTTCAGCTCTCTGGAGTCATTGGTTCTGGAGAAGAAGATGAAAATAGCTTTTAAGGTTATGACCCCTGTGACCCACATTTGGGGTCAAAGGGTCACCAAATTTACAATTTAGTATCCCCTTCAGCCAAGGAGTCTGTACATTAAATTTCAGCTCTCTGGAGTCATTGGTTCTGGAGAAGAAGTCGAAAAAGCGAAAAGTTTACGGACGGACGGACGGACGTACGCCATCCCATGCCATAAGCCCATCGGGCCTTTCAGGCCAGATGAGCTAAAAATCTATTTTCATCTTCTTCTCCAGAACAAACTAGAAGGAATATTGTGTTCAGAATGTTTAGATGTTTGGATGAAAAGGCTTAGAACCGTTAAAATTGTGCAGAGATTATTTAGCCAAGGTGATTCTAAATTGTACTATGTACCATGAGATTCATCACATTGCCTGTTCTCTCTAAGCCTTATACAGTTAGATCAGTGTTGCCAGTGTTTAGTGCAAGGCTGAGGCTTTTACATAATTTGGCTGTAAAAACACAGTTGGGTTGTAACCAGAGCCAAGGGGTCAGCATATTGCCTAATCTCCTGTGTGTTCACCTTGCTGAGTGCTCTATCTCAATTTCAAGACTAAGATTTGTCAGGGCTAGGGATTGTGCATTATATTGAGACATCAAACAATATAAACCCTGATGAGCTACAGAGCCCACGGCTCTATTTTTCAATATGTGATCTTGCACATTAATGTTGTCAGCGGGATATCTCAAGAACTGTTCACTGGATTCTCATTATATCTAACACTTGTGTTCTTCGGGGGAAGATGCAAGACCCAGTCAATTTTGTGACCTAGACATTGTTTTGTAAATTTGAAGTATTAAAGGCGCTGTAGCACGTTTTTTGCAAAATTTATTTTTTCAAATTTCCCATTTATAATGATAGTTTATGTCATTTAAATTATTTTTAGAGGGTAAAACATCTTATTACACAAACAAATTATCTGTAGTGGTAAAAACTATGTTGCGTATAAAGCAAAAATTGCATGGCGACCATTTTATTGTGAACACAATTTATTATTTTGTATTACAAAAACGATTCCCATGGCTTAACCAAAACATGTACACTCATTTTAAACTTTATTTTCCGAGGAGAAAAGGATGTTTTACTATTGGTGAAATTATTTTTCAAATACATTTCATCAACTTATTAGAGCGAAAAAACGTGCTACAGCGCCTTTAATTTGCGGCAGGGGATAATGTCATCTTGATGACAACTGCTTGTTTAAATCAATGAAACATTGGTAGTCAGATGAATCATTGGTAGTCAGATGAAACATTGGTAGTCAGATGAATCATTGGTAGTCAGATGAATCATTGGTAGTCAGATGAATCATTGGTAGTTAGTCAGATGAATCATTGGTAGTGATATGAAACATCGGTAGTCAGATGAGTCATTGGTAGTCAGATGAATCATTGGTAGTCAGATGAAACATTGGTAGTCAGATGAATCATTGGTAGTCAGATGAATCATTGGTAGTCAAATGAAACATTGGTAGTCAGATGAATCATTGGTAGTCAGATGAAACATTGGTAGTCAGATGAATCATTGGTAGTCAGATAAAACATTGGTAGTCAGATGAATCATTGGTAGTCAGATGAATCATTGGTAGTCAGATGAATCATTGGTAGTCAGATGAAACATTGGTAGTCAGATGAATCATTGGTAGTCAGATAAAACATTGGTAGTCAGATGAATCATTGGTAGTCAGATGAATCATTGGTAGTCAGATAAAACATTGGTAGTCAGATGAATCATTGGTAGTCAGATGAAACATTGGTAGTCAGATGAATCATTGGTAGTCAATGAAACTTTGGTAGTCAGATGAATCATTGGTAGTCAGATGAAACATTGGTAGTCAGATGAAACATTGGTAGTCAGATAAATCATTGGTAGTCAGATGAATCATTGGTAGTCAGATGAATCATTGGTAGTCAGATAAATCATTGGTAGTCAGATGAATCATTGGTAGTCAGGTAGTCAGATGAATCATTGGTAGTCAGATGAAACATTGGTATTCAGATGAAACATTGGTAGTCAGATGAATCATTGGTAGTCAGGTAGTCAAATGAAACATTGGTAGTCAGATGAATCATTGGTTGTCAGATGAATCATTGGTAGTCAGATGAATCATTGGTAGTCAGGTAGTCAGATGAAACATTGGTAATCAGATGAATCATTGGTAGTCAGATGAAACGTTGGTAGTCAGATGAATCATTGGTAGTCAGGTAGTCAGATGAAACATTGGTAATCAGATGAATCATTGGTAGTCAGATGAAACATTGGTAGTCAGATGAATCATTGGTAGTTAGATGAATCATTGGTAGTCAGATGAAACATTGGTAGTCAGATGAAACATTGGTAGTCAGATGAATCATTGGTAGTCAGATGAATCATTGGTAGTCAGATGAAACATTGGTAGTCAGATGAATCATTGGTTGTCAGATGAATCATTGGTAGTCAGATGAATCATTGGTAGTCAGGTAGTCAGATGAAACATTGGTAATCAGATGAATCATTGGTAGTCAGATGAAACGTTGGTAGTCAGATGAATCATTGGTAGTCAGGTAGTCAGATGAAACATTGGTAATCAGATGAATCATTGGTAGTCAGATGAAACATTGGTAGTCAGATGAATCATTGGTAGTTAGATGAATCATTGGTAGTCAGATGAAACATTGGTAGTCAGATGAAACATTGGTAGTCAGATGAATCATTGGTAGTCAGATGAATCATTGGTAGTCAGATGAAACATTGGTAATCAGATGAAACATTGGTAGTCAGATGAATCATTGGTAGTCAGATGAATCATTGGTAGTCAGATGAAGTGTACATGTGTGATTAGCTGCTCTAGGTATGTACTGGACACACAGTGAACACCTCCTCATTGTGCCTGGTTGAGTGATTGATCTGCAGTGCAGTGTACAGTGTAGTCGCCTCAACACTGCAATGTCTGTGCATCATTTCAATAACAAGAGGTCCATTCGATACTTAGTTACTCAGCAGCCTGGGGTTATGTATTGTATTGTCATGTTGGTGTTGTGTAGCGCCCTGTCTTCTAGTCTTGTATTATGGTCTACAGTGTTGTGATTCAAGCGAAATTAGCAATTTAACAATGTAGATTTGTAATTATGCCTTAGGTGCCTTATGGTATTTGGAACAGATGGAACTTTAGATGAGCCTATACGGTGCATAGTTCTTAAAGCTGCCGAGCCCCTGTATTAGCTCTGCCCTGCTTACACTGTCATGAGCCCCTGTATAGCTCTGCCCTGCTTACACTGTCATGAGCCCCTGTATAGCTCTGCCCTGCTTACACTGTCATGAGCCCCTGTATTAGCTCTGCCCTGCTTACACTGTCATGAGCCCCTGTATTAGCTCTGCCCTGCTTACACTGTCATGTGCCCCTGTATAGCTCTGCCCTGCTTACACTGTCATGAGCCCCTGTATAGCTCTGCCCTGCTTACACTTTTATGAGCCCCTGTATAGCTCTGCCCTGCTTACACTGTCATGAGCCCCTGTATTAGCTCTGCCCTGCTTACACTGTCATGAGCCCCTGTATTAGCTCTGCCCTGCTTACACTGTCATGTGCCCCTGTATAGCTCTGCCCTGCTTACACTGTCATGAGCCCCTGTATTAGCTCTGCCCTGCTTACACTGTCATGTGCCCCTGTATAGCTCTGCCCTGCTTACACTGTCATGAGCCCCTGTATTAGCTCTGCCCTGCTTACACTGTCATGTGCCCCTGTATTAGCTCTGCCCTGCTTACACTGTCATGAGCCCCTGTATTAGCTCTGCCCTGCTTACACTGTCATGTGCCCCTGTATAGCTCTGCCCTGCTTACAGCCTTACACTGTCATGAGCCCCTGTATAGCTCTGCCCTGCTTACACTTTTATGAGCCCCTGTATAGCTCTGCCCTGCTTACACTGTCATGAGCCCCTGTATTAGCTCTGCCCTGCTTACACTGTCATGAGCCCCTGTATAGCTCTGCCCTGCTTACACTGTCATGAGCCCCTGCAGGGTTCGAAATTAGCACTAGTCCGGTAGCCCATGGCTAATAAAAAAGAAGCTGGACTAGTAGGGTGTAAAGACTGGTAGTCCGAAGTACTAGTTTAAATTTGAGGTGAAATGATCATGGAGATATATTTTGCTAGCATGAATAAGTCTGGACTAGAACTTTTAGAAATGCACTAGTCCAAATGGCTACTGCATTAAAAAGGTTAATTTTGACCCCTGCCCTGTATTAGCTCTGCCCTGCTTACACTGTCATGTGCCCCTGTATAGCTCTGCCCTGCTTACACTGTCATGAGCCCTTGTATAGCTCTGCCCTGCTTACACTGTCATGAGCCCCTGTATTAGCTCTGCCCTGCTTACACTGTCATGTGCCCCTGTATAGCTCTGCCCTGCTTACACTGTCATGAGCCCTTGTATAGCTCTGCCCTGCTTACACTTTTATGAGCCCCTGTATAGCTCTGCCCTGCTTACACTGTCATGAGCCCCTGTATAGCTCTGCCCTGCTTACACTGTCATGAGCCCCTGTATTAGCTCTGCCCTGCTTACACAGTCATGAGCCCCTGTATTAGCTCTGCCCTGCTTACACTGTCATGAGCCCCTGTATAGCTCTGCCCTGCTTACACTGTCATGAGCCCCTGTATTAGCTTTGCCCTGCTTACACTGTCATGAGCCCCTGTATTAGCTCTGCCCTGCTTACACTGTCATGAGCCCCTGTATTAGCTCTGCCCTGCTTACACTGTCATGTGCCCCTGTATAGCTCTGCCCTGCTTACAGCCTTACACTGTCATGAGCCCCTGTATAGCTCTGCCCTGCTTACACTTTTATGAGCCCCTGTATTAGCTCTGCCCTGCTTACACTGTCATGAGCCCCTGTATTAGCTCTGCCCTGCTTACACTGTCATGAGCCCCTGTATTAGCTCTGCCCTGCTTACACTGTCATGAGCCCCTGTATTAGCTCTGCCCTGCTTACACTGTCATGTGCCCCTGTATAGCTCTGCCCTGCTTACACTGTCATGAGCCCCTGTATTAGCTCTGCCCTGCTTACACTGTCATGAGCCCCTGTATTAGCTCTGCCCTGCTTACACTGTCATGAGCCCCTGTATTAGCTCTGCCCTGCTTACACTGTCATGAGCCCCTGTATTAGCTCTGCCCTGCTTACACTGTCATGAGCCCCTGTATTAGCTATGCCCTGCTTACACTGTCATGAGCCCCTGTATTAGCTCTGCCCTGCTTACACTGTCATGAGCCCCTGTATTAGCTCTGCCCTGCTTACACTGTCATGAGCCCCTGTATTAGCTCTGCCCTGCTTACACTGTCATGTGCCCCTGTATAGCTCTGCCCTGCTTACACTGTCATGAGCCCCTGTATTAGCTCTGCCCTGCTTACACTGTCATGAGCCCCTGTATTAGCTCTGCCCTGCTTACACTGTCATGAGCCCCTGTATTAGCTCTGCCCTGCTTACACTGTCATGTGCCCCTGTATAGCTCTGCCCTGCTTACACTGTCATGAGCCCCTGTATTAGCTCTGCCCTGCTTACACTGTCATGAGCCCCTGTATTAGCTCTGCCCTGCATACACTGTCATGAGCCCCTGTATTAGCTTTGCCCTGCTTACACTGTCATGAGCCCCTGTATTAGCTTTGCCCTGCATACACTGTCATGAGCCCCTGTATAGCTCTGCCCTGCTTACACTGTCATGAGCCCCTGTATTAGCTCTGCCCTGCTTACACTGTCATGAGCCCCTGTATAGCTCTGCCCTGCTTACACTGTCATGAGCCCCTGTATAGCTCTGCCCTGCTTACACTGTCATGAGCCCCTGTATAGCTCTGCCCTGCTTACACTGTCATGAGCCCCTGTATTAGCTCTGCCCTGCTTACACTGCCATGAGCCCCTGTATAGCTCTGCCCTGCTTACACTGTCATGAGCCCCTGTATTAGCTCTGCCCTGCTTACACTGTCATGAGCCCCTGTATTAGCTCTGCCCTGCTTACACTGTCATGAGCCCCTGTATAGCTCTGCCCTGCTTACACTGTCATGCTGGCTGCATTATGTATAGACAATGATATACAGTGTGGAGTGATAAAGTTTAGGATTTAATACAAGAAATTCTGTTATCACTATCAGAAACTGAATGTCTGTCTGTCTATCTATCTGTCTGTCTGTCTGTTTGTCTCCAGTGGACTACTTCATCCAGATCAGGACAGACAGCCCAGTCGGCCCGCTAGTGAATTGATTAGGAGAGAACACAGCTTATCAATTATGTGTCGCAGCAGAGTGCTCCCGTCTAATCAGACATTGCTCTATTAATGACGGACAGGAGAAGCTGTCAACAGTCTGACAGGGATGTCTTCCGCTGGTTAACCAGGACTAGCTGATGATATGAGGTCACAGCTGGGCTGTAAAAAGTGTTTAGAAGGGGGTTTAGAGAGACCGGTCTATGATCAGGGTGGATATAGAGAGACTCGTCTGTGATCAAAGTGGGTGTAGAGAGACAGGTCTGTATCCAGGTGGGTGTAGAGAGACAGGTCTGAGATCAGGGTGAAACAGGTCTATTGCATCAGGGTGGGTGTAGAGAGAGAGGTCTGAGATCAGGGTGAAACAGGTCTATTGCATCAGGGTGGGTGTAGAGAGAGAGGTCTGTCATCAGGGTGGGTGTAGAGAGACAGGTTTGGATCAGGGTGAAACAGGTCTATCATCAGGGTGGGTGTAGAGAGAGAGGTCTGTCATCAGGGTGGGTGTAGAGAGACAGGTTTGGATCAGGGTGAAACAGGTCTATCATCAGGGTGGGTGTAGATGACAGGTCTGTACCAGGGTGGGAGTAGAGGCAGGTCTGTATCCAGGGTGGGAGTAGAGAGACAGGTCTGTATCCAGGGTGGTTGTAGCTCTAGAGACAGTTCTGTATTCATGGTGGGTGTAGAGAGATAGATCTGTATTCATGGTGGGTGTAGAGAGATAGATCCTTGCTCTTTCTCCACAGTTTTGACAGACCACAATGTTTGCCTGACATCCTTGTTGGAACAGCCATAGAGTTCAATGAACCATCGTTCAGCTTTGAAGTAGCTGTCTGTGTTTATGATGATCTTGATAGAGCTATCATCCTGCCATAAGTGTTTATGTTATCTCAATTACTGGACATATCTTAATAATCATGCTGTAGAGTAGCTATTAGGCATCTTTATGATGCAATTTCTTGCGTGATTCCGACAAGTAGATGGTTTTATGTATGACTCTATGACATGTGAAATGAGATGCTGTAGTTAGTCAGGCATGCCACAATGAATGTCCGTCCTGCTGGATGTTCCTCTGACAGGCAGGTAATTACTATCACAGGAAGTACGTTCTACCTTCATCAAACCTAAGGGATGATTTGGATGTTGAGGAAGCACAAATGGCTGCCAATTGTTCCTTATTTATAGGAAGTTTATTTATAGTTTGTGTAAATGTATCTGTTTGTCAAGCAGGGACGGATTTTGAATAGGCGGGGGGTCCACTTTTTGAGTCCCCATATCTGCCAATGCATAGATTTTTTAGGGGGGAAACATCTTGAAACATTGCTGGATCCTTCTGCTCACTTTGCACAATAATGACAAGCTTAACGAACAGTGACTTCTCAAAGTCTCCACTCTCAGGAGAAACTGATCAAACTGCGACCTTGGATTAATGAGCTGTGACAAGTTTTCCTACACAGGGATTAGGCAGAAAATGTTCAGTGTTCAGTGCTCTGAATTATTGATTAATCCAAAACAGAGAGGATTTGACTCCAGTCTGTTATAGTTATATATGATTGTAGGAAAGAAGAAACAGTCATGGCTTGGTATTACATCTAATGGCTCTGACATGGACAGCTCTATAGGTAATTGTTTGTCCAAATCAAGAACAAGTTTGTCTTCCTGAGAGTTCAATCTTAAGTAATAGATTCTTTTTGGCAAGGTTTTCAGATGTCAGCGGTGACAAAAGACAAAAAAAAGTTGTAAATGTTAGAGAGGTTCAAAGGTTGGAGGGGAAGAGAGCTTAAGCTACACAACTTGCCCAATTGGAATCAAATCATTACATCAATGAAAAACCATGTAGGTATGGGAAGACTATAAAAAGAAGAAAATATAAAATCAATTTTCCTTAACCCTTACGTTTTGTATTTCTATTTTACCCATTTTAGCCCCTGTGGCGGAATTTACAGACCCTCCAGCTCGCAGCAGTATTTTGGCTTAGGCACTAATTAGCTCTGCTGGCAGAATTTCCAGGCGGCGATTCCGGTACCATTTTTACGAAATATATCGCATCTACATCGCGAAAACGGACTATATACGGGCGTTCAATACAAATTTAAGTCGCAGCACCCATACACAAATCGTAAATACTTACAACATGTATGCGGCATTGCAAACGGTCGTTCATCACACTTTTCCAAGAAATCATAATCTCGAACCAGTTGACAAATAAGCACATGTCAACCCAAATATGGTTATGTTGTTTGATCTTTCAAATAAATGCTAACCTCGAACCATATTTAACCGATGAAAATATGTTGATAAGTTTGTGTGTCGTTTGGTTTCACATGCCTCTCAGAAAGGTAAAATTGTATCTTTATTTATGTGAATAAATATGCGCATTTTATATAGAATAAAAGATTTTCGGTTTATTGTGATATAAAAATTATGAAAATGCATTCAGTAGTTTAGCAGTGATAAATTGTGTAAGAAGTTGTGAAAATCGCCGATTGTTTCAAAATTTATGAAGTGTAAACATGACCTTATTCACGGCGCTTGCTGTGTCTTTATTATTTTTTTGACATTTGCGAATTTTATATGGGATTGTAGTCTATTCTTTCCCCTTTATTTTGCTGTAAATTATTTTGAAAACAAACAATTCGTTCACATGATATGAAGTGCGGGAGTAAGGCAAGTTACGGATTTTTTTTCCCGTCCCGCTAGATGCGAGGCAGATAGCATGTACGGGCAATGCAAACCCGAGGCAATGCAAACACGTGGGTGATAATTAGCCCCGCCTGACAAAATTAGCCTTTTGTAAAGCTAATTATCGATGCGTTACGAGTCAACAATGCACACGCAATTTGGTGTGATTTTTGCTTGACATTTCGACCGGATATTGACAAAGTCTCGTTATCATGGCGAACTGCGAGGCATAATACAAACGTTTTTATGGAGCGACTCACTGAGACAACTCGACTCGCAGATCGCGGACAGGGCTAGTTGAGTACTAGCTAAATGGTAGACATCTGCAAATAAATCTAACTGACCCGGAATGAGGCACCTAGGTTTATGCCGGACTATGCCGGGATTCGCAAGTTAAGGGTTAAGAAAGCAGATCTCATTGGGGTTTTGTTTTTTTTTGGGGGGGGGGGTTGCAGACGTTGGTAGCATTACTCTTTGTGAACAAGCCCTCAAAACGGGTTATACGCTGGAGGATTTTCTGTTTAAGTGAACCAATGGTATATCGTGGATGTGAAGTGAACCAATGGTATATCGTGGATGTCAAGTGAACCAATGGTATATTGTGGATGTCAAGTGAACCAAAGGTATATCATTGATGTGAAGTGAACCAGTGGTATATCATTGATGTGAAGTGAACCAGTGGTATATCATTGATGTGAAGTGAACCAATGGAATATCATTGATGTGAAGTGAACCAGTGGTATATCATTGATGTGAAGTGAACCAGTGGTATATCATTGATGTGGAGGGACACACCAACATCAGAGAGAGTGTTGTTATTGTATGATGCCTTCAAATGGTTCTCATCCAGTATTGTTGCAGCAAGAAAGAATCCAGGATTACTTTGTATGTGCATTGCGGCGGAACCAACAGGCATTGAATTACAACAAAAGATTATAAACAAGTTCTCTGCAGAGCCCCCTGGTGAGATCTTGCTAGGATTCATTGGTCTGAACTCTGAGAAACAAACATTGACAAGCACAAGCAAACACAAATACACATACATACACATACATTATTGATTAAATAAACAGAAACATAGAGATAGAACGAGAATTCTATAGCATGTGAGTGAAAAATTTATCAACTCAGTCCTTCTTGGGTAACATTCTTTATAATGCACAGTCTTTGTAACACACGGGTAACACTCCTTGTAATGCACAGCCTTTGTAACACATGGGTAACACTCCTTATAATGCACAGACTTTGTAACACACAGGTAACAACCCTTATAATGCACCGACTTTGTAACACACGGGTAACAACCCTTATAATGCACAGACTTTGTAACACACGGGTAACACTCCTTATAATGCACAGACTTTGTAACACACGGGTGACACTCCTTATAATGCACAGTCTTTGTAACACACATGTACCACTCCTTATAATGCACAGTCTTTGTAACAACAATATAAAACTCCTTATCATGCACAGTCTTTGTAACACACAGGTAACAACCCTTATAATGCACAGACTTTGTAAGACATGGGTAACAACCCTTATGATGGACAGTTTTTGTAACACACAGGTAACAACTCTTATAATGAATAGTTTTTGTAACACACATGTAACACTCCTTATAATGCACAGTTTTGGTAACACATGTAACAACTCTTATAATGCACAGTTTTTGTAACACACATGTAGCAACCCTTATTATGCACAGTTTTTGTAACACACAGGTAACAACCTTTATAATGCACTTTTTTTGTAACACACAGTCTCACTCTTGGAACATTTGTGATGAGCAACAGAAATGTTTACAGTACATAAATCACTCTACATCTACTGCAGACATCCCTCCAAATAACAGTGATAAACAAACCCAAGCAGAGAGAAATGGCAGTTTCAAAGTTTTTTTGTGAAATAAAGATTAGAATTTGGCAGTAGTGAGCAGTGAAGAGTTAAGATAAGCAGTGGAAAGTTGAACAACTATAAGGAAGATTTGCTGGCTGAAGTCTGTAGGGATTTCTGCTTCCTCAATGTAATTTTCTGATAAACTTAATTAACATTCTCCAAATACACCACTTGAACTGGCTGTATGGGGCACATGTAGTGTGTGCAGCTTGCTGGGCAGAGTAAGTGAGAACATCTATTTCGTTTCAGATTATTGTTCTGTTTATTTCCCTTTGTATCCTCTGTACTCTATCTCTATCTATCTATCTATCTATCTATCTATCTATCTATCTATCTATCTATCTCTCTCTCTCTCTCTCTCTCTCTCTCTCTC
>OW388289.1:115153092-115517242 GCA_936450465.1 Gibbula magus | reverse complement strand
CTCTCTCTCTCTCTCTCTCTCTCTCTCCCCCCCTCTCTCTCTCTCTCTCTCTCTCTCTCTCTCTCTCTCTCTCTCTCTCTCTCTCTCTCTCTCTCTCTCTCTCTCTCTCTCTCTCTCTGAAGCTCTCTCTCTCTCTCTCTCTCTGAAGATTTCTCTATATATAAATCATGTCTGGTTTGTGTAGGTAAATCTGTCACTTGTTGTATATATTCCTATCACTTAAGAGAAGCAAGCAATCAGTCTGCCAGAGTATTCCACTGTGTTATGATTAGTCAACACAGTCGGTCGTTTAGTTTATTTGATCAAAAATAGCTGCATGTATGTGCCCTAGTTACAAAAATACATCTTGAATTCATATCAGATAGATGAATGATAAATGAAGATGTTGCTCTGTTAGTGATGCAGTGTATAACTTAAAGTGCAACAGAAATGTGTAGTATTGTAAGTGTACAATTTCTGACCATGTTGATGATCCAGTCAGTTAAGGCCTTCACTCCAGTGATGTACCGATCTACATTTACTGGTAAGTTGCTAATGGCAGTCAGCAATTGCAATCAATGTCTTCAAATATGATGACATCTTACGTTTAAGAATTTTACTGACTTTTCAAAATGTTTAGTACAGATTGAATTGCCTAGTTAATACAAGGTAGGTTAAACAATTGTTGATGAATTGTTGGATCTTTACTTTCAATAAGAAAGCTTTGATATTCTCTGTAATGATTTTAATCTCAGTCCAATTTCCAGGCCAGTCTTTTGTCTTATATGTGTATTTATAATACATAGACTGACACACGGTTCCTGTTGACAGGGAAGGAGAAAGCTGAAACTCTCTGTCTGTCTGTCTGTCACTGCTTCTCCTCTCTAACTTGTCAGCATTCCTTCTCTCTTCCTTCTCTCTTCCTTCTCTTTTCCTTCTCTCTTCCTTGTCAACATGCCACGTAGATTCTCCTCTCTAACTTGTCAGCATTCCTTCTCTCTTCCTTCTCTCTTCCTTGTCAACAAGCCACATAGATTCTCCTGTCTAACTTGTCAGCATTCCTTCTCTCTTCCTTGTCAACATGCCACGTAGATTCTCCTCTCTAACTTCTCAGCATTCCTTCTCTCTTCCTTCTCTCTTCCTTCTCTCTTCCTTCTCTCTTCCTTGTCAACATGCCACGTAGGTTCTCCTCTCTAACTTGTCAGCAATCCTTCTTTCTTTCCTCTAAACATGCCAGCAGTTGGTACATGAAGATGATGAATAAGTATATCTTGTGTAACACCATGAGGTGGTAGAGAGTTGGAAGATATCTCCAGTCAAGCATGACTGACAGTCTGATTAAAATCAACTGTTTTGCAAGGAATGAAAGTTACTAAATAGTGCATCGACAGCGATACAGACTCATATTGCTCGAAGTTATGCTCTCCAAACTGTCTGATGACAGCCTGTATGCTTAATGTTCTGACATTATTCAGCCAGCCAATCACAAGACCTTCAACAAAAGCTTTCGGTGCAAAAAACTAGGGGCAAGTGACCTCAGACCATCAGCCTGTTCCTGGAAGTTTCACAGCTATATGAGACTAAGAAGGTTTCAGAAAACAGGGGCCCTGTCTTTGGCACCTTGACTCTTGAGATCTAAAGTAATCATTGTCATTATCTTGATTCATGTAAAATGTTCTGGAAAGAATATTACCTAGTCTGTTGCCATAGAAACAGATGAAGTTTCCACTATGTCAGTATCTTTGTTTAAGTTGTGGATACCTATACGCTGGCACGTTTTAGAAAAAGAGAATGAGAGATATTCAGTGGACAGTAGATGATTTGGGTGACCTTAATTCAGTGGACAGTAGATGATTTGGGTGACCTTAATTCAGTGGACAGTAGATGATTTGGGTGACCTTAATTCAGTGGACAGTAGATGATTTGGGTGACCTTAATTCAGTGGACAGTAGATGATTTGGGTTACCTTAATTCAGTGGACAGTAGATGATTTGGGTCACCTTAATTCAGTGGACAGTAGATGATTTGGGTCACCTTAATTCAGTGGACAGTAGATGATTTGGGTGACCTTAATTTTTCAGAACAGAAATTTGCATGTTAAGCATGACTTAGACATTATTATATTAAGTTTTTCATATTGAGTTTCAACAAGCACACTGAAACATACCAAGAAAACTAAACTTGATCATTCTTCTGACTTTCTGCTGACATCGAACTCTTCTCAGTTTCTCTTTAAGGAGAGATGGGACGATGAAATGATATATTTTAGAATGCTTTTCAAGACAGCAAGTTTATTATGTCTTTGATCCATTTTCTCTTTAAGTTATGAGTTAATTCCTGACAGGAGGATCGTGTTCTTGACAATTGCTTGTATGTTTACATCCAGTCAACACTGAGACATCGATGAAGAGATGACGTGTTTTGTGTACTGGAGTTATAGAATTCAGTTGCGGGTCTCTCATTCAACAGTGCAGTGTCAATGTAAGCAGCACTAAACATCTTGTGGATCAGACTTTCAAAGAAACTATTCAGAGGCATGATAAGGCTTGGATATTTTCAGCTGCTCTCAGATCCCTGTACTTGTAAAATAATCTGTTTGTTTGGAAGTACTGCGAGATGTATTGTGAGATGTATTGCGAGATGTATTGTGAGATGTATTGCGAGATGTATTGCGAGATGTATTGCGAGATGTATTGTGAGATGTATTGTGAGATGTATTGTGAGATGTATTGTGAGATGTATTGCGAGATGTATTGCGAGATGTATTGCGAGATGTATTGTGAGATGTATTGCGAGATGTATTGCGAGATGTATTGCGAGATGTATTGTGAGATGTATTGCGAGATGTATTGTGAGATGTATTGCGAGATGTATTGCGAGATGTATTGCGAGATGTATTGCGAGATGTATTGTGAGATGTATTGCGAGATGTATTGTGAGATGTATTGCGAGATGTATTGTGAGATGTATTGTGAGATGTATTGTGAGATGTATTGCGAGATGTACTGAGCTGCCTCCAGCTGGAGATCATGATCCACCAGCATTGGTCAGGACAAAGGGAACACAGAACCAGAGCAGACCAAGCTCTCTCTCTCTATATATCGATAGGTATTGTCTCTTGCCTCTTTATAAGAATATATACAGAAAGTACGAATATATAGTCTGTGTCTACATGGGGCACATGGAGATGACTGGTTTATATACCGGTATGAAGATGTCAGATCCATTCATCCATACCAATATGTTTATCGTTTTCCCTCTCTATTTTTCTCTGTGTATATTTCTGTCTATTTCTCTCTGTGTGTATTTCTGTCTATCTCTCTTTATGTATTTCTGTCTATCTCTCTTTATGTATTTCTGTCTATTTCTCTCTGTGTATATTTCTGTCTATTTCTCTCTGTGTGTATTTCTGTCTATCTCTCTTTATGTATTTTTTCTGTCTATCTCTCTTTATGTATTTCTGTCTATTTCTCTCTCTGTGTATTTCTGTCTATTTCTCTCTGTTTGTATTTCTGTCTATCTCTCTTTATGTATTTCTGTCTATCTCTCTTTATGTATTTAGCAGCTCCGACTAAGTCGGAGCTGCTATCAGTTTTTGTGCAGTTTCCATCGCCGCCGCCGCCGCGTTTTGTATTGGCTATAACTTTTTTCCTTATTAGGTTTTGAGAACTCATATACATAACTTCTTACTTATACCCCTGGGGAATTCTTTTGACATGTTCATATTCAAGGTCAAAGGTCAAGGTCACGAGTTCTGAAATCGCTAAAACAATCCTTGTAAACACGATAACTTGAAAAATATTTGTGCTATCAGGCTCTTATTTGGTATATATCAACTATGGAGAAAGGCCAAGATTTGAAAAGGTTTTCGCTAACATCCGTCAAAGGTCAAGGTCATAGCGAGGTCACAACTTAAGCATGCTTTTGCGAAAATGTCTTATTTCAACTATTAACACTTTGAATCATTACATGATTGTGATACACAATGAAAAGTGATCACTGATAGTGTGACCCTTAATTTTAAAGGTCAAGGTCACGAGATAGGGTCATGGTCACCAGTTCTGAAATCACTAAATAACTTCTTTCCAAGGAGGTATCAACACCTCATATACATAACTTCTTACTTATCCCCTGGGGAATTCTTTTGACATGTTCATATTCAAGGTCAAAGGTCAAGGTCACAAGTTCTGAAATTGCTAAAACAATCCTTGTAAACACGATAACTTGAAAAATATTTGTGCTATCAGGCTCTTCTTTGGTGTATATCAATTATGGAGAAAGGCCAAGATTTGAAAAGGTTTTCGCTAACATCCGTCAAAGGTCAAGGTCATAGCGAGGTCACAACTTAAGCATGCATTTGCGAAAATGTCTTATTTCAACTATTAACACTTTGAATCATTACATGATTGTGATACACAATGAAAAGTGATCACTGATTATGTGACCTTGAATTTTAAAGGTCAAGGTCACGAGATAGGGTCATGGTCACCAGTTCTGAAATCACTAAATAACTTCTTTCCAAGGAGGTATCAACACCTCATACACATAACTTCTTACTTATGCCCCTGGGGAATTATTTTGACATGTTCATATTCAAGGTCAAAGGTCAAGGTCACAAGTTCTGAAATTGCTAAAACAATCCTTGTAAACACGATAACTTGAAAAATATTTGTGCTATCAGGCTCTTATTTGGTATATATCAACTATGGAGAAAGGCCAAGATTTGAAAAGGTTTTCGCTAACATCCGTCAAAGGTCAAGGTCATAGCGAGGTCACAACCTAAGCAGGCTTTTGCGAAAATGTCTTATTTCAACTATTAACACTTTGAATCATTACATGATTGTGATACACAATGAAAAGTGATCACTGATTGTGTGACCTTGAATTTTAAAGGTCAAGGTCACGAGATATGGTCATGCTGACTGACTGACTGACTGGTCACTAAGTAACTTTTTTCAATGAAGATATTAACACCTCAGCTTAATTTCTTTCTTATACACCTGGTGAATGATTTTGACATGTTCACATTCAAGGTCAAAGGTCAAGGTCATGAGTTCTGAAATCAATACAACAATACTTGTAAACATGATAACTTCAAACTTTTTTGGTGCTATTAGGGTCTTATTTGGTATATATGAACTATGGAGAAAGACCAAGATTTGAAAACTTTTTTGCTAAAATCTGTCAAAGGTCAAGGTCACAGTGAGGTCGAAACTTAAGCATGCTTTTGTTAATATGTCATATTTTAACTATGAACACTTTGAGTCATTGCATGATTATTATACGCGATGAAAAGTGATCATTGATGGTGTGACCTTGAAGGTCAAAGGTCAAGGTCATGAGATATTGGTTAAGGCCACGTTAATCCTTTGATCAAATTTTGAAAGAAGAAATAGGTTTTAAGAACAAACTTGTGAAAAGTGACCCCAGTGATGATTAGTAATAACTCGAATAATGAACAAACTTTTGTTAAAAAGAATTCCCATTTTATTGATGCTGACGAGAAGGCGGAACAGGAAAAGGCGAGACCCTAAGTTTCGGAGCTGCTCTGCTTTTGCGGTGTCCGCAAACGCTAATCTAGTTCTGTCTATTTCTCTCTGTGTGTATTTCTGTCTATTTCTCTCTTTATGTATTTCTGTCTATCTCTCTGTGTGTATTTCTGTCTATTTCTCTCTGTTTGTATTTCTGTCTATTTCTCTCTCTGTGTATTTCTGTCTATTTCTCTCTTTATGTATTTCTGTGTATTTCTCTCTGTATTTCTGTGTATTTCTCTCTGTGTATTTCTGTCTATTTCTCTCTCTGTGTATTTCTGTCTATTTCTCTCTTTATGTATTTCTGTCTATCTCTCTCTGTGTATTTCTGTCTATTTCTCTCTTTATGTATTTCTGTCTATTTCTCTCTGTGTGTATTTCTGTCTATTTCTCTCTCTGTGTATTTCTGTCTATTTCTCTCTTTATGTATTTCTGTCTATTTCTCTCTTTATGTATTTCTGTCTATTTCTTTTTATGTATTTCTGTCTATTTCTCTCTGTGTGTATTTCTGTCTATTTCTCTCTGTGTGTATTTCTGTCTATTTCTCTCTTTATGTATTTCTGTCTATTTCTCTCTTTATTTATTTCTGTCTATTTCTCTCTGTGTATATTTCTGTCTATTTCTCTCTGTGTGTATTTCTGTCTATCTCTCTTTATGTATTTTTTCTGTCTATCTCTCTGTGTATTTCTGTCTATTTCTCTCTGTTTGTATTTCTGTCTATCTCTCTTTATGTATTTCTGTCTATCTCTCTTTATGTATTTCTGTCTATTTCTCTCTGTGTGTATTTCTGTCTATTTCTCTCTTTATGTATTTCTGTCTATTTCTTTTTATGTATTTCTGTCTATTTCTCTCTGTGTGTATTTCTGTCTATTTCTCTCTCTGTGTATTTCTGTCTATTTCTCTCTTTATGTATTTCTGTCTATTTCTCTCTTTATGTATTTCTGTCTATTTCTCTCTTTATGTATTTCTGTCTATTTCTCTCTTTATGTATTTCTGTCTATCTCTCTTTATGTATTTCTGTCTATTTCTCTTTATGTATTTCTGTCACGACTTCCTTTCTTCTTACTCCTCTCAGTTCCATCAGTTGCCATACTGCCACTGTTACATTTCTTCTTCTTGCAGAGGGAGAGAGTGAATGAGCAAGCGACCTTTTGTAGGGGACTGTCTCATTAGATTACAACAACTATTGACTACGCAGTTGTTATTGGCAAGTGAGAGCTATTTTAAGACTGAGTTCTATTTTCTCTGTTGCGAGCGATTAGTGAGAAGGAAATCTATTTTCATGCTGACCATGGATTAGTGTGGATCAGTCTATTCCTGGTCCACACTCAGGGGTATGTTGTTGCCAGAGTGGGATCTATAGTCTCCTGCAGACTATACAGTTTGTTGTCTCGTGTAGTCTATACAGTTTGTAATCTGGCAGGTTCATGCTCAACTTGTGGTGAATGTCAGCGCTAACTGGGACACCCTGAAGACACTGCAGTCAGTCAGTTAGTCAGTCAGTCAGTCAGTCAGTCAGAGGAGGAGCAGGCTGAACTGCAGCGATACTTATGCATCTATGTTAATAACAAAATGTGAAAGTAAGGTGATCAATATAATATACACAAAGAAAAAAGGTAAGCACCCCCTGATATTTGTGATGATATCTTTTAGAGAATATTTTAAGGTTCATTTATGAGAAGAGTAATATTTGTGCGTTCCAACCAGTGATGCGTGATAGTCGCGCCGACACGTTCAGGGCATGCACGTGCAATATGCTACGCTCGAGGATCACAAACAGCAGTGTGGCCCAAATGCATTTGGTGGTATGTAACATTGCTTTCCATAGCCATTCAAGCATATGTATTGAACATGGCACAAAGACGATTGTCAATGGATCTCAGAAATCCAATTATTGGCATGCACTCTGCAGGAATGTCCTTTAAGGCGATAGGACGAAATCTGGGCGGCTACCATTACACTGTTGTTAGTCGTTTAGTCCGGAAGCATGCGCAGACAGGAAGTGCAATGGACCGTCCAAGGTCTGGAAGACCTACTGTCACTACACCTCGAGAGGACCGGCACCTTCTTCGACATGTACGTCCTCAGCTGAAACGTCTGTGGTTACCAAATCGAAACATAAGCACCAGAACAGTCAGAAATAGGCTCAAAACGGCAGGATTAAAGGCAAAAATGATACTTAAACGTCCCTTGTTGAGACACCATCATAAACGTGCACGTTGGCATGATGTTTGGACAGACAACACTGGAATCTGAGGACCTGGTTGAAAATCCATTTGTCTGACGAGAGTCTTTTCTTGCTGCATGTTACTGATGGACGTCACATGTTTGGAGACCGAAGAATACAGCTGATACCCCCAGGAACATCCAGCCAACTGTTGCGTATGGAAGTGGCTCTGTTATGGTATGTGGATGCCTCCCCTGTCTCATGACTGCAAGCTGGATGTGGTCACCATCAGGGGCAACTTAACGGGAGCTCAATACATCCGGGACGTGCTACAGTCGGTCGTTGTTCCTCATTTCGATAACCATGCACTTGCTACACGACCACAGTACATGGACGACAACGCCCGGCCTCTCCGATCACATGCCGTTGTTGATTACATGCGAGCCAATGCAGTGACAACTTTACCCTAGCCAGCAGTAAGCCCAGATCTGAACCCTCTGGAGCAGGTGCGGGATATTCTAGGGTGGCGACTCCATTCTCGGCACCCCCCAGTACAGAATTTACATGAGTTGGAGGCAGCTCTGCACGCTGAATGGATGTTATTGACACAAGAGCAGATCCGACGTCTGACCGGAGGCATGAGACGTAGGGTGCAGTGTGTCATCCGGGTACGTGGCGGTCCTACCAGATACGGATCATTGAACATGTGCACTAGGGTCTACAAAGTACATTTAGAAGTGGCAATACCAATGCGAATGTGTTTTGTTTCACTTGTTTCATGGTAAAAACAGAACTTTTGAAAACATGATTTCATCGCTATTAAATAATGATAACAGCTACATATTGTTGCGTTTCTGTCTTGCCAGATGGCTGTTTTATCTGAAAAAAAAAAAAAATCTGAGACTAATTTAGGGTCATTGCAGAGCTTACTTGTTTCTGACATTCAGCTGTATGAAAATATCAGGGGATGCTTAACTTTTTTCTTTGTGTATATTTCAACTGATTTTATTCCTGGTGTCCTCTTGTCATATCTGCTGTGATAGTGATGTGATAGTTAATGATGTGATAGTTAGTGATGTGATAGTTAGTGATGTGATAGTTAGTGATGTGATAGTTATAGTGATGTGATGGTTAGTGATGTGATGGTTAGTGATGTGATAGTTAGTGATGTGATGGTTAATGATGTGATGGTTAGTGATGTGATGGTTAGTGATGTGATAGTTAGTGATTTGATAGTTAATGATGTGATAATTAGTGATTAGATAGTTAATGATGTGATAGTTAATGATGTGATAGTTAGTGATGTGATGGTTAGTGATGTGATGGTTAATGATGTGATAGTTAGTGATGTGATGGTTAATGATGTGATAGTTAGTGATGTGATGGTTAGTGATGTGATGGTTAGTGATGTGATAGTTAGTGATGTGATAGTTAATGATGTGATAGTTAATGATGTGATAATTAGTGATTAGATAGTTAATGATGTGATAGTTAATGATGTGATGGTTAGTGATGTGATGGTTAATGATGTGATAGTTAGTGATGTGATGGTTAATGATGTGATAGTTAGTGATTTGATGGTTAGTGATGTGATGGTTAGTGATGTGATAATTAGTGCTGTGATAGTTAGTGATGTGATAGTTAGTGCTGTGATAGTTAATGATGTGATACAGTCATACATGTAAAGTATGGATCAGATTCTCCAATGTAATCCTGAGTGTATGCGTAAGAGTCTCTAGGCTGCATGGTTGACAGCCTCAGAAAAGATATGCTAATCTACCACGATTAGTGATCATATGCATTGCAATCTATCTTTGTTATCAATCATTATCCACTTGTCACCATCTTTGTTATTGGTCTACTGTGTGCTAGTCAACAACAATGCTTTGTGCGGGAATGTACCGGACTCAATCTATATTCACACTGGGGAAAATAGTTCTGAAGTGCCTCAAAATATGCGTATTACTTTGTTGTTATTTATGAGGTAGATTTTTAGCAATTTTGTTTTATGATTGTATTAAATTCTTCAAACCAATACTTTTATAAATACGGATCAGAAATGTGGGGCTATTCTGTTAGAGAAAACATTGAAAAAGTTCATAGTTCTTTCTTTAAGAAATATCTTGCAGTCAGTAAATTTGCGTCTAATTCGGCTATACTTGGTGAAGTTGGAAGGTCGAGACTGTGTATTCATTATTTTCATAGATATATTAAATATAGGACAAGGCTGCTACATATGGAAAAAAAATCGCCAACCGATAAGTCATATGATGACCATGGTGGTGTCAGTTGGGTGTCACATGTTTTCTTTATTGAAGGAGACTGGTTTTTCTTATGTGTGTATCTCCCATGACTGTGCTTACATATCATGTTTTATCCAATGTTTAAAACAACGATGTAAATATATTCAGTATCAAATATGGCAAAGCAAATTAAATTCATCATGGAATCTTCAAACTTATTGTCACTTCAAAAGTATTTTGGAACCAGAGCTTTACATTTCGAAACTTATTCCGAATAGAGACCTTGTACGATATATGTGTAAATTTAGATGCATGAGCCATAAACTTAATATCCAACTATATTGATACAATAAAAATGTAAATACTGATCTATTGAAATGTACAAAATGTAATAATGACGTCATTCAAGATGAATATCACGTTTTATTAGTCTGTCCACATTATGATTAAAGTAGGAAATCATTGTTACCTAGATATGTACTATTATACACATCCATCACATGAAAAGTTACAGTTGTTGAAGCGCAGGCTTCCTATGTAAATAGCCACTTCCATGTCCAGGTGGCCCACTGAAAATTTAATATATTATATTGTACTTTTGGCCATGAGGCCCAGAATATGGCTATTCTTCATTGTACTATAAGAGATGTATTCTCCATGAGATACTAAATGTTCTGTAATTTCTCCATGTTCTCTGTTCTCATGCTCCGAGATGACACGATCGTTCTGTGTTGGGGACAGTATAGTTGTAGGTCTATGAAACTGGTTCTACATGTTTACATTAATAGCCAGTTGGAATTGATTCCACCGGTTGTTACATGTGTGACAGCATGTTGCATGTGAACATGTCTGCTCAAGTCGAACGTGCGTGTTTGCGTGTACTGTTGTAGAAACTTCGGATCAATATTCTGTGTTAATGCTTTCACTTCTTGTTGTTGGTTTACAAGTTGATGTTTTTGTTCTGCAGCTAAAATTAATTGCTTCTATTCATTGTTTGACTGATTCAGTTACACAGGGACATGAATTGTTGAAAAGGAGGAAGCACATGCAAATGATATTATATAAAACAAGTAATTATCACAAATGTGACCATGTCCCCCGCCGCAATTAAGAAATAAGCTAAAAGGATAGACCCACAGCTTGTACCAAGTAATGACCATTACATGTTTGATTTGAATGTTATTATATCAGGCTAAGAAATTTGAAAAAGTGATCAAAGTCTCGCAGTGAACCTTGAAAATGAGGTCAACGTCACCTAAATCGACTGGTGTCTGCGTATTCCACCAATGAAGACTGGTATGAAACTTGACGACTCTAGGTGCAGCAGTTCATGAGATATAATGCTAACAAGATTTTATCCCCAAAAATTTCAAAGTCTTGTATTGGAGACTGAATACTATATCCCCCGCTCCGTGCATTGCGGCAACGGGGGAAAACAAAAAAGAGGGATGTAAGATGTAAGTGATGTGAGATAAGGGATGTAAAGTAAAGGGATTTAAAGTAAGTGATGTGAAATAAGGGATGCAAAGTAAGGGATGTAAAGTAAGTGATGTGAAATAAGGGATGCAAAGTAAGGGATGTAAAGTAAGTGATGTGAAATAAGGGATGCAAAGTAAGGGATGTAAAGTAAGTGATGTAAAATAAGGGATGCAAAGTAAGGGATGTTAGGTAAAGGAATGTAAAGGGATGTAAAGTAAAGGGATGTAAGGTAAGGAATGTAAAGGGATGTAAGGTAAGGAATGTAAAGGGATGTAAAGTAAGTGATGTGAGATAATGGATGTAAAGTAAAGGAATGTAAAGTAAAGGAATGTAAAATAAGGAATGTAAAGGGATGTAAATTAAGTGATGTGAAATAAGGAATGTAAAGTAAGGAATGTAAAGGGATGTAAATTAAGTTATGTGAAATAAGGAATGTAAAGTAAAGGGATGTAAAGTAAGGGATGTAAATTAAAGGGATGTAAATTAAGTGATGTGAAATAAGGAATGTGAAGTAAAGGGATGTAAAGTAAGGAATGTAAAGGGATGTAAATTAAAGGGATGTAAAGTAAGTGATGTGAAATAAGGGATGTAAAGTAAAGGAATGTAAAGTAAGGGATGTACTTTAGTCTACAAGTTGAACTTATCAATCTTAGAAACTTGATGTCAAGAATCAACAAAACTGGCATCTTAGTAGGGTAGGGTGATAGGGGTGTGGTACCCGGGTAGAGAAGATTTACCTGTACCAGTTCTAGTAAACACTATATATATATAGAGAGATAAGTTGGTGCTAATTGCAGACTTAGAGGTGGTAAAACCTGTCTGTGCCCACTGCCTAGCATATACATATATCCAAGATAATAAACCCCCTCACCAGACACCGTTCCATCCAGCGCTCCCCCCATCAACACTGCAGTCTGATCACATTAGCAAGTGGGAGTTAAGTGTTCATTAAATGCTTGGTAAGGACTTGTCAGTCAGCTTGTCTTGTGGCTGAGCAGGATAAAGTCCGCAAGATGTTCATTATTGATGTAGTTTACTTGCATCGCAAACCTGTGACAACAGCAACTAGCAACATTTGTGTGTTTCATTGGGTTGCAACTTCTCTCCTGTTCTAAGTGTCTTATACCTTCAAATCATTCTCTCAAATGTTAACGTTCTGTATGAATGTATCCTATCTTGTTGTACCCACACCCCACCTGATGAAGGAGTGCGAGCATTATATGCATATACCTATACTCAAAATGTTGTGTATCGACACGATAAAGTTGTTTGTTCAAATTATTGGTTATCACTTGATGAAATAGTCGGTGTATAAACAATGTGTCCAAATGGTCCAGACCTTCAAACTGCAAGCATCAAAATGTCATCTTCCCAAGTAATTTAGCTTGGCCACATTTTGCAACTGTGAAAGTGAATTATACATAAGATAAACTTCCTTTTGAAGTTCCATTCTAATTATGAATGAAACTGGCGTACTGCACCGAATTTGTAATTTGTTTAAATGGCAACCAAAAACTTGTTGACTTCATCTTTATAGACAAGAACTTTATCTGGCAGGCCTGTTTTCATCTTTCTGATATCACTCGACTCCTGCGCTCAAATATTGACAACTTTGAGTGACGACTCTGACGTGTTATGTGTGTGTTGCAGAGTGAGAAACACAGTGAGGTGATGACGGAGGTAGAGTGCTCATCAACGCTAGAGGACTTCGCAGCCAGCGGTCGCACCGGGCGCCGCAATGCAGTACCAGACATACAAAAGGACCCAAGCACCGGGGTAGGCAGTGCTGACATCACCTTCGACATGGGCAAACTCAAGTGTTCAGGTTAGTAAATGTCTTCACATTCCTCTACTTCCTTCACAACATTAGATCCTATGCCCCAACGTTGACTATATACGGAGAATAAGTTTTTCTTGTCTGCATTATATGTATCAATGTTTTCAGATATTTGCATTTGTATTTATATATAAGCATGATATAAACCAGTAGTTGTATAGGATTCTCAGGACTCTTGTACTTCTCGGAAAGCTTGTAAAGCAGATGTTTCTTTCAAGAAGCTGAAGCATGTTTTACTCTGTTTGCAGATGGAGACGGGCAACCCCAGGCAAGCACGTCGGGAGCGAGTCCGTCAGCATCTGCGAGTAGCAGTACAGAGGGCGCCACTGCCTCCTAGCAACGACTCTGACCCTACCCAGGAGACAAAGTGTACATAGCCCCACCCATCCCCTCTGAGGTCACCAACAGTTCACATACCTTGTGATATCTCTCCCTCCCTCCCTCCCTCCCTGCCTCGGAGTGACACCTGCATCTGCCTGTATATAAACCATCTCTGTACATACTTGCATCACATACCTACTGACTTGCATGGTGTGCAATTGGTGCAGAAACATTGCCACCAGCCAATAGGATTGCCCCGATGGATCTGATTGGTGTGCTTGGTGTTGGAGGAGAAGTCTGAAGGACATCACTTCCGTTAATGCTGGAATACTTTTGGAATGCCGAGCATCGGTTGTGCAGTGTCGGTGTGCCTGACGTGTACAGTTTCATTGGTTGATCATCATCTCATCCCGCAGGACATGAAGGAATAATCTGATTGCTGCTATTGATGTGATTAAGCATCAAACATTGTGACGCATTTTGCATAATCATTTTGTCTTTCAAAGATAATTCAGTAACTTACATGAAATATTCATCTGAAAACCAGGTCCAGTCCACTAGAGAATTAATTATATTTGTTATGTTATATATTTCTCGTAAGTCAGAAACATTATATCTGGGCTCAGTTTAGCGGATATGTTTCCTCTGTATATTTAGCTATCCACCTTACAGTCCTCTCTAGGAATCTCCCTGCGCCTCCACTACATCTCAAAACATTACCCTCAAGTCTGCAAGTCAAACCCAGCACAAATGTTCTTCCATGACAATTTTTTTAAGAGACTATCTGTCGTGGGCAACTGTTGACCATCCTCGGTTACCCAGGGTTTAATATATGTTCCGTTACTCTCCACTATACCAGCCCTGGAACACTACCAGGGAAATCTGTACTCAAATTACCCCCTGGTCAGCGTGAGCCAATCAAACTGCTACGCAACTCGGACCTGCGAGCCAATGAAAATTCATTTAACAACTCTCTTCAGTAATTCATTTAACATGGCCAACATATGCATCAAAAAGTATGCGAAAGATTGGAAATTGAAAAACGCAGTGAATTCTATCGAGCCTTTTCATTGGTTACTGATTTCATCACACTGACCAAGGGCGAGTAATTTGAGTACAGAATTCGCTGATAGAGTGTTCCAGGGGTGATAAAGTGGAGAGTAACAGAGCATATATTAAAACTGAGTAAGCGAGGATGGCTGTTGACCAGCAGAAGAGGGAATGTCTCGAGACCCAGCAGAAGAGGGAATGTCTCGAGACCCAGCAGAAGAGGGAATGTCTCGAGACCCAGCAGAAGAGGGAATGTCTCGAGACCATGTGGGCGTGTGGTGAGGGAGATGATGTTAGTCAAAATGACTCTTCATTTCAACAGACTGTCTGTCCATCTATCTGTCTGTATCTCACTGTCTTTTTGTCTGTCCATCTTGTTGTCCATCTCACTGTCTGTCCATCTCGCTGTATTTCTGTCCGTCTATCCAATCCATCTCGCTGTCTGTCTCAACGTGTACTGTCTCAGGTGTGTACCCAGAAAATGTTTATCTTGTGAAATTGGATAGAAAGTTAAAGACAAAGCACCCTTGTAGATATTTGTAAATTGATTTATTCAGATAAAAAGACAATATCAACACACCATCCGTTTTAAAGAAAACAAATGTTTATTTTTATCAACAAGTTTGATCTCGGAAGACAAGAATTTCAAAGAAATTGTAAATCATTGAAGATCACAGATTATAGAAGAGCAGTACAATGCGTCCATAGCATTGTGATGTCATCAAGTTTATGACAGTATAGATCTTGTCATGATGATATATAATTGATATCTCAGATATGCACACAAGCAATATCTCCTGTGGAACACAATTCTGGATGATAAAAAATGAATAAGGTCATCAACTGATTTACTCAATATTTTGTTTCATCTAATGCCTCGATTCCCCATTGACAGATTTGATAGTCCATACGTAACCTTATTTCTAAAGTTGTGTGCACAGATCTATTATGAATTGTATATTTCTAACAGTCTGTCATGTCTGATGAATTGTGGATTTCTAAGTCGTGTACATTCATTACAAACTTTTTTCTTTTGTACATTGTTCGTACCTCCATGCATAAGTTATGTCTGGTCCGAGTCGTCTCTGTGTTGATGTCTTGTACACAAACTGCGAGGGAAGGTTTACGGTGTACATCTTCTTGTGGTATTGCCGGTATGACTTGTGGTATTGCCGGTATGACTTGTGGTATTGCCGGTATGACTTGTGGTATTGCCAGTATGACTTGTGGTATTGCAGGTATGACTTGTGGTATTGCCGGCATGACTTGTGGTATTGCCGGTATGACTTGTGGTATTGCCAGTATGACTTGTGGTATTGCAGGTATGACTTGTGATATTGCCAATATGACTTGTGGTATTGCCGGTATGACTTGTGGTATTGCCGGTATGACTTGTGGTATTGCCAATATGACTTGTGGTATTGCCGGTATGACTTGTGATATTGCCAATATGACTTGTGGAATTGCCGGTATGACTTGTGGTATTGCCGGTATGACTTGTGGTATTGCAGGTATGACTTGTGATATTGCCAATATGACTTGTGGTATTGCCGGTATGACTTGTGCATGTGTTGACTCTCTACTGATGAAACAGTCACTTCTCAATACAAACTGCTTTACCTTCCAGCATTTCCTAATATTATCTGTTGATCCAGGTAAGTTAACCCCAATGAAGGTACCTCTTGGAACTGGAGCATTATCTGTTGATCCAGGTAAGTTAACCCCAATGAAGGTACCTCTTGGAACTGGAGCATTTAAAGTCCACCCTCACACAGCACAAACTGGGATGTCTGAGTCAGATAAAATGTAGGGATTCAAATTCAAGTACATGTCAGCACAATATCTCAAGAACGGTCAAATATCTCAAGAACGGTCAAATATCTCAAGAACGGTTCACCGGTTCTCTTCATGCAATGGAGTTTGGTTACCGTCAGATTGTGTTTACTTTAGTGACATTTTCTTTAGACAACAAGTTTTTGTGTTAGATCCCTGGAGTAGAGAGATGATGTACAACCCCACCATTGATCAGTAGAACGCTATTTATATAAATTTTGTCATATTTTCATTTTCATTTTTTAGAGCTACTTGGCTCTATTTTTGTTTATCTTTGATTACGATGTTGACGGATTAAGATACGTTTTTCTTCTCATGTGATACAGGATTGAAGACATTTGCTTTTGTTACATTTTGATGTTTTTTGTTTGCTTTGTGTGCTCAGGGTTGAGTTAATCATAATCGTTGTTGTGCTGTCCTCGTCATGGGAGTTCTCTGTGCGCGTGTGAGATGCAAGATGGGTGTTCGTTCTGATGCTACACCTGAGAAAGTATTTAGATCCTACATTATCTAGAAATCAAGAGTTGTTGAGAAATTGTCTAAAGAATATGGAATAAAATGTTGAGTGTAGCATGCAGCTCTATAGTGAGCACAATCGGCCATCTCACAGCAACACGACTGTATATACATGTATTATCCCACACCAGTGCGGTTTCTTCATAATATTGTCTCTGCAGCTTCCATTCACCACACCAGTGTCATCTAGTGGCTCTAGTTGTGTGAGGACTCGCTTGTATATAATACAAACTTTCACAATGTGGGATTGTAACGTCCACACGTTTCTTGCCTCATTTTATGTCAGATTATGTTAAGATTGGGCAATTTGATTTTAGATTGATTATAGAGTGGTCGACATGTTGCTGAAATAATCAAGGATAATCTGTCAAATACTTAATTTTCCTTGTGGCACATACAACACTGGCAAATACCGGGTGTGAAATTGCTCATTGTTTTGAAGTTAGGTATTTTTGTGATAAGTAATGAAAGGAGAAGCAAGTGAAATCAGCTTGAAGCTGGCAACATCAATCAATCGTAATGAAGAACAACAAACCACTGTCCTGGAGCAATTACGGAGAAAAAGAGAATGTTAATGATGTATTTTAACACGGAGCAAACCAAGAATTGTGAACAGCCTGCAGACATTAGCGTGGACGTGGAGAGTCTGGCTGGCATCGAGGAAATAATGATAAACAATGTGTGAATTATCGCCTGCATTCCTGGTTGTCATGACAACAGAAATCAGAGAAACCATAATAATTTGTGGGCAATTGTTATTTGGTAGCATTTTATTCTGGTGCTAGTTAAATGTATTCTCTCCTGGTTTCCATGGAAACGCCTCATTTATCATGCTTGGACTCAAGTTTGTTTGTACCAACATCCAACTTTTGTTTCACCTTTAACGGTTTTATTTAAGTTTAGATGAGAACTTATGAAAATCATCAGGAATATTAGTGCTAGCCCAAAAGGGACTTGATGTGTGTGCAGATTATACTAGAGATTCCCACTAGGGCAAGTAGATCTGTTTGCAAAGAAGAGTGGACTGTCCTCCGTGGGCCCAGCAAGGTTCACATTCATCAATCTTACAGCTCAAAGCTCACATTGAATCTTTTGACATTTTCATAGCTCAACATTAAACTTTTTCACAAAATGGTGTTGTTTGTTGTGTATCAAAGAACCCAAAGATCAACATTGCAATCTCTTAGCGCGGAAACCAAATGTCCATGTTACTTTGTCCAAGCAGTTAAGACGATGGAATGAAGAGTATCACGTGGATAACAACTTTTCAACTTTTGTGTTGTTTTCAAGCAGATGACCAACTGACGGCATGGGAATAGATAAATGTCCAGATAACAATAGGTAAAGTAAAACAATTTGCTCTGAGTGCAGGTACTAGCTGGTGCAGACAGCAGTGGTAATATAGATTGTTGTTTAACGGTCATTATCCCCGCCACGAAGTGGAAGGGGGATATAGGTTTGAGCTCTGTCCATCTGTCCACGATAAAGGGGACAGCTTTTCTCAAAAACTATTTAAGATAGCACAACCAAATTTGATGTGTGGCTTGAAGGCATTAATACCTCGAAAATGAGAAGCGTGCAATTATATTTTTCGGAGTTATTGCCTTGTTCCGTATTTTTGGACTCTGTTCAAGGTATCTCCAAAGGCTACAGTTTTTTTCAGAAACTTATTTCAGATAGGATTTCCAAATTTGGTATGTGGCATAAGGACAAAATACCTTGATAGAGTTCGAAAATAAGAACTGTGTGGTTATTTTTCCCATAGTTATTACCCTTGTTCCGTTTTTTTGGACTCTGTTCCAGGTGTTTACAAATTTTCTCAGAACTGTTTAAGATCAAATCAGTTGGCTTGAGGGAATAGATACCTTGATGAAATGAAAATGAAAAGCGCACTAATATTTCTTCTCGAATGATTGCCCTTGTTCTAATGAATTGGGTCTGGCGGGGATTGTTGATACTATGTCTTCTTGTTACGTCCTATTATGCTCTCTTCCACAGAGTATACAAGAAAAAAATGAGCATGGCTCACATACCCCCACCATCCGCTATCCGTCCATTGCGAATTATAGATGTGAAGGGTAATATGTTTAAAAAACAGCTTCAAGCATCATGATATTGTCCAAAATAATTTTGGGAACTGGCTTTCTTATTACAAAATTTCATTCACCCAGATGTAATATTTTTCAGGTAACTTAATTTTTCCCGTTAGAGCATCACACCGGTAATTTGTACGAAGTTTTATTACAGATTCAAGGGTTTCATAACTCCGTAAAAAATAATATTTCGGAACTGGACTGTGAACTCAATGAAGAGTATCATCTGGACTACCTACATGTTAAATTTCATTCACCTACATGTAATAGTTGCTGAGAAAACATGTCCCAATTGGAGCATCACAGCTCTTTTGGTACAAAGTTATAATTCGGATTCAAGGGCCATAACTCCGTAAAAAATAATATTTCGGAAATTGATTTTAAACTTGATGAAGAGTATCTTCTGGACTACCTCCATATTAAATTTCATTCACCTAGATGTAATAGTTTCCGAGAAAACTTGTCCCCATTGGAGCATCACAGTTCTTTTGGTACTAAGTTCAATTTTAGATTCAAGGGCCATAACTTTGTAAAAAATAATATTTCGGAACTGGTTTTCGAACTCAATAAAAAGTATGGTCATGAGTACCCACAACAAATATTTCTTTCACCTAGGTTGAACAATATCCGAGAAAACTTGTCCCCATTGAAAAAGTGACGTTTCCATGGAAACGACAACAAATTTAAATCTCAGAAAATTTAAAATTGTCTGCACGGGATCGGAAGAACATGGTTAACACCTATACAAAGTTTGGTTGATGTACCTTTGACGGTTTTTGAGAAAATTGACCGGACGTAAGGACCGCTATATACCCCCGCTTTCTTCGTAGCGGGGTATAATAACTATTCAAGAAGTTGTTATCCATATATTTCTCTTCATTCTGGTTTTCAGAGCTAACTTCTTGAATTATGTTGGCTATTGAGTGTCATTCATATTCACAAATATTGTATTGTCAATTTAACCAAGAAATCAAAGGCCACATTCTCTTCCCCGAGATTACTCCACTCAGTTCTTCCATCCCAACGTCTCTTTCATATGAGCAATATCACAAAATCACCTGGCGGTGAAAGTTTGTAACACTTTTTATGTCCTTTTACATCTGCGAACATATGTGCATACCATATGTGTGTCAAACAGATGAAGCAACTATAGTCATTTCAATAGTTACAGAGTTCTCAGTTTGAAACCATGTGCGGATGTGTGATATCAGGATTCTCTATTTCCAGCTGAGAAAGTGCTCCATGTGAAACAGAGGTTAGGATGGAAAAACTGAGTGGTCACCGGGTCATTGCTTCAGGGATTATTGCAGGTGAATGAAGTGATAACAGACGCAGAATGAGTCTCAGACGTTTTATTGGTCCCTGCTAAGCTAAAAGTCGGGTAACCTGTCTTCTACCGGGACTGTAATTGTGCTAAAACCATGTGGCCTCGACCGTGTTTGTGCTGGAGAGGTCATGACCCCAGTATATACAGATTGCAGAAGTGACAGGACAGACAGACAGACATGACGAACTAGATGGGTCGGGTCAGGTCGGGTCAGACATGAGTTGCAGGTCCACACGTGGTTTGCACCTTTCTGTCAGGTCCACACATCAACATACCGGTAACAGCACTTTCTTACAGAAACCTTCTACAGGATAAACAGGACACAGTAAAGAATCCGTAACAATTGTCGGCACTTGCATGACCTGCTCCCCAACAAGAGTCTCACTTACAGAGACAATATTTCTAATATTTCTATAACCTGATGGGATGTATGGTTGCTAGGAGTTACTAGATTCCATGGTTTCAACTACTCTCTGATAATACTTGTTGGTTTTGCAGGATGTGAACATGGTCATGACATCTGATAAGGTTGTACTACAATGAACACATCACACACTAACATGTTGAATAACACACTCAACGTACAATCCATCATTGCACACTTCACATACATCAGCAACAAATCGTCATGGAAACAATTGTCTTGCATGATAACGTTGAGAGATAATCTACAAGATGATCACTCCCAAACCCATCCCTATAAGTAATTAACATGACGCGATTTCACTACCTTCAAAGTTGAGGTATTCACCGGACGACTATCCAGTTGAAACAAGTTATCGGCAATGAACAAGTTGTTCTCTCAACACTACCATGACAACACATTCTATAATAAACATTTCAACATTTTGTAGAGTAATATCACATCAACCTGATGGTGTCCAGCCTCTTGGTCCACTTACAGTAACACACCAGTTGCAAACATAACAAAACAACTGCGTGTGTAGTTCCTCAACTGAGGCCAGATTATATGGGATTCAAATGAGAAATATTACATGGCTATTCACATGTACACTTAATGTCAGATGGAACTCTGGGAGCTGTCAGCCGTGTGAGGAACAATCACATACATGATACACATGGTCTGTACAGATTATGATGATGTTAAAACGAGCCCAATCCGTTCTTAAACAATCAATATTGAGATGACACACTGCACGAGGCTCGTTGGTGACAGTGCAAACCTTCCGCTTATCTTTCAGATGCAGTTTTACATCAATATAGTAAAATATGGTTTTCTAATGATATTGTTTATTATCAATATAGTAGAATATAGTTTTCTGATGCTATTGTTTTTGAGTTCTTGATAAATTTCACAATATTCAATGAAAATTCACTAATTGAATAATGATTGGTATCTAAGAAGCAAGCTAACCACTGTCCTGTGCCTCACACGGATCATACTATCATCAGCCACATTCAACTCAATAGTTTGCGGTCTTACAAAGAAGGTATTACATATTCATAACAAAGTATATAGATCAATACATAAGTATATATACTCAATACATAAGTATGAATAATACAGTCATGGCTCATTGTTTATGCTGTAGTACAATGTAGAGCCAATACATGAAATGTTCAGAGAGTTAATGACATCCTACAACCTGGAACTTACATGCTGAAATACAGAACAAGACCTGAAGTCAGCTGCAACATATCCACATCATCTGACCAACAGTCCATCAAAATCAACTCTGTTCAGTACGAGACTTTAGGGACAAGTAACTTCAGAAGGCTTTGTTTTGTCTGTTTCATTAGGAAAATGATAATGGAATGCATTCATAATCATGGTCACTTAAAACGCTATGACGTGCTTGGTCTGCTAATGACTAGGTCTTGTCTGCACTAAACCTGACAAACACATGCACTACAACAGAGGGTATTTAGATCTTGAGGATTGAACCATTTCGTATTAAGTACCATAGTCTTTGGAACAGGGTTGATTTGATCTGCTGAACAAACATTAAAGGTCCATTCATTGTGTTGTTGGGGGGTCACATATTGCAAACGTTATAAATGGTGTTACTTTATCGAGAAGTACCGACTGTTACCCAAAACTACCATTTTGATGATAGTAGACTTAGCATATTGACGATATGAAGGTAAAAGTAGTGATTTATGATCGAAAACCGGACAATGCCCAGCGTGTGGCCAATGAGTCAAACGTAATTTTGAAATCGTATTTATAACAGACAAAAGGACACATTTGAGTTGATATTGTTTAATAGGTCATATAACCACTGTGCATGTAAATGGGACGTGCAGTTTCGGTTTCTGCACATGCATAATGAAGTTACTCAATTTTAATTGGAAACTAGTAATTATGATATATTTGGCGATTGGGGATAAATATGCAAGCTGAGTAAATTTATTTGTATTGTAGACAGCACATGTGATGAGTTGATATTAAAGCATATAATATAACATATTAAAGCCAAATAAAATTTTATGAAACACAATGGATGTACCTTTAACAGTTTAGAGTAACAGCTTCACTAATTGGTTTATAGTAACATCTTCACTGATTGGTTTACAGTAACAGCTTCACTGATTGGTTTATAGTAACAGCTTCACTGATTGGTTTAGAGTAACAGCTTCACTGATTGGTCTGCTGATCCTCTGAGTCAGCATGTACCTTAACACATCTGACAATGGATCAGTTGAGAGATGTTGACACAAACTGAGGAACTTCGTTATTGTTGTTGAAGGAACATGCAGAATGAGTAGCGTGATTTATTATGCAAAAAATATCAAAAACAACTTCCAAAACATTTTCAGAAATAAAAAGCTACAAAAATATTGCACAATGAGAAGCTCATTTCAAGAGTATCCACACTGTAACACTCCACTATAAGACAGGAGACTTGTACAGAGGACTGATCAATGGATAGAAGAAGTCTTACACTTAGAATTTCTGGCCCTTTCCTTGAGCAAACAGAAATTGCTCAAATTTACCGTAGCGCTTTTTTAACGGTCATTATACGTCATGCCGCATGACTTTTCTTTTTAGCAATATCTAAAATATGTGTGAAAGTGAAAAATCCTGTTGAATATGCGAAAAACAATTATAAAATTGCCATTTGTATTTAAAAAGTGCTTAATTTAATTTTGTTTCCCTTAGCAGTGTCATTCATTTTCGAAATATAGACTTGCTATGTATTCACGTATGTGATTAAATTGTATCTGAAAGTATTCAGAGTATATTTGCTGAAAGCGCACGCTTCATTTAAGTAGCTGAAATCTGTCAAAAATAGCAAAATTTGGTGACAGGGGTATTACTATTAATGCTGATAACTATTTAATCATTCGGTAACACCCAAATTTTCTTTCATTTTTCGATAAAACTAGCTATTTTGAAAAAATAAACGAATTCTCAAATAATTAATTTCATCGTCCCATCTCTCCTTAACAGAAGCCCACACTAATTGCTCATTTAGAACTGAACAGATGTGGGCGCAACATTTATCAGTGGGTTTACCACGTCTATGGAATAACGACAACCATTAAACGAGACACAGCTTCAGGTCTGACTGCAGGAGGCTGCTTCTTTATGATTGGATAAACGAGAGCCAATCAGAATGCTTCTCTCAGACTTGATACAAGTAACATAACGGTAACATGTGATACAGAGCAGTAAATAACTCAACAGAAAACAAATGCAACGGATGATTGGAATATAATCAAATCATAGTTTCAGAGTTTTGGCTTAATTCAAATGATCAATAGCAATAGAAAAATTGCTTCATTAACTTCTGTACAAAATGAAATAAAACAATCTGTGAAAGTAGAATGCTATACACAAATGGTACGAGTCTGGTACGGTAATACGGTGGGAGGAGGAGGAGGTAATACGAACCAGCGGTTCTCGGTCCAAATTGACGTAAATAGAAGGTACCCAACTTGCTTCCTCATCGTCTGTTCTAATTAAACAAGTTATAATGACTGGATATCAAACGTGTGAAAGTGAGTTTCATACCAAGTATTCGTGAGTTTCATGTAAAAGTTATAACATGTAACTAAGTGAAGTAATCTGTTTATTACTCGCCCACATAACTTAAGCGTAACTGCCGACAATGTTCTGAAACTAAGATAACCATGAATTTGGTATATTTGTAACGACGGTACGGCCATTGTGACATGACACTACCATCGTGACGTCATGCAAGCAGCGGTATTACGCAAGATTGATATTGCCATATAAATATTACGTTGCAGTATCTTCCACGGGCGAGTAATAAATAAAGGCACCGTTAAACTTGGTTCTGACATTGAGAAGTGGACAGGCAGACATAATTACTCAATTACTCACTAGTTACTCATGTTGAGATGAAAGTTGGTGAGAATCAGTAGAACTAGAGGAGCAATATGATCTCTAAACGTTCAGAAGGTCGTCACACAACAACCCTAAAACTAAAGTTAACAATAGTACTTAGTACCATCATTTTAACATTAGCTACCTGATCAGTGATTTATGGTAAACAACACTATGAACTACAGGTCTGTGAGATTTAAAAACCTTACATTCTTTACATTCTGATACAGAGTAAGGGCCTGTTCATTGATTACCACACAGACTAAACTTAACAACCAGTAATGAATAGAAAACTAAAAACAAATTAACACACTGGATAAATATCATTTGTGTCAGACAGGTTTTATGTTCTGTTACTGGAGGATTGTTACCTCCATTTACCATGGCCAAAAGTAGACGAAATTCTACAGACTGTGGCAAGTTGAGAGGGTGAAAGTTCTCTCTCTTCCTTGATGCAAGAGTGGTGAGTTGCCTCCCCTTCCATTTAGAAGATGAATTACCACTTTAATATAGGCTTAGAGAAGGGCGAGTGTTACCTCCCCTGCCGTAGCGTTATCTCCCGTGGCTTGGCCACTAGGGGGAGTGTGAGGTGCGGGTCTGTGTATTGCAAGTTTATGTTGGTGCTGCATAAAGAAGCATGTCTAAAACATTGGCTATCGTCATCCCTCCGGCAGCAGGCTGACGAAACTAACAGGAAAGAGTCCTCGCCGGGTCGTGTGGCCTTCCACTTCTCCCTCCTGAAACAGCAGGAGGAACTCTTTGAGACTCTCTTGTGATGTATGTTTACATTCATTATTTCATTATTTAGTAATATCCATTTTCACTAAAATGTATATCAGTACCTTTATTGATCATGAACATATACTTTTTTATAGGGATAATTATTTAAAAAAAATTTTAATATCATTATTTTATTTGTCTTCTCTTCTAAAGTACCCTAAGGAAGTATGTGACTTGAAAAGTTGGATTGAAGCTGAAAATTCGTAATATTGTCAGCAAACATCTACGAACAAAAAAAGCTTAAGAAAGAAGAAGTCTGATGTTTCCAAGTTTAATTAGATGAGCGTTTGCGTTTGCGTTTTATGTATATGAGTCCTTGAAACCCTTTTGGAAAAAAAGTTATAGTCAAAACAAAACGCGCCAGCACGGGCGGTGGTTGAAACTGCAGAAAAGCTGATAGTCGGAGCTGCTAAATATAACATGTTTCGAGGTGTAAAATATACGAGAAGAGACGCTGTGGTCAGGTCGGTCAGGATACTCACCCACCACTCCTCTTCCTCCTCCTTCAACACAAGGATTATCTCCCCTTCCTTGAAGGTCAACTCATCATCGTTGTCTGCGTCACAATCGTACAGAGCACGACACCGTCGCCGACTGATTGAAGATTTGCGACTCTGTTGACATAACAAGATTTAATAATATATTGAATGGAAATAAATTATTGGAGCTTGTGTGTAATGTTACCTCTCCTAGAATGTGTTGGACTAGATTTTTCACAGCGTTGAGAACTTATGAAATGAGAAACCTGTTGTATCTTGGTCAGGTATAGTACTCACCTTGACTCGGGAGTTTGGTATAGTACTCACCTTGACTCGGGGGTTCGGTATAGTACTCACCTTGACTCGGGGGTTGGTTATAGTAGTCACCTTGACTCGGGGGTTGGTTATAGTAGTCACCTCGACTCGGGGGTTGGGTATAGTACTCACCTCGACTCAGGGGTTGGGTATAGTACTCACCTTGACTCGGGGGTTGGGTATAGTACTCACCTTGACTCGGGGGTTTGGTATAGTACTCACCTTGACTCGGGGGTTGGTTATAGTAGTCACCTCGACTCGGGGGTTGGGTATAGTACTCACCTTGACTCGGGAGTTTGGTATAGTACTCACCTTGACTCGGGGGTTTGGTATAGTACTCACCTTGACTCGGGAGTTTGGTATAGTAGTCACCTTGACTCGGGAGTTTGGTATAGTACTCACCTTGACTCGGGGGTTGGGTATAGTACTCACCTTGACTCGGGGGTTGGTTATAGTAGTCACCTTGACTCGGGGGTTGGGTATAGTACTCACCTCGACTCGGGGGTTGGGTATAGTACTCACCTCGACTCGGGGGTTTGGTATAGTACTCACCTTGACTCGGGGGTTGGTTATAGTAGTCACCTTGACTCGGGGGTTGGTTATAGTAGTCACCTTGACTAGGGGGTTGGGTATAGTACTCACCTCGACTCGGGGGTTGGGTATAGTACTCACCTTGACTCGGGGGTTGGGTATAGTACTCACCTTGACTCGGGGGTTGGTTATAGTAGTCACCTTGACTCGGGGGTTGGTTATAGTAGTCACCTTGACTAGGGGGTTGGGTATAGTACTCACCTTGACTCGGGGGTTGGGTATAGTACTCACCTCGACTCGGGGGTTGGGTATAGTACTCACCTTGACTCGGGGGTTGGGTATAGTACTCACCTTGACTCGGGGGTTGGTTATAGTAGTCACCTTGACTCGGGGGTTGGTTATAGTAGTCACCTTGACTAGGGGGTTGGGTATAGTACTCACCTTGACTCGGGGGTTGGGTATAGTACTCACCTTGACTCAGGGGTTTGGTATAGTACTCACCTTGACTCGGGGGTTTGGTATAGTACTCACCTTGACTCGGGGGTTTGGTATAGTACTCACCTTGACTCGGGGGTTGGTTATAGTAGTCACCTTGACTCAGGGGTTTGGTATAGTACTCACCTTGACTCGGGGGTTTGGTATAGTACTCACCTTGACTCAGGGGTTTGGTATAGTACTCACCTTGACTCGGGGGTTGGGTATAGTACTCACCTTGACTCAGGGGTTTGGTATAGTACTCACCTTGACTCGGGGGTTTGGTATAGTACTCACCTTGACTCGGGGGTTTGGTATAGTACTCACCTTGACTCGGGGGTTGGGTATAGTACTCACCTCGACTCGGGGGTTGGGTATAGTACTCACCTTGACTCGGGGGTTGGGTATAGTACTCACCTTGACTCGGGGGTTGGTTATAGTAGTCACCTTGACTCGGGGGTTGGTTATAGTAGTCACCTTGACTAGGGGGTTGGGTATAGTACTCACCTTGACTCGGGGGTTGGGTATAGTACTCACCTTGACTCGGGGGTTTGGTATAGTACTCACCTTGACTCGGGGGTTTGGTATAGTACTCACCTTGACTCGGGGGTTTGGTATAGTACTCACCTTGACTCGGGGGTTGGGTATAGTAGTCACCTTGACTCAGGGGTTTGGTATAGTACTCACCTTGACTCGGGGGTTTGGTATAGTACTCACCTTGACTCGGGAGTTTGGTATAGTACTCACCTTGACTCGGGGGTTGGTTATAGTAGTCACCTTGACTCGGGGGTTGGGTATAGTACTCACCTCGACTCGGGGGTTGGGTATAGTACTCACCTTGACTCGGGGGTTGGGTATAGTACTCACCTCGACTCGGGGGTTTGGTATAGTACTCACCTTGACTCGGGGGTTGGGTATGGGAGGCGGCATTTCCCTACTCTCTGGTCGATCTATCGACTGACTCCGGACATACCGCGGCTCTTCTGAAAGCATGACATTGAAACATATACTAGACTATTCCTATGAAGTGTGTAACAATAGATTGAACTATTGACTTGAACTAGTTGCTGTGTCAATAGTACACTATCGATGGTTAAAAACCCCGATCAACAGCATCGATAGCACGGCTAACAATCAATAGTTTCAATAGCTTCTTCAATAGTTGTTTTCTTGAATCTAACAATCAATAGTTTCAATAGCTTCTTCAATACAGTTGTTTTCTTGAATCTAACAATCAATAGTTTCAATAGCTTCTTCAATACAGTTGTTTTCTTGAATCTAACAGTAACATTTGTACACAGCTGCAGCTTCGATTTGAAAATTGCTGGAATTCTCCGAACTGATCTGTGAGAGCTAAAAATATCAACATGACAATGCAAGGTCTATCTTTCTTATTGCTACAGTGCCAAGTTCTTCTGCTTTGGAAGAAGTAATTTCACAGTAAGACAATACAACACTGTTTCTTCTCACAGTAAGACACTACAACACTGTTTCTTCTCACGGTAAGACAATACAACACTGTTACTTCTCACAGTAAGACAATACAACACTGTTACTTCTCACAGTAAGACAATACAACACTGTTTCTTCTCACAGTAAGACAATACAACACTGTGTTTCTTCTCACAGTAAGACAATACAACACTGTTTCTTCTCACAGTTAGACAATACAACACTGTTTCTTCTCACAGTCAGACAATACAACACTGTTTCTTCTCACAGTAAGACAATACAACACTGTTTCTTCTCACAGTTAGACAATACAACACTGTTTCTTCTCACGGTAAGACAATACAACACTGTTTCTTCTCACAGTAAGACAATACAACACTGTTTCTTCTCACGGTTAGACAATACAACACTGTTTCTTCTCACAGTCAGACAATACAACACTGTTTCTTCTCACAGACAATACAACACTGTTTCTTCTCACAGTAAGACAATACAACACTGTTTCTTCTCACAGTTAGACAATACAACACTGTTTCTTCTCACGGTAAGACAATACAACACTGTTTCTTCTCACAGTAAGACAATACAACACTGTTTCTTCTCACAGTAAGACAATACAACACTGTTTCTTCTCACAGTAAGACAATACAACACTGTTTCTTCTCACAGTTAGACAATACAACACTGTTTCTTCTCACAGTAAGACAATACAACACTGTTTCTTCTCACAGTAAGACACTACAACACTGTTTCTTCTCACAGTAAGACAATACAACACTGTTTCTTCTCACAGTAAGACAATACAACACTGTTTCTTCTCACAGACAATACAACACTGTTTCTTCTCGAATTTGTTCTTTTTAGTATTGATCAACTATTGCCATAGCTATCACAATAGTACCGGTAGGTCACAGTAACCAATCGCTATCACAATAGTACCGGTAGGTCACAGTAACCAATCGCTATCACAATAGTACCGGTAGGTCACAGTAACCAATCGCTATCACAATAGTACCGGTAGGTCACAGTAACCAATCGCTATCACTATAGTACCGGTAGGTCACAGTAACCAATCGCTATCACAATAGTACCGGTAGGTCACAGTAACCAATCGCTATCACTATAGTACCGGTATGTCACAGTAACCAATCGCTATCACAATAGTACCGGTAGGTCACAGTAACCAATCGCTATCACTATAGTACCGGTAGGTCACAGTAACCAATCGCTATCACAATAGTACCGGTAGGTCACAGTAACCAATCGCTATCGCAATAGTACCGGTAGGTCACAGTAACCAATCGCTATCACTATAGTACCGGTATGTCACAGTAACCAATCGCTATCACAATAGTACCGGTAGGTCACAGTAACCAATCGCTATCACTATAGTACCGGTATGTCACAGTAACCAATCGCTATCACAATAGTACCGGTAGGTCACAGTAACCAATCGCTATCACAATAGTACCGGTAGGTCACAGTAACCAATCGCTATCACTATAGTACCGGTATGTCACAGTAACCAATCGCTATCACAATAGTACCGGTAGGTCACAGTAACCAATCGCTATCACAATAGTACCGGTAGGTCACAGTAACCAATCGCTATCAATATAGTACCGGTATGTCACAGTAACCAATCGCTATCACAATAGTACCGGTAGGTCACAGTAACCAATCGCTATCACTATAGTACCGGTATGTCACAGTAACCAATCGCTATCACAATAGTACCGGTAGGTCACAGTAACCAATCGCTATCACTATAGTACCGGTAGGTCACAGTAACCAATCGCTATCACAATAGTACCAGTAGGTCACAGTAACCAATCGCTATCACTATAGTACCGGTATGTCACAGTAACCAATCGCTATCACAATAGTACCGGTAGGTCACAGTAACCAATCGCTATCACTATAGTACCGGTATGTCACAGTAACCAATCGCTATCACAATAGTACCGGTAGGTCACAGTAACCAATCGCTATCGCAATAGTACCGGTAGGTCACAGTAACCAATCACTATCACTATAGTACCGGTATGTCACAGTAACCAATCGCTATCACAATAGTGCCGGTAGGTCACAGTAACCAATCGCTATCACTATAGTACCGGTATGTCACAGTAACCAATCGCTATCACAATAGTACCGGTAGGTCACAGTAACCAATCGCTATCACTATAGTACCGGTATGTCACAGTAACCAATCGCTATCACAATAGTACCGGTAGGTCACAGTAACCAATTGCTATCACTATAGTACCGGTATGTCACAGTAACCAATGGCTATCACAATAGTACCGGTAGGTCACAGTAACCAATCGCTATCGCAATAGTCCTTGTGATAAGCTAGTAGATGTGTATTCTGTGTCCAATCTAAAACCAAACTTGGAGAGAGGATTTATTGAGCCTCCAAGCAGAAAGAGGGCGGTAAGTATTGCTTTCAATCTGCTACAATCCCCATACGATTTTTTATAAGGGGCGTTTTGATAACTTTCAGTGTGAATGTAGCAATCGCTCGTCTGACATTGGAAGCTGCACATCAATGATAATGTACTGGATGACGTTAGAAAACTATCTAATTTCGAATATACACTGCACATCAATGATAATGTACTGGATGACGTTAGAAAACTATCTAATTTCGAATATACACTGCACATCAATGATAATGTACTGGATGACGTTAGAAAACTATCTAATTTCGAATATACACTGCACATCAATGATAATGTACTGGATGACGTTAGAAAACTATCTAATTTCGAATATACACTGCACATCAATGATAATGTACTGGATGACGTTAGAAAACTATCTAATTTCTAATATATACTGCACATCAATGATAATGTACTGGATGACGTTAGAAAACTATATAATTTTGAATATACACTGCACATCAATGATAATGTACTGGATGACGTTAGAAAACTATCTGATTTCGAATATACACTGCACATCAATGATAATGTACTGGATGACGTTAGAAAACTATCTGATTTCGAATATACACTGCACATCAATGATAATGTACTGGATGACTTTAGAAAACTATCTAATTTCGAATATACACTGCACATCAATGATAATGTACTGGATGACGTTAGAAAACTACCTAATTTCGAATATACACTCAGGGATTTTCCTGGACTCAAAAAGCAGTGAGATAAATATCTCATTTGACTTACAAGAGTGAGATATTTTGAATTTTAGTGAGATTTTTGGCCTTCTTTAAATCAGTCATAAGAGATGGCATAAGGGCATTCAAGTGTTCACACTTACTAACCCCTGCATTGAAAATAGATTGCTCCTGAGTCAAAGTGTTGACATTCCATTCAAGTCCAGCTCATTATTTGTATTTAGTTATAAATAAGTTATTATAATACACTGTCTGTGTCTGTTTGCTTTTATGTAATTTATTTCAATAATAAAACCTTAATGTTGACACTGACAGTGTCATTATTTGTGTCAGCCATTTGGTGACTCTGCATTTCCATTTAAAAAAAGATCTATTATTATCAGACAGTTTTCATAGATCAACAAAACAAGTAAAGCCATTTTTTAATTATTAATTGATTTACTGTGACAGTATTTTCAGCAATTCAAATTAAATTTAAAAAATCATGAGGTCTGGTTATTATCTATTTTATATTAATTGTTAATAACCGCAGTCATCTTTGTCAAAACAAACATAAAAAGATACAAATGCTGTATTGAATGTCAAAAGACGTGAAGTGAATGTGATCGCTATTTAATTAGCAAAATTGACATGTCTTTTAAATTTACAAATAATCATCATACCAACTATAAGATGTTGAATGAAGCATAGATTAGGAATATAGATTTCATTTTTATAATATTTTGGCAACTAATATCCGTGAATAACTTACCAGGGTAAATTGGTAATTAAAAAACCAACCAGCTGCACAGTAGCTGTCAAACGACACAAATCTATTTATAGACACAAGGTAACCAAGGCAAAATAGTGAAAATACATTATATTGAGAGAACTATAAACACCTAAGTACTTTTAAACTTGATTTCATGCAGTTATGATGCATACCAAATGTTTTAAAGCCGATACAAATTGATTTTGACCCTGTCAAAAAGGCCGACACTCTTGTTTGTTTTTTACACTTCCACATGGCACATGGCTGTTCCCTTTGCCACCCTCGTAAACGCGGTCAGCTCCTAACAGCGATGTGGGAATGACAAGCCTTGCTTATAGCAATGCAAGGAGCTTACGCAAAGGAATTAAGCGGAGGGGTGAAACACACAATAGTAACAGCATGTAAATAATGGCGATGAGCTTATTTACCGGAAGTTTTCATTTTTGGTTACTCGTTGTGGTTTCCCGCATGAGTCACTAAATACTCAAAGAAGTTTAGAATAAAAAATGATAAGAAGTGTGAAAAATGAAAACACGTTCAATATCATGCGATATAAAATCGCATTTAGCAAAGTGGAATGAGATATTTAAAATTTGTGTGCGATAAAATCGCGATATCGCGGCCCAAGTCAATCCCTGTACACTGCACATCAATGATAATGTACTGGATGACGTTAGAAAACTACCTAATTTCGAATATACACTGCACATCAATGATAATGTACTGGATGACGTTAGAAAACTATCTAATTTCGAATATACACTGCACATCAATGATAATGTACTGGATGACGTTAGAAAACTACCTAATTTCGAATATACACTGCACATCAATGATAATGTACTGGATGACGTTAGAAAACTACCTAATTTTGAATATACACTGCACATCAATGATAATGTACTGGATGACGTTAGAAAACTACCTGATTTCGAATATACACTGCACATCAATGATAATGTACTGGATGACGTTAGAAAACTATCTCATTTCGAATATACACTGCACATCAATGATAATGTACTGGATGACGTTAGAAAACTATCTAATTTCGAATATACACTGCACATCAATGATAATGTACTGGATGACGTTAGAAAACTATCTAATTTCGAATATACACTGCACATCAATGATAATGTACTGGATGACGTTAGAAAACTACCTAATTTCGAATATACACTGCACATCAATGATAATGTACTGGATGACGTTAGAAAACTATCTAATTTTGAATATACACTGCACATCAATGATAATGTACTGGATGACGTTAGAAAACTATCTAATTTCGAATATACACTGCACATCAATGATAATGTACTGGATGACGTTAGAAAACTATCTAATTTCGAATATACACTGCACATCAATGATAATGTACTGGATGACGTTAGAAAACTATCTAATTTCGAATATACACTGCACATCCATGATAATGTACTGGATGACGTTAGAAAACTATCTAATTTCGAATATACACTGCACATCCATGATAATGTACTGGATGACGTTAGAAAACTATCTCATTTCGAATATACACTGCACATCAATGATAATGTACTGGATGACGTTAGAAAACTATCTCATTTCGAATATACACTGCACATCAATGATAATGTACTGGATGACGTTAGAAAACTATCTGATTTCGAATATACACTCCATCTAAAAAGTAAACAATTTAATGAAATTAAAATACAATGTATTACCTCTTGAACTGGATTTCTCTAGATGAGATAATCTGGAAGACCTGCATTAGAAACATTCAACAAGTAGAGAAACATTGTACAAAGTAAAACAAAACATGACATGTTAGCTCATTGATAATTCAACATTTATCATAAAAAAAAGCTTAAATAAAAACTTGCTGGTGATGATGACCTGTAAGATGTATCCTGCTTTGAGTTGGCTGGATCACTATGCTATGTTGATGATGATGATGGATATTTGTAAAGCGCCAATGTCCACCCACGAATGCATGCTCATGGCGCATTAAAACTATGTACATGGAAAACAGGCAGTTTTTATGTGTAATACATGCTATGTGTTTATGCCTCCTTTGTAATTTAGCAAGTAGTCGTCAGATAAAACTCTAGTTGAAGAAAGTTATTCTTACTTTCCAACCAAAGAAGAGAAAGGGAGATAACTCACCCATTGCCTCCTGCCGCTGGCAGAACTAACTTGGCACCTGCGGAACAAATAGTTGCCATGGTTACACACAACTTAGAACAAATATTGCTTCTATACGTCAAAATACTTACACTCCCTCTATTCCAAATCCATTAACTCCATTATGTTAATTATTATGTTACTAGTTACAAAGTCGATCACTCAGAAAGAGTTACCAAGTACAATTCAGCATGTGTAAGGAGGCCACATGAAACTAGACCAAGTGAGAGAGTGTACCTACCTGCGGGGATGTTTATGGTGTTGCGGAAGTCGGGTGGGGCTGGACGTGGAGGTGGGTCGGACGCCGTCCGCTTGTGCACCAAGTATGATGCATCTGGCTCCGACCGGTTCCTCACGTGCCCCGGAGCAGCCGACGTTGGCGGGGGTGGAGGAGGAGGCTTCTTGCTGCGCGGGGGGAGAGGGGGCAGACTCGGGGGGTTCTGGTCAAGGGACTGGGTGTGGCTCAGAGACGCAGAGCTCCCCGATAGATTCCCCGTACCATTCTGACCGGTCCCACCCGCTCCACCCGTCTGACTGTTGGGGATGTTCAGCCCTGGGACTGCAACAGAAGCACACTTCTTAATATGCACTAACACATACCTACTCACAGCAAATCTCAGTACTCACATACTCACCATAATCCTACTCAAGCAAACTGAACTGCCTCACTTCAATTTATTTACTCAAACACATCTCAACTTTATAAGATTTGACTCATAGTAGATGTTAACAACCATTATGCGATATTTGTAATTCTTGAAAAGATAATTGTAATATTTGTATTTCTTGAAAAGTTAATTGTGGAATTTGTAATTCATGAAAAGATAATTGTAATATTTGTATTTCTTGATAAAACGATTGTGATATTTGCACCATATACAGATAGCACAGGCTACAAAGAATTATCTCAAACTATCTTTGATCAATCTTGAAACACATCACAATTTCCTGAAACCATCCAGTAAATTTCAAAGGTGGAAATAAACTGAACTAAGCACACATGTGAAACAACTACAAAATAAAACCAAAACTACAAACAAAACTCCAAACAAAATGGCTACAAATGATGAGCTCATGTAAAGGAAAGAATGTTCTACTGAGTCACAAGACCCTTATTCATGCTGGTTCAGGGCTGGACTTGGATTTCACTATATCAAAACATGCATTTTAACAGAAAAATTGCTGCTCAACAAACCCCTGCCCCACGCACAACATTTGCAAGGGTAACCACAGTACGGGTAGGGTAGAACAGGGCTGCTGTGTTACTTAACCCGAATCTGTCAACGCTCAGAGCTGGAGATCTACATCGTCACAAGATGAACAAGAAGACATAGTTATCAACATCCCCCGCCAGAGCCAAGAAATTGGAAAAAGGGCAATAATTCGAAATAATTGTGCATTACTCATTTTCATTCCATCAAGGTATGTGTGCCCTCAAGCAACACCAATTTTGGTTCTCCTATCTTAAATGGTTTCTGAGAAAAAAATGTCGACTTTGGAGAAACAATGAAAAAACACCAGAAATACGGAACAAGGGCAATAACTCTGGAAAAAATAATTGCACACTTCTCATTTTCGAACTCCATCACGGTATTTATGCCTTCAAACAACACACCAAATTTGATAACCCTATCTTAAACAGTTTCTGAGAAAAGCTGTCCTCTTTGGGGATACCATAAACAAAGTCCAAAAATATGGAACAAGGGCAATAACTCTGAAAAAAATAATTGCACGCTTCTTATTTTTGAACTCCATCAAGGTATTCATGCCTTCAAGCAACACATCAAATTTGGTAACCCTATCTCAAATGGTTTCTGAGAAAAGCTGTCCCCTTTGGAGATACCATGAACAAAGTCCAAAAATACGGAACAAGGGCAATAACTCTGCAAAAAGTAATTGCATTCTTCTCATTTTCGAACTCCATCAAGGTATATATGCCTTAAAACAACACACCAAATTTGATGACCCTTTCTTAAACGGTTTCTGAGAAAAGCTGTCCCCTTTATCTCGGACGGACGGACGGAAACACGGACGGATGGACGGAGCCCAAACCTTATATCCCCCTTCCACTTCGTGGCGGGGGATAATAAAACACCACCTTTCATAGATAGACCCACAAGCTACTGAGCGCAGACCTGTTACGTGCGAGGGAGTAGTGTGGACAGACGGACAGACGGACAGACGGACTCACCTGGGAAGCGAAACACTTCTGTCAGCGGAGGAATAGAAAGTACAAGTTAGTACAGAACACACAGAGTTATGTCACTGGTGAAGAACACACAGAGCTTTCACTTTAGTTAGCAGACAAGAGTACACATGACTCTAACGACTACAGTAGATCAGGTTGTGCCAGGTGGTCACACAGAAAAAGAAGAAGAAGGAATCACTACAAGAATTCCTCTTAAACAAATGCCATTAATGAAAGCCAATGAGAAGAAGGAATGTCTACAAAGATCCCTCGTCTACAGCTCCATCCATGTTAGTACGCAGGACCATCAGACACATGGAGTCCACACACATCATACTTCAAATAGGAACTTCAAAGTTTAGAAACAATGCTGGTAATTACAATGAAATCTTCACAACAGGTAAATGAAGCATGACGGACAGACACGAGGAAGTCGACACACGCAGCATGCTGACACTCAAATTCTTCAGACAAGACATAATTCGCGCCCGTCCCCATCACTGGCTAAGTTAAGCACTGTGTCATTTTCCTTACTTTCCTGTGCTAGAGTAGCAGAGCAGAGTGGACTATGAAATTCAGGTGCTATGTCAACACAAGAACGTAATGGAAATGCAGCAAATCTTAAATAAGTCAGTACTGGAGACTGGCACGAGTTATGGCTTGTGTGGTAAATTAGCCAGTACTGGAGACTGGCACGAGTTATGGCTTGTGTGGTAAATTAGCCAGTACTGGAGACTGGCACGAGTTATGGCTTGTGGTAAATTAGCCAGTACTGGAGACTGGCACGAGTTATGGCTTGTGCTAAATTAGCCAGTACTAGGGTCAGGTGGCTGATACTGCATGCTGGAGAAGTGAAGAGCATGACAAAGTGAATTGATTCAACTCTGTTACTTAGTTCCATCATCAGGCTACATCTCAATCATCAAAGTCTCCAAATAGGACACTGATACATGCCGTGGGGTCATTCAGGTTTAAGTTCAAGTTCAAGTTCAAGGTCATGCCTAGCGACTTACCTGATTTGACCTTGTTGTTATTGTGACGATATTTAGTGGGCATTGTGATATACTCTACAATAGAAGTTCATGGAAACGGATAGATCACAGACATGTAAAAATAGGTTCTGTTCTGTTACTGATCTATGTAAAACTATGAGGAAATAATTAGATAATCCAATTGTCTATGAACATGAAATTTATACAAAACAACCATATCATTCCATTATTTAAATTATTACAATAACTTTACAATTAAGACAACAAATACATATATCAACAACATCAAGAAGATCTAGCGTCAATTTAATTGGGCTGAGACGATCTATTCCTCTTGCTACACCAGACACTTCCCTATTCTAGAATCACTGAATAGCTACACCAGACACTTCCCTATTCTAGAATCACTGAATAGCTACACCAGACGCTTCCCTGTTCTAGAATCACTGAATAGCTACACCAGACACTTCCCTATTCTAGAATCACTGAATAGCTACACTAGACACTTCCCTGTTCTAGAATCACTGAATAGCTACACTAGACACTTCCCTGTTCTAGAATCACTGAATAGCTACACTAGACACTTCCCTGTTCTAGAATCACTGAATAGCTACACTAGACACTTCCCTATTCTAGAATCACTGAATAGCTACACTAGACACTTCCCTGTTCTAGAATCACTGAATAGCTACACCAGACACTTCCCTGTTCTAGAATCACTGAATAGCTACACCAGACACTTCCCTATTCTAGAATCACTGAATAGCTACACCAGACACTTCCTTATTCTAGAATCACTGAATAGCTACACCAGACACTTCCCTATTCTAGAATCACTGAATAGCTACACCAGACACTTCCCTATTCTAGAATCACTGAATAGCTACACCAGACACTTCCCTATTCTAGAATCACTGAATAGCTACACCAGACACTTCCCTATTCTAGAAATCACTGAATAGCTACACCAGACACTTCCCTATTCTAGAATCACTGAATAGCTACACCAGACACTTCCCTATTCTAGAATCACTGAAAAGCTACACCAGACACTGAATAGCTACACCAGACACTTCCTTATTCTAGAATCACTGAATAGCTACACCAGACACTTCCCTATTCTAGAATCACTGAATAGCTACACCAGACACTTCCTTATTCTAGAATCACTGAATAGCTACACCAGACACTTCCCTATTCTAGAATCACTGAATAGCTACACCAGACACTTCCCTATTCTAGAATCACTGAATAGCTACACCAGACACTTCCCTATTCTAGAATCACTGAATAGCTACACCAGACACTTCCCTATTCTAGAATCACTGAATAGCTACACCAGACACTTCCCTATTCTAGAATCACTGGATAGCTACACCAGACACTTCTCTATTCTAGAATCACTGAATAGCTACACCAGACACTTCCCTGTTCTAGAATCACTGAATAGCTACACCAGACACTTCCCTATTCTAGAATCACTGAATAGCTACACCAGACACTTCCCTGTTCTAGAATCACTGAATAGCTACACCAGACACTTCCCTATTCTAGAATCACTGAATAGCTACACCAGACACTTCCCTATTCTAGAATCACTGAATAGCTACACCAGACAGTTCCCTATTCTAGAATCACTGAATAGCTACACCAGACACTTCCCTATTCTAGAATCACTGAATAGCTACACCAGACACTTCCCTATTCTAGAATCACTGAATAGCTACACCAGACACTTCCCTATTCTAGAATCACTGAATAGCTACACCAGACACTTCCCTATTCTAGAATCACTGAATAGCTACACCAGACACTTCCCTATTCTAGAATCACTGAATAGCTACACCAGACACTTCCCTGTTCTAGAATCACTGAATAGCTACACCAGACACTTCCCTAATTTAAAATCCCTGAATAGATACACCAGACACTTCCCTATTCTAGAATCACTGAATAGCTACACCAGACACTTCCCTATTCCAGAATCACTGAATAGCTACACCAGACACTTCCCTGTTCTAGAATCACTGAATAGCTACACCAGACACTTCCCTATTCTAGAATCACTGAATAGCTACACCAGACACTTCCTTATTCTAGAATCACTGAATAGCTACACCAGACACTTCCCTATTCTAGAATCACTGAATAGCTACACCAGACACTTCCCTATTCTAGAATCACTGAATAGCTAGACCAGACACTTCCCTATTCTAGAATCACTGAATAGCTACACCAGACACTTCCCTATTCCAGAATCACTGAATAGCTACACCAGACACTTCCCTATTCTAGAATCACTGAATAGCTACACCAGACACTTCCCTATTCTAGAATCACTGAAAAGCTACACCAGACACTGAATAGCTACACCAGACACTTCCCTATTCTAGAATCACTGAATAGCTACACCAGACACTTCCCTATTCTAGAATCACTGAATAGCTACACCAGACACTTCCCTATTCTAGAATCACTGAATAGCTACACCAGACACTTCCCTATTCTAGAATCACTGAAAAGCTACACCAGACACTGAATAGCTACACCAGACACTTCCCTATTCTAGAATCACTGAATAGCTACACCAGACACTTCCCTATTCTAGAATCACTGAATAGCTACACCAGACACTTCCCTATTCTAGAATCACTGAATAGCTACACCAGACACTTCCCTATTCTAGAATCACTGAATAGCTACACCAGACACTTCCCTATTCTAGAATCACTGAATAGCTACACCAGACACTTCCCTGTTCTAGAATCACTGAATAGCTACACCAGACACTTCCCTATTCTAGAATCACTGAATAGCTACACCAGACACTTCCCTATTCTAGAATCACTGAATAGCTACACCAGACACTTCCCTATTCTAGAATCACTGAATAGCTACACCAGACACTTCCCTATTCTAGAATCACTGAATAGCTACACCAGACACTTCCCTATTCTAGAATCACTGAAAAGCTACACCAGACACTGAATAGCTCTCAATTAAGTTTGAATTCAGAAGTTGTTACATTTTCTCATGATACAAATACCGGTCTGAAATTTGACTGATTCACAAAAACAAATCGTCTCAACCCTGCGAACAAGGAACAGTAAAGAAGCCACTCACTCTTTGGTTTGTTGCCGGCGGGAGGAGGGGCGGGGGGAAGCTTGCCGGTGTCGGAGTCCAGCCTCTCTCTAGATGACAGTCCGTCCTTGCTTCCGTACAGACCTCCCTCCGGCAGCACGATCAGACTCGGGGGTCGCGACCTCGGCTTCCCTTTATCCGGCGTACTCTGCTAAATCATTGTCAAAAGGTGAGAAGGCTTAAGGGATAACATTTCTATGGATTGTCAAGTCAAATGATTAGTAATACAACATTCCCTGACTTGTCTTACCCTCAATGTTGAGCTCTAATAAAAATAGAGCCATGGGCTCTGTAGCTCATCGGGATTTAATTGATTTATTATCTATAAAGGTTAAATATCTAAGTTATCTCAAGTAATACAACTATCAAATCTACAATTTAGAATCTCCTTTGGCCATGGAGTCTGTACACAACATTTCAGCTTTCTGGAGCTTTTTGTACTTGAGAAGAAAATGAAAATAAAGGTTTTCAGGTCATGACCCCTGTGACCTTATTTGGGGTCACAAAAAACTACAATTTAAAATCCCCAATGGCCAAGGAGTCTGCACACAACATTTCATTCTCTAGAGCTTTTCATACTTGAGAAGAAGATGAAAATAGGTTTCTAGGTCATGACCCGTGACTCACATTAGGGGTCACAAGGTCACAAGATCTACAATTTAGAATCCCCATTGGCCAAGGAGTCTGCACACAACTTTTCAGCTCTCTACACCTTTTGGAACTGGAGAATAAGATGAAAATAGGTTTTTACAGTTGTGACCCCTGTGACCCCTGTGACCCTATTTAGGGTCACGGTCACGAAATCTACAATTTAGAATCCTCATTGGCCAAGGAGTCTGCACACAACTTTTCAGCTCTCTAGACCTTTTGGAACTGAAGAAGAAGAAGATGAAAATAGCTTTGAAGGTTATTACCCCTGGGACCCTTTTTGAGGTCACGGGGTCACAAAATCTACATTTTAAAATCCCCATTGGCCAATGAGTCTGCACACAACTTTTCAGCTCTCTAGACCTTTAAGAAATGAAGAAGATGAAAATAAGTTTTGAAGGTCGTGACCCCTGTGACCCTTTTTGGTCAGGGGGTCACGTAATCTACAATTTAGAATCCCCATTGGCCAAGGAGTTTGCACACAACTTTTCAGCTCTCTAGACCAAGTGGTTCTCAAGGAGAAGATGAAAATCGAAAAGTTTAAAGAAAGACGGATGGACACAAAAGGCACATCTTCACATGATGATTGTTCCACACACTATGTTAAGTTTCCATGGAGACAGATAAATATCAATCACTGAAGGAGGGTATACAGTGAAACATTGTTTGTCCCTCAACCAGAAGAGAAACACACTCTCTTCAGTGAAAAAAACCCAGTGAAATACCACAGTATCTCGAACAACAGTGAAATACCACAGTATCTCGAACAACAGTGAAATACCACAGTATCTCGAACAACAGTGAAACAGACAAATATATCAAGTGGACAGATGCAGTGAAATACCATAGCATCTCAACAGATGAATACATAGTGAAACAACAGTGAAATAGTGAAGTGATAAACAGTGATCAACAGTGAAACATGCACTTCTCTGCCAAACAATTCTCTATGGCCAGTTTACTGGAGTCAAAAGTCATTAAACAAAAGGATAACCTTGAAGATTCTGCAGTGGCAGGTTAACAGTTAGTGTTGGAGTTAACAGTGAGAAGGAGTTAACAGTGAGAAAAGTTAACAGTGAGAAGAGTTAACAGTGGGAAAGAGTTAACAGTGAGAAAGAGTTAACAGTGAGAAGGAGTTAACAGTGAGAAGGAGTTAACAGTGAGAAGGAGTTAACAGTGAGAAGGAGTTAACAGTGAGAAGGAGTTAACAGTGAGAAGGAGTTAACAGTGAGAAGGAGTTAACAGTGAGAAGGAGTTAACAGTGAGAAGGAGTTAACAGTGAGAAGAGTTAACAGTGAGAAGGGGTTAACAGTGAGAAGAGTTAACAGTGAGAAGGAGTTAACAGTGAGAAGGAGTTAACAGTGAGAAAGAGTTAACAGTGAGAAGGAGTTAACAGTGAGAAGGAGTTAACAGTGAGAAGGAGTTAACAGTGAGAAGGAGTTAACAGTGAGAAGGAGTTAACAGTGAGAAGAGTTAACAGTGAGAAGGAGTTAACAGTGAGAAGGAGTTAACAGTGAGAAGGAGTTAACAGTGAGAAGGAGTTAACAGTGAGAAGGAGTTAACAGTGAGAAGGAGTTAACAGTGAGAAGGAGTTAACAGTGAGAAGAGTTAACAGTGAGAAGGAGTTAACAGTGAGAAGGAGTTAACAGTGAGAAGGGGTTAACAGTGAGAAGGAGTTAACAGTGAGAAGGAGTTAACAGTGAGAAGGAGTTAACAGTGAGAAGAGTTAACAGTGAGAAGGAGTTAACAGTGAGAAGGAGTTAACAGTGAGAAGGAGTTAACAGTGAGGAGGAGTTAACAGTGAGAAGGAGTTAACAGTGAGAAGGAGTTAACAGTGAGAAGGAGTTAACAGTGAGGAGGAGTTAACAGTGAGAAGGAGTTAACAGTGAGAAAGAGTGAACAGTGAGAAGGAGTTAACAGTGAGAAGGAGTTAACAGTGAGAAGGAGTTAACAGTGAGAAGGAGTTAACAGTGAGAAGGAGTTAACAGTGAGGAGGAGTTAACAGTGAGAAGGAGTTAACAGTGAGAAAGGGTGAACAGTGAGAAGGAGTTAACAGTGAGAAGGAGTTAACAGTGAGAAGGAGTTAACAGTGAGAAGGAGTTAACAGTGAGAAGGAGTTAACAGTGAGAAGAGTTAACAGTGAGAAGGAGTTAACAGTGAGAAGGAGTTAACAGTGAGAAGGAGTTAACAGTGAGGAGGAGTTAACAGTGAGAAGGAGTTAACAGTGAGAAGGAGTTAACAGTGAGAAGGAGTTAACAGTGAGGAGGAGTTAACAGTGAGAAGGAGTTAACAGTGAGAAAGAGTGAACAGTGAGAAGGAGTTAACAGTGAGAAGGAGTTAACAGTGAGAAGGAGTTAACAGTGAGAAGGAGTTAACAGTGAGAAGGAGTTAACAGTGAGAAAGAGTGAACAGTGAGAAGGAGTTAACAGTGAGAAGGAGTTAACAGTGAGAAGGAGTTAACAGTGAGAAGGAGTTAACAGTGAGAAGGAGTTAACAGTGAGAAGAGTTAACAGTGAGAAGGAGTTAACAGTGAGAAGGAGTTAACAGTGAGGAGGAGTTAACAGTGAGAAGAGTTAACAGTGAGAAAGAGTTAACAGTGAGAAAGGGTTAACAGTGAGAAGGGGTTAACAGTGAGAAAGAGTTAACAGTGAGAAAGAGTTAACAGTGAGAAGGAGTTAACAGTGAGAAGGAGTTAACAGTGAGAAGGAGTTAACAGTGAGAAGGAGTTAACAGTGAGAAGGAGTTAACAGTGAGAAGAGTTAACAGTGAGAAGGAGTTAACAGTGAGAAGGAGTTAACAGTGAGAAGGAGTTAACAGTGAGAAAGAGTTAACAGTGAGAAGGAGTTAACAGTGAGAAGGAGTTAACAGTGAGAAGGAGTTAACAGTGAGAAGGAGTTAACAGTGAGAAGGAGTTAACAGTGAGAAAGAGTTAACAGTGAGAAGGAGTTAACAGTGACAAGGAGTTAACAGTGAGAAGGAGTTAACAGTGAGAAGAGTTAACAGTGAGAAGGAGTTAACAGTGAGAAGGAGTTAACAGTGAGAAGAGTTAACAGTGAGAAGGAGTTAACAGTGAGAAGGAGTTAACAGTGAGGAGGAGTTAACAGTGAGAAGGAGTTAACAGTGAGAAGGAGTTAACAGTGAGAAGGAGTTAACAGTGAGAAGGAGTTAACAGTGAGAAGGAGTTAACAGTGAGAAGAGTTAACAGTGAGAAAGAGTTAACAGTGAGAAGAGTTAACAGTGAGAAAGAGTTAACAGTGAGAAGGAGTTAACAGTGAGAAGGAGTTAACAGTGAGAAGGAGTTAACAGTGAGAAGGAGTTAACAGTGAGAAGGAGTTAACAGTGAGAAGGAGTTAACAGTGAGAAGGAGTTAACAGTGAGAAGGGGTTAACAGTGAGAAGAGTTAACAGTGAGAAGGAGTTAACAGTGAGAAGGAGTTAACAGTGAGAAGGAGTTAACAGTGAGAAGGAGTTAACAGTGAGAAGGAGTTAACAGTGAGAAGGAGTTAACAGTGAGAAGGAGTTAACAGTGAGAAGGAGTTAACAGTGACAAGGAGTTAACAGTGACAAGGAGTTAACAGTGAGAAGGAGTTAACAGTGAGAAAGAGTTAACAGTGAGAAGGAGTTAACAGTGAGAAGGAGTTAACAGTGAGAAAGAGTTAACAGTGAGAAGGAGTTAACAGTGAGAAGGAGTTAACAGTGAGAAGGAGTTAACAGTGAGAAGGAGTTAACAGTGAGAAGGAGTTAACAGTGAGAAAGAGTTAACAGTGAGAAGGAGTTAACAGTGACAAGGAGTTAACAGTGAGAAGGAGTTAACAGTGAGAAGGAGTTAACAGTGAGAAGAGTTAACAGTGAGAAGGAGTTAACAGTGAGAAGGAGTTAACAGTGAGAAGAGTTAACAGTGAGAAGGAGTTAACAGTGAGAAGGAGTTAACAGTGAGAAGGAGTTAACAGTGAGGAGGAGTTAACAGTGAGAAGGAGTTAACAGTGAGAAGGAGTTAACAGTGAGAAGGAGTTAACAGTGAGAAGGAGTTAACAGTGAGAAGGAGTTAACAGTGAGAAGGAGTTAACAGTGAGAAGGAGTTAACAGTGATAAGAAGTTAACAGTGAGAAAGAGTTAACAGTGAGAAGGAGTTAACAGTGAGAAGGAGTTAACAGTGAGAAGGAGTTAACAGTGAGAAGGAGTTAACAGTGAGAAGGAGTTAACAGTGAGAAGGAGTTAACAGTGAGAAGGAGTTAACAGTGAGAAGAGTTAACAGTGAGAAGGAGTTAACAGTGAGAAAGAGTTAACAGTGAGAAGAGTTAACAGTGAGAAAGAGTTAACAGTGAGAATGAGTTAACAGTGAGAAGGAGTTAACAGTGAGAAGGAATTAACAGTGAGAAGGAGTTAACAGTGAGAAGGAGTTAACAGTGAGAAGGAGTTAACAGTGAGAAGGAGTTAACAGTGAGAAGGGGTTAACAGTGAGAAGAGTTAACAGTGAGAAGGAGTTAACAGTGAGAAGGAGTTAACAGTGAGAAGGAGTTAACAGTGAGGAGTTAACAGTGAGAAGAGTTAACAGTGAGAAGAGTTAACAGTGAGAAGGAGTTAACAGTGAGAAGGAGTTAACAGTGAGAAGGGGTTAACAGTGAGAAGAGTTAACAGTGAGAAGAGTTAACAGTGAGAAGGAGTTAACAGTGAGAAGGAGTTAACAGTGAGAAGGAGTTAACAGTGAGAAAGAGTTAACAGTGAGAAAGAGTTAACAGTGAGAAGGAGTTAACAGTGAGAAGGAGTTAACAGTGAGAAGGAGTTAACAGTGAGAAGGAGTTAACAGTGAGAAGGAGTTAACAGTGAGAAGGAGTTAACAGTGAGAAGGAGTTAACAGTGAGAAGAGTTAACAGTGAGAAGGAGTTAACAGTGAGAAGGAGTTAACAGTGAGAAGAGTTAACAGTGAGAAGGAGTTAACAGTGAGAAGGAGTTAACAGTGAGAAGGAGTTAACAGTGAGGAGGAGTTAACAGTGAGAAGGAGTTAACAGTGAGAAGGAGTTAACAGTGAGAAGGAGTTAACAGTGAGAAGGAGTTAACAGTGAGAAGGAGTTAACAGTGAGAAGGAGTTAACAGTGAGAAGGAGTTAACAGTGATAAGAAGTTAACAGTGAGAAAGAGTTAACAGTGAGAAGGAGTTAACAGTGAGAAGGAGTTAACAGTGAGAAGGAGTTAACAGTGATAAGGAGTTAACAGTGAGAAGGAGTTAACAGTGAGAAGGAGTTAACAGTGAGAAGGAGTTAACAGTGAGAAGAGTTAACAGTGAGAAGGAGTTAACAGTGAGAAAGAGTTAACAGTGAGAAGAGTTAACAGTGAGAAAGAGTTAACAGTGAGAATGAGTTAACAGTGAGAAGGAGTTAACAGTGAGAAGGAATTAACAGTGAGAAGGAGTTAACAGTGAGAAGGAGTTAACAGTGAGAAGGAGTTAACAGTGAGAAGGAGTTAACAGTGAGAAGGGGTTAACAGTGAGAAGAGTTAACAGTGAGAAGGAGTTAACAGTGAGAAGGAGTTAACAGTGAGAAGGAGTTAACAGTGAGGAGTTAACAGTGAGAAGAGTTAACAGTGAGAAGAGTTAACAGTGAGAAGGAGTTAACAGTGAGAAGGAGTTAACAGTGAGAAGGGGTTAACAGTGAGAAGAGTTAACAGTGAGAAGAGTTAACAGTGAGAAGGAGTTAACAGTGAGAAGGAGTTAACAGTGAGAAGGAGTTAACAGTGAGAAAGAGTTAACAGTGAGAAAGAGTTAACAGTGAGAAAGAGTTAACAGTGAGAAGGAGTTAACAGTGAGAAGAGTTAACAGTGAGAAGGAGTTAACAGTGAGAAGAGTTAACAGTGAGAAGGAGTTAACAGTGAGAAGGAGTTAACAGTGAGAAGAGTTAACAGTGAGAAGGAGTTAACAGTGAGAAGGGGTTAACAGTGAGAAGAGTTAACAGTGAGAAGGAGTTAACAGTGAGAAGGAGTTAACAGTGAGAAGGAGTTAACAGTGAGAAGAGTTAACAGTGAGAAGAGTTAACAGTGAGAAAGAGTTAACAGTGAGAAAGAGTTAACAGTGAGAAGGAGTTAACAGTGAGAAGAGTTAACAGTGAGAAGGAGTTAACAGTGAGAAGGAGTTAACAGTGAGAAAGAGTTAACAGTGAGAAGGAGTTAACAGTGAGAAGGAGTTAACAGTGAGAAGGAGTTAACAGTGAGAAGGAGTTAACAGTGAGAAGGAGTTAACAGTGAGAAGGAGTTAACAGTGAGAAGAGTTAACAGTGAGAAAGAGTTAACAGTGAGAAAGAGTTAACAGTGAGAAGGAGTTAACAGTGAGAAGAGTTAACAGTGAGAAGGAGTTAACAGTGAGAAAGAGTTAACAGTGAGAAAGAGTTAACAGTGAGAAGGAGTTAACAGTGAGAAAGAGTTAACAGTGAGAAGGAGTTAACAGTGAGAAGGAGTTAACAGTGAGAAGGAGTGAACAGTGAGAAGGAGTTAACAGTGAGAAGGAGTTAACAGTGAGAAAGAGTTAACAGTGAGAAGGAGTTAACAGTGAGAAAGAGTTAACAGTGAGAAGGAGTTAACAGTGAGAAGGAGTTAACAGTGAGAAGGAGTTAACAGTGAGAAAGAGTTAACAGTGAGAAGAGTTAACAGTGAGAAGGAGTAAACAGTGAGAAGGAGTTAACAGTGAGAAAGAGTTAACAGTGAGAAGGAGTTAACAGTGAGAAGGAGTTAACAGTGAGAAGAGTTAACAGTGAGAAGGAGTTAACAGTGAGAAGGAGTTAACAGTGAGAAGGAGTTAACAGTGAGAAGAGTTAACAGTGAGAAGGAGTTAACAGTAAGAAGGAGTTAACAGTGAGAAAGAGTTAACAGTGAGAAGGAGTTAACAGTGAGAAGGAGTGAACAGTGAGAAGGAGTTAACAGTGAGAAGGAGTGAACAGTGAGAAGGAGTTAACAGTGAGAAGGAGTTAACAGTGAGAAGGAGTGAACAGTGAGAAGGAGTTAACAGTGAGAAGGGGTTAACAGTGAGAAGGAGTTAACAGTGAGAAAGAGTTAACAGTGAGAAGGAGTTAACAGTGAGAAGGAGTGAACAGTGAGAAGGAGTTAACAGTGAGAAGGGGTTAACAGTGAGAAGGAGTTAACAGTGAGAAGGAGTGAACAGTGAGAAGGAGTTAACAGTGAGAAGGAGTTAACAGTGAGAAGGAGTTTACAGTGAGAAGGAGTTAACAGTGAGAAGGGGTTAACAGTGAGAAGGAGTTAACAGTGAGAAGAGTTAACAGTGAGAAGGAGTTAACAGTGAGAAAGAGTTAACAGTGAGAAGGAGTTAACAGTGAGAAGGAGTGAACAGTGAGAAGGAGTTAACAGTGAGAAGGAGTTAACAGTGAGAAGGAGTGAACAGTGAGAAGGAGTTAACAGTGAGAAGGGGTTAACAGTGAGACGAGTTAACGGTGAGAAAGAGTTAACAGTGAGAAGGAGTTAACAGTGAGAAGGAGTGAACAGTGAGAAGGAGTTAACAGTGAGAAGGGGTTAACAGTGAGAAGGAGTTAACAGTGAGAAGGAGTTAACAGTGAGAAGGAGTTAACAGTGAGGAGGAGTTAACAGTGAGAAGGAGTTAACAGTGAGAAGGGCTTAACAGTGAGAAGGAGTTAACAGTGAGAAGGAGTGAACAGTGAGAAGGAGTTAACAGTGAGAAGGAGTTAACAGTGAGAAGAGTTAACAGTGAGAAAGAGTTAACAGTGAGAAGGAGTTAACAGTGAGAAGGAGTGAACAGTGAGAAGGAGTTAACAGTGAGAAGGAGTTAACAGTGAGAAGAGTTAACAGTGAGAAGGAGTTAACAGTGAGAAGGAGTTAACAGTGAGGAGGAGTTAACAGTGAGAAGGAGTTAACAGTGAGAAGGAGTGAACAGTGAGAAGGAGTTAACAGTGAGAAGGAGTTAACAGTGAGAAGGAGTTAACAGTGAGAAGGAGTTAACAGTGAGAAGGGGTTAACAGTGAGAAGAGTTAACAGTGAGAAGAGTTAACAGTGAGAAGAGATAACAGTGAGAAGGAGTTAACAGTGAGAAGGAGTTAACAGTGAGAAGAGTTAACAGTGAGAAGGAGTTAACAGTGAGAAGGAGTTAACAGTGAGAAGGAGTTAACAGTGAGAAGGAGTTAACAGTGAGAAGGAGTTAACAGTGAGAAGGAGTTAACAGTGAGAAGGAGTTAACAGTGAGAAGGAGTTAACAGTGAGGAGGAGTTAACAGTGAGAAGGAGTTAACAGTGAGAAGGAGTTAACAGTGAGAAGGAGTTAACAGTGAGAAGGAGTGAACAGTGAGAAGAGTTAACAGTGTGGAGTAAAGAGTGAGAAGGAGTTAACAGTGAGGAGGAGTTAACAGTGAGGAGGAGTCATTCATTCACTAGTGTAAGACAGCAACATGCAGATGGAGAAAGTAACATTAACAGGTCAGAATCAACAACAAAATAGTTCAACTCCAAATTCATTCACTTACAAATAAGAAACATGGCAACAATCATTCCAAAGTCAACATCAAACGCTGAACTTGTTTTCATCAAACTCTTACCAGAATATAGTGAGAATTACTTTGTATTGAACTTTTCTGAAATGCGAAGGAGTTACATGTTTACATCTGATGAAGTAAAGCAGTTTTAAACAACAACTGAAAGATGAATTAGCTCAACCAATGAGATGGAGAATTTTCAGTGTGACATCCAATCAAATCAGATTTCTCTTGCTTAATTATATGTTTCCTACTACTCAATCACAGTACAATGTGGATATAATGGCATTTCAAATCAAATATTGGATCATATTTGGAAAGGCATTGAATATCTTGGTTGAATATACCTAGTGTTCAGCAGCTTGAACAGACAACAACTAAATGGAATGTCAGGTTGGTGTTAGTGTCACGCAAAGATACACATGTACAGGGCTTGTATAGATCTGAATACTTCAATGTGAGTGTCACACGCAAAGATACACATGTACAGGGCTTGTATAGATCTGAATACTTCAATGTTAGTGACCACCGTACAATACACATGTACAGGGCTTGTATAGATCTGAATACTTCAATGTGAGTGACCACCATAAGATACACATGTACAGGGATTGTATAGATCTGAATACTTCAATGTTAGTGACCACCGTAAGATACACATGTACAGGGCTTGTATAGATCTGAATACTTCAATGTGAGTGACCACCATAAGATACACATGTACAGGGATTGTATAGATCTGAATACTTCAATGTTAGTGACCACCGTAAGATACACATGTACAGGGCTTGTATAGATCTGAATACTTCAATGTTAGTGTCACACGCAAAGATACACATGTACAGGGCTTGTATAGATCTGAATACTTCAATGTTAGTGACCACCGTACAATACACATGTACAGGGCTTGTATAGATCTGAATACTTCAATGTGAGTGACCACCATAAGATACACATGTACAGGGCTTGTATAGATCTGAATACTTCAATGTTAGTGACCACCATAAGATACATGGGACTTGTATAGATCTGAATACTTCAATGTTAGTGACACTCTGTAAGATACATGGGAGACTTGTATAGATCTGAATACTTCAATGTTAGTGACACTCTGTAAGATACATGGGAGACTTGTATAGATCTGAATACTTCAATGTTAGTGACCACCATAAGATACATGGGACTTGTATAGATCTGAATACTTCAATGTTAGTGACACTCTGTAAGATACATGGGAGACTTGTATAGATCTGAATACTTCAATGTTAGTGACACTCTGTAAGATACATGGGAGACTTGTATAGATCTGAATACTTCAATGTTAGTGACACTCTGTAAGATACATGGGAGACTTGTATAGATCTGAAAACTTCAATGTTAGTGACACTCTGTAAGATACATGGGAGACTTGTATAGATCTGAATACTTCAATGTTAGTGACACTCTGTAAGATACATGGGAGACTTGTATAGATCTGAATACTTCAATGTTAGTGACACTCTGTAAGATACATGGGAGACTTGTATAGATCCGAATACTTCAATGTTAGTGACACTCTGTAAGATACATGGGAGACTTGTATAGATCTGAATACTTCAATGTTAGTGACACTCTGTAAGATACATGGGAGACTTGTACAGATATACACATCATCTACTCACATCAAGATCGTCATCGCTGAAGTCTCCATAGTCGTACAGACGCTCTTCCTGTAATCAAACAGTCACCTCAATTAACACCTTGATCAGTAACTTCACAAAGAAAACAGTTACAAGATAACAAACAAGATGTAACTGTTGAATGGTCAATCTAATTCCATTCCTTGTACCTTTAAATGACTAGAAGGTAAATGAACAAAATGCTAATCACAATTCAGATATATTTATTTTATTACAAGCATTTCTCCCTTTATTAGTTTATTACAGATCATCTATTGATGGGAAGTTCAAAGTTGACTGTTACTCATATGAACACTACACAAACGTTTATGACAAGTCTTGTGTAAAGTCATTAAGGAACACCGCTGACTGTGTATGTGTTACAGAACGTTAGAGGACGAGTACCCGTTGACGAGGTAGGCTAGATAACCAGGGAAGATAACACTCACATTGATGAGGTCCCAGTCCACATTGACGTACATAAACTGGTCCTTGCTGGCCGTCAGAGCCGTCTTCAGCTGGAATACAACAAAGAGTGACACTAAAGACCATAATACATGGTGAATGGCTTGTGAGAACCACTTCACTATATGACTGAGCACATCCCAAATGAGCACTGCTTGTACAGTGTCAGGGCTATTAATAAGCCTGTAAACTGGTAACTTGTTCAGGTTTTCTATTATTCTGGCATTTAATGGACAAGAATACATGTTATGGGTGGCCACCTTGTTGCAGACACCGCTGTCCAGACTCACCAGATCTACACACAGTTGATGGTTGTGATCTTTGGCAACCTCCATGGCTGTCTTCCCGCTCTTGTTCTCGATGTTGGCGAGATCTGACCGTGTCCGCAGTAGCAGCTTGAGACACTCGGTGCGGTTGAGCTCGGCACACACGTGCAGCGCTGTGTTCCCGTCCGGCCCCCGCTTCTCCAGGGAACCTCTGCAACAGAAAGTCATCAGTAAACAACACACTACATGTTTCTTTCATTTTAACCTAGACATAATGAATATAAAGATAAAATTAAGATAGTTAAAGTACGTCTCTCACATTGCACTGTTCTGGATGATGAAGTCGACGATGGGTAGCGACGAACCGTCCTCCTCTCGGATAGCCAGATGCAGGGCCGTCTCGTCATTCTCCTGCAACCATTACAGTTAATCTTAATTACCCACAATACAGTAGTGTACACTGGAGGTGTGTACTATGCTCTTGGCACCCCTAACAACAACCCTGACGCAGCACCAGTATCATCTTCCTTCTCTCTTCATGACACATTAATGTCTTAACAACTCCAACAATTGGAATGATGCGACTCACTGTGTAATTATGGTAAAAGACATGTATAATCCTCTGAGAGCACATGACAACAGGGCAGAGTAGAGAGCACATGACAACAGGGCAGAGCAGAGAGCACATGACAACAGGGCAGAGAGCACATGACAACAGGGCAGAGCAGAGAGCACATGACAACAGGGCAGAGCAGAGAGCACATGACAACAGGGCAGAGAGCACATGACAACAGGGCAGAGCAGAGAGCACATGACAACAGGGCAGAGCAGAAAGCACTTGACAACAGGGCAAAGAGCACATAACAACAGGGCAGAGCAGAGAGCACATGACAACAGGGCAGAGAGCACATGACAACAGGGCAGAGAGCACATGACACCAGGGCAGAGCAGAGAGCACATGACAACAGGGCAGAGAGCACATGACAACAGGGCAGAGCAGAGAGCACATGACAACAGGGCAGAGCAGAGAACACATGACAACAGGGCAGAGCAGAGAGCACATGACAACAGGGCAGAGCAGAGAGCACATGACAACAGGGCAGAGCAGAGAGCACATGACAACAGGGCAGAGAGCACATGACAACAGGGCAGAGAGCACATGACAACAGGGCAGAGCAGAGAGCACATGACAACAGGGCAGAGCAGAAAGCACTTGACAACAGGGCAAAGAGCACATAACAACAGGGCAGAGCAGAGAGCACATGACAACAGGGCAGAGAGCACATGACAACAGGGCAGAGCAGAGAGCACATGACACCAGGGCAGAGCAGAGAGCACATGACAACAGGGCAGAGAGCACATGACAACAGGGCAGAGAGCACATGACATTGAATAAATCAAATGTCACCAACCAGGTCGGGCAGGGAACACATGAGATCGAGGTCCTCTGCGTACACCTGCATGAGCGCGAGGATGTCCTTGGAGATGATGGCCGACTGGAGGTCCTGCTTCAGGTCGTCCTTGTCTGTACACGTGATGATTGCATACTTATGGTGTTCGTACTTGGCGCGGATAAACTCGCGCCGATCGTCCCTGGAACATCCACAGCAAAAAAACAGTTAATGGTGCAACATGCAGTACAAAAGGACATACACCATGCCTGCTGGCAATCACAAAATAACCATGGTAACATAGACAGTAATACTTCACACAATGTTTTTCAGCTTGACTGCCCTCAACAGTTTATTGTTCCTGTCGTAGGTTTGGAAACTACAGCCAAATTCCAACCCTTCCTACCAAGTTTAACCCTTAACTTGCGGGTCCCGTATTGATCCGGGAGGCTCATAGAGAAAAATGTTTTACCCCTTGGCGAGATGCGTATGTTGGACTTAGTGCATATACGGGGTCAGTAATAATTATATTTGGTCTCTTGGCGAAATGCGAGACGAAGTGTGTCCGTGGATCGCCACATGAAAACTTGTTTACATACATCTCGCAGTTAGCCACGATAATGAGACTTTGTCAATGTCCGGTCGAAATGTCCAGCAAAAATCACACCAAATTGCGTGTGCATTGTTGACTCGTAACGCATCGATAATTAGCTTTTCAAAAGGCCAATTTTGTCAGGCTTCGCCCCGAAGCCTAATATCCTTGGGGGCTAATTACCACCCACGTGATTGCATTGCCTCAGGTTTGCCCCGCCCGTACATGCCATCTGCCTCGCATCTAGCGAGATGGGGAAAAAAAATCTCGCCTTACTCCCGCACTTCATATCATGTGAACGAATTGTTTGTTTTCAAAAACAAATACGGCAAAATAAAGGGGAAAGAATAGACTACAATCCCATATAAAATTCGCAAATGTCAAAAAAATAATAAAGACACAGCAACCGCCATGAAAAAGGTCATGTTTACACTTCATAAATTTTTAAACAATCGGCGATTTTCACAACTTCTTACACATTTATCACTGCTAAACTATTCAATGCATTTTCATAATTTTTATATCACAATAAACCGAAAAGATTAAATTTTTTATTCTATATTAAATGCGCATATTTATTCGCAGAAATAAAGATACAATTTTACCTTTCGGAGAGGCATGTGAAACCAAACGACACACAAACTAATCAACATATTTTCATCAGTTATGGTTCGAGGTTAGCATTTATTTGAAAGGTCAAACAACATACCGTATATTACCGGGTATAAGTCGACCCCGCGTATAAGTCGACCCCCTTTCTCAACTACCCAAATACTGGTCAAAACCCGATATCTCATGTATAAGTCGACCCCCCTTTTACCACGTGCTGACTGACATCGAGTGACAAGTCGACATGCCCAAGTGTCAACACAGCGGCGATTGGTAAGCAGTGATGTCGATCGACTTATCAATTGTTTTGCCCTAAATATTATTAAATGATAATTTATTTTTCAGACGTTGTAAACAACCAATAAACAGATACAACTTGTGACTCACGGTGTCTGTTATTATTTGTTTCAATCAAATTACATTTTCCTCTCATCAAGCCGAATAAACTACGACCAACATGTTGACAAAACTTTATTAGATAACCGGTGAATAGTTAAATCGTTACCTAGTAGAAAAAGACGTAAAAAGACATTGCTTTTGAGATGAGAAGTGACAGGCTTTAATTACTGTTAATTACTATCAATTAATGTTAATTTAACATCAAAGCTTAGATAATTACCGGATGCGCTAATGAATCACTACCCTGACTGGCAATTAACAAATCTATTCACAACCTTAATCACACGTCTGTCTATTAACAAGTATTGAATATACACTATTATACAAAATGAATGGTGAACATCTCTGACAGTAACAATACAATAACAATCGGCAATTTACATTTCTCTAAATATTTTTGAATATATGCTATTATGTTAGAACATCTGAGAAATTATACGTCTACTCGTACCAGTAATTTGCACTTCTCACTGCATAAACACTTGATTATTTTTTCATGAGTATCTATCTCGCATGTCACCGGCTTCTATGTAGAATCTCATTGGTCCACGTGACCATATCGGGTCACTCGACTTACATCAAGGCTAGATATCGATCGATGGTTGTCAGGTAATAGTCAAGATTATTATATAAACCTAAATGAACTTTCGTGATTGAAATGTTATTTTTTATTCATATATCACGCTGTATTTGTATTCTAAAAAGACAACAATAAAGCATATGTTTTTTATTCAATGATTTTAATATTGTCGACTGGACATCAATGTTTGTGAATTGTTTCCGGTGTAAACATCGTCTGTTCGACTTGCTGGGCTGGCCTCTAGATTTTTGGGGCTGAAACATAGACCCCGTGTATAAGTCGACCCCCCTCCTTGACCCCCTAATGTTTGGTATCAAATTCTCGACTTATACCCGGTAATATACGGTAACCATATTCGGGTTGACATGTGCTTATTTGTCAACTGGTTCGGGATTATGATTTCTTGGAAAAGTGCGATGAACGACCGTTTGCAATGCCGCATACATTGTAAGTATTTACGATTTTATAGGTGGGAATAAAGACAAACTTCACATAGCTATAGAATTATAACCAAAGGTCGCATTCTAATAATTTTTATATCATTGTGAAGCTAGACATTTTGTGCCTAAGCCCAAACTACTGCTGCGAGCTGCGAGCCTGTAAATTCCGCCACAGGGGCTAAAATTGGTAAAATAGAAATACGCAACGTAAGGGTTAAAATACTCACATGTGACTAGAAGGTGTAGGTTTGTGGGCAGCGTCCAACGTCGCCTCCATAATGTCGTTAAAACTACTGTTTCCTACAACTCTAGCAAGCTGCAACAAACAATACGTCAGAAATCAGAAAATATTTTGAAAAAAGAATGGAACAGCTACAGAATACCAGCTATTTCAAAACAAATTAATAATTTACTTCTTTACCAAAGGAACACATAACACTAAAAATCTTCTGCAGTATAACTATTGTCAGGAAGTTGATCTAGGTTGGAAGGTTGATCAAGAGTCCTCAAGTATAGCGTTACTGGTATGGTCCTTCAAGGTAAAGCATAAACATATATGCAAATCAGGACAGCACCAACCTGATCCTACTCACCAAAAGCTGTGATGTGCCGAGTTCGTCTATGACGATACTTTGAGTGCGTGACACGTGGACGCCCATCTGGCGGTGGATCCCACAACACTCCAGGCAGATGAGCACTCCCAGGTTGGTGGACAGCCACTCCGGGTCTGGGGACAAGAGGAACAACACTCCAGGTGAATGGTGCACAGGTTCGTTGTCCACAATCACAAAGGTTTACGCAAATTATATATGATTTTATTTTGAATCAGGAATTTCTACACAATGATTAAATTAAATCCTAAAATCCTCAATTTCACAGTATGGTTTTGCAATATTATTTCAAAATTTAATACAACCTATAATCCTTGACCTTTGACCTACCTGGTGCCCCGCAATCACAGCAGTACTTGTTGCCGGGCAACCGTTTGACGCGTTCGATGATGCTCTGGGTGAGTTCTCGCACATTCTGGTTGAGCGAAGGTGAGTTGCTTGAGTCCTGGAACGCTTTCATTAACACCTCTTCCTTGGCGTTGTTTAATACTGATATCCACCTACATGGGCGATACCAAACATTCTATGATAAATAAATAGTTACACAACAAACACCTCCTCCGTGGTGTTGCTAATATCCATCTGGAGAGGAGACAAAAGGGTTAGGTAGATTACAATAGTAATTCTTTATCGCATTTTACATATTTGTCAAAAGATCATACATGGCTCAATGATTATGTGACAATTAAGTGAATGTTTGAAGTTCTTGTTAAACAATAGATACTAAGTTATTTATAAACTGTCACATTTTGTACTGACAATGGTTGATAAGACAAAGGATTAGATATCTAATAACTTTAGAGTAGAACACTTACACTTCCATATCCTTGACATCGTCTGCTTGGAAGTGATATGTTCGGTTATCTGAAACACAGGAGGAACAAACAGTAACTTACGAGAGAATTTGTTTCAGCAAATAGTTCTCAATTCTGAAAATAGTTAGTCCCACATTATAAGCAGTGAACAAAACAAAGTGATAAGATGTTTGCAGTTTGGTGAGAATGAAAGTCAAGGGGAAAGAAAACAGTTATCTCCCTTTGACAGTGTTCTGGAGATCCAGATAGTCAGTTATCTCCCTTTGACAGTGTTCAGGAGATTCAGATAGTCCTGAGGCCTGCTCCTTTCCACTTCTGAAGTTCGCTAAACACGTCCGGTGTTCCCTTGAATCAGCAATAGAACATTTTCCACTTTTCCAACCCAGAGTCACTCCTTTCACTTCGTGCATGTGCAGGATGTTTGGAAGAAACTTGGGTCAATCGAAAGGAGCAGACCTCTACATGTTTCCGAAATCTACATATCCATACACTGCTGAAGATACAATCGTGGAGATTGCAGTATGATACATACGCCGAGACTGCAGTATGATACAATCGCGGAGACTGCAGTATGATACAATTGTGGAGACTGCAGTATGATGCAATCGCGGACACTGCAGTATGATACAATCGTGGAGACTGCAGTATGATACAATCGTGGAGACTGCAGTATGATACAATCGCGGAGACTGCAGTATGATACAATCGCGGAGACTGCAGTATGATACAATCGCAGAGACTGTAGTATGATACAATCGTGGAGACTGCAGTATGATACAATCGTGGAGACTGCAGTATGATACAATCGTGGAGACTGCAGTATGATACAATCGCGGAGACTGCAGTATGATACAATCGCGGAGACTGCAGTATGATACAATCGTGGAGACTGCAGTATGATACAATCGTGGAGACTGCAGTATGATACAATCGTGGAGACTGCAGTATGATACAATCGTGGAGACTGCAGTATGATACAATCGCGGAGACTGCAGTATGATACAATCGTGGAGACTGCAGTATGATACAATCGTGGAGACTGCAGTATGATACAATCGCCGAGACTGCAGTATGATACAATCGTGGAGACTGCAGTATGATACAATCGTGGAGACTGCAGTATGATACAATCGTGGAGACTGCAGTATGATACAATCGCCGAGACTGCAGTATGATACAATCGTGGAGACTGCAGTATGATACAATCGTGGAGACTGCAGTATGATACAATCGCGGAGACTGCAGTATGATACAATCGCGGAGACTGCAGTATGATACAATCGTGGAGACTGCAGTATGATACAATCGTGGAGACTGCAGTATGATACAATCGTGGAGACTGCAGTATGATACAATCGTGGAGACTGCAGTATGATACAATCGCGGAGACTGCAGTATGATACAATCGTGGAGACTGCAGTATGATACAATCATGGAGACTGCAGTATGATACAATCGCAGAGACTGTAGTATGATACAATCGTGGAGACTGCAGTATGATACAATCGTGGAGACTGCAGTATGATACAATCGTGGAGACTGCAGTATGATACAATCGCGGAGACTGCAGTATGATACAATCGCGGAGACTGCAGTATGATACAATCGTGGAGACTGCAGTATGATACAATCGTGGAGACTGCAGTATGATACAATCGTGGAGACTGCAGTATGATACAATCGTGGAGACTGCAGTATGATACAATCGCGGAGACTGCAGTATGATACAATCGTGGAGACTGCAGTATGATACAATCGTGGAGACTGCAGTATGATACAATCGCCGAGACTGCAGTATGATACAATCGTGGAGACTGCAGTATGATACAATCGTGGAGACTGCAGTATGATACAATCGCCGAGACTGCAGTATGATACAATCGCAGAGACTGCAGTATGATACAATCGTGGAGACTGCAGTATGATACAATCGCCGAGACTGCAGTATGATACAATCGCAGAGACTGCAGTATGATACAATCGTGGAGACTGCAGTATGATACAATCGTGGAGACTGCAGTATGATACAATCGCCGAGACTGCAGTATGATACAATCTTGGAGACTGTATTATGATACAATCGCGGAGACTGCAGTATGATACAATCGGGAGACTGCTGAATGATACAACTGTGGAGACTGCAGTATGATACAATCGCGGAGACTGCAGTATGATACAATCGTGGAGACTGCAGTATGATACAATCGCGGAGACTGCAGTATGATACAATCGCGGAGACTGCAGTATGATACAATCGTGGAGACTGCAGTATGATACAATCGTGGAGACTGCAGTATGATACAATCGTGGAGACTGCAGTATGATACAATCGCGGAGACTGCAGTATGATACAATCGCGGAGACTGCAGTATGATACAATTGTGGAGACTGCAGTATGATGCAATCGCGGACACTGCAGTATGATACAATCGTGGAGACTGCAGTATGATACAATCGTGGAGACTGCAGTATGATACAATCGTGGAGACTGCAGTATGATACAATCGTGGAGACTGCAGTATGATACAATCGTGGAGACTGCAGTATGATACAATCGCGGACACTGCAGTATGATACAATCGTGGAGACTGCAGTATGATACAATCGTGGAGACTGCAGTATGATACAATCGTGGAGACTGCAGTATGATACAATCGTGGAGACTGCAGTATGATACAATCGTGGAGACTGCAGTATGATACAATCGTGGAGACTGCAGTATGATACAATCGCGGACACTGCAGTATGATACAATCGTGGAGACTGCAGTATGATACAATCGTGGAGACTGCAGTATGATACAATCGTGGAGACTGCAGTATGATACAATCGTGGAGACTGCAGTATGATACAATCGCGGACACTGCAGTATGATACAATCGCGGACACTGCAGTATGATACAATCGTGGAGACTGCAGTATGATACAATCACGGACACTGCAGTATGATACAATCGTGGAGACTGCAGTATGATACAATTGTGGAGACTGCAGTATGATACAATCGTGGAGACTGCAGTATGATACAATCGTGGAGACTGCAGTATGATACAATCGTGGAGACTGCAGTATGATACAATCGCGGACACTGCAGTATGATACAATCGTGGAGACTGCAGTATGATACAATCGTGGATACTGCAGTATGATACAATCGTGGAGACTGCAGTATGATACAATCGTGGAGACTGCAGTATGATACAATCGCGGACACTGCAGTATGATACAATCGTGGAGACTGCAGTATGATACAATCGTGGATACTGCAGTATGATACAATCGTGGAGACTGCAGTATGATACAATCGCGGACACTGCAGTATGATACAATCGCGGAGACTGTAGTATGATACAATCGTGGAGACTGCAGTATGATACAATCGTGGAGACTGCAGTATGATACAATCGCGGACACTGCAGTATGATACAATCGCAAAACCTGCAGTATGATACAATCGTGGAGACTGCAGTATGATACAATCGTGGATACTGCAGTATGATACAATCGTGGAGACTGCAGTATGATACAATCGCGGACACTGCAGTATGATACAATCGCGGAGACTGTAGTATGATACAATCGTGGAGACTGCAGTATGATACAATCGTGGAGACTGCTGAATGATACAATCGCGGACACTGCAGTATGATACAATCGCGGAGACTGTAGTATGATACAATCGTGGAGACTGCAGTATGATACAATCGTGGAGACTGCAGTATGATACAATCGCGGACACTGCAGTATGATACAATCGTGGAGACTGCAGTATGATACAATCGCGGACACTGCAGTATGATACAATCGCGGACACTGCAGTATGATACAATCGTGGAGACTGCAGTATGATACAATCACGGACACTGCAGTATGATACAATCGTGGAGACTGCAGTATGATACAATCGTGGATACTGCAGTATGATACAATCGTGGAGACTGCAGTATGATACAATCGTGGAGACTGCAGTATGATACAATCGTGGAGACTGCAGTATGATACAATCGCGGACACTGCAGTATGATACAATTGTGGAGACTGCTGAATGATACAATCGTGGAGACTGCTGTATGATACAATCGTGGAGACTGCAGTATGATACAATCGTGGAGACTGCAGTATGATACAATCGTGGAGACTGCAGTATGATACAATCATGGAGACTGCAGTATGATACAATCGCGGACACTGCAGTATGATACAATTGTGGAGACTGCTGAATGATACAATCGTGGAGACTGCTGTATGATACAATCGCGGAGACTGCAGTATGATACAATCGTGGAGACTGCAGTATGATACAATCGTGGAGACTGCAGTATGATACAATCGGGAGACTGCTGAATGATACAATTGTGGAGACTGCAGTATGATACAATTGTGGAGACTGCAGTATGATACAATCGCGGAGACTGCAGTATGATACAATTGTGGAGACTGCAGTATGATACAATTGTGGAGACTGCAGTATGATACAATCGCGGAGACTGCAGTATGATACAATCGCGGACACTGCAGTATGATACAATCGCGGAGACTGTAGTATGATACAATCGTGAAGACTGTAGTATGATACAATCGCGGAGACTGCAGTATGATACAATTGTGGAGACTGCAGTATGATACAATCGTGGAGACTGCAGTATGATACAATCGTGGAGACTGCAGTATGATACAATCGTGGAGACTGCAGTATGATACAATCGCGGAGACTGCAGTATGATACAATCGCGGAGACTGCAGTATGATACAATCGTGGAGACTGCAGTATGATACAATCGTGGAGACTGCAGTATGATACAATCGTGGAGACTGTAGTATGATGCAATCGTGGAGACTGTAGAATGATACAATCATGGAGACAGCAGTATGATACAATCGTGGAGACTGCAGTATGATACAATCGCCGAGACTGCAGTATGATACAATCTTGGAGACTGTATTATGATACAATCGCGGAGACTGCAGTATGATACAATCGGGAGACTGCTGAATGATACAACTGTGGAGACTGCAGTATGATACAATCGCGGACACTGCAGTATGATACAATCGTTGAGACTGCAGTATGATACAATCGCGGAGACTGCAGTATGATACAATCGCGGACACTGCAGTATGATACAATCGCGGAGACTGCAGTATGATACAATAGTGGAGACTGCAGTATGATACAATCGCGGAGACTGCAGTATGATACAATCGTGGAGACTGCAGTATGATACAATTGTGGAGACTGCAGTATGATACAATTGTGGAGACTGCAGTATGATACAATCGTGGATACTGCAGTATGATACAATCGTGGAGACTGCAGTATGATACATTCGCAGAGACTGTATTATGATACAATTGTGGAGACTGCAGTATGATACAATCGCGGAGACTGCAGTATGATACAATCGTGGAGACTGCAGTATGATACAATTGTGGAGACTGCAGTATGATACAATCGCGGAGACTGCAGTATGATACAATCGTGGAGACTGCAGTATGATACAATCGTGGAGACTGTAGTATGATACAATTGTGGAGACTGCAGTATGATACAATCGCGGACACTGCAGTATGATACAATCGCGGAGACTGCAGTATGATACAATCGTGGAGACTGCAGTATGATACAATTGTGGAGACTGCAGTATGATACAATCGCGGAGACTGCAGTATGATACAATCGTGGAGACTGCAGTATGATACAATCGTGGAGACTGCAGTATGATACAATCGTGGAGACTGCAGTATGATACAATCGCGGAGACTGCAGTATGATACAATTGTGGAGACTGCAGTATGATACAATCGCGGAGACTGCAGTATGATACAATCGTGGAGACTGCAGTATGATACAATTGTGGAGACTGCAGTATGATACAATCGCGGACACTGCAGTATGATACAATCGCGGAGACTGTAGTATGATACAATTGTGGAGACTGCAGTATGATACAATCGCGGACACTGCAGTATGATACAATTGTGGAGACTGCAGTATGATACAATCGCGGAGACTGCAGTATGATACAATTGTGGAGACTGCAGTATGATACAATTGTGGAGACTGCAGTATGATACAATCGCGGAGACTGCAGTATGATACAATCGCGGAGACTGCAGTATGATACAATTGTGGAGACTGCAGTATGATACAATTGTGGAGACTGCAGTATGATACAATTGTGGAGACTGCAGTATGATACAATTGTGGAGACTGCAGTATGATACAATTGTGGAGACTGCAGTATGATACAATAGTGGAGACTGCAGTTTGATACAATCGTGGAGACTGTAGTATGATACAATGGAGACTGCAGTATGATACAATCGTGGAGACTGCAGTATGATACAATCGTGGAGACTGCAGTATGATACAATTGTGGAGACTGCAGTATGATACAATGGAGACTGCAGTATGATACAATGGAGACTGCAGTATGATACAATCGTGGATACTGCAGTATGATACAATCGTGGAGACTGCAGTATGATACAATGGAGACTGCAGTATGATACAATCGCGGAGACTGCAGTATGATACAATCGTGGAGACTGCAGTATGATACAATGAAGACTGCAGTATGATACAATCGTGGAGACTGCTGAATGATACAATTGTGGAGACTGCAGTATGATACAATCGTGGAGACTGCTGAATGATACAATTGTGGAGACTGCAGTATGATACAATTGTGGAGACTGCAGTATGATACAATGGAGACTGCAGTATGATACAATGGAGACTGCAGTATGATACAATCGCGGAGACTGCAGTATGATACAATCGTGGAGACTGCAGTATGATACAATGGAGACTGCAGTATGATACAATCGTGGAGACTGCTGAATGATACAATTGTGGAGACTGCAGTATGATACAATCGCGGAGACTGCAGTATGATACAATGGAGACTGCAGTATGATACAATGGAGACTGCAGTATGATACAATCGTGGAGACTGCTGAATGATACAATTGTGGAGACTGCAGTATGATACAATCGTGGAGACTGCAGTATGATACAATCGTGGAGACTGCAGTATGATACAATGGAGACTGCAGTATGATACAATCGCGGAGACTGCTGAATGATACAATCGTGGAGACTGCTGAATGATACAATTGTGGAGACTGCAGTATGATACAATCGTGGAGACTGCAGTATGATACAATCGTGGAGACTGCAGTATGATACAATCGTGGAGACTGCTGAATGATACAATTGTGGAGACTGCAGTATGATACAATCGTGGAGACTGCTGAATGATACAATTGTGGAGACTGCAGTATGATACAATTGTGGAGACTGCAGTATGATACAATGGAGACTGCAGTATGATACAATCGCGGAGACTGCTGAATGATACAATCGTGGAGACTGCTGAATGATACAATCGTGGAGACTGCTGAATGATACAATTGTGGAGACTGCAGTATGATACAATCGTGGAGACTGCAGTATGATACAATGGAGACTGCAGTATGATACAATCGCGGAGACTGCTGAATGATACAATCGTGGAGACTGCTGAATGATACAATTGTGGAGACTGCAGTATGATACAATCGTGGAGACTGCAGTATGATACAATCGTGGAGACTGCAGTATGATACAATCGTGGAGACTGCTGAATGATACAATTGTGGAGACTGCAGTATGATACAATCGTGGAGACTGCTGAATGATACAATTGTGGAGACTGCAGTATGATACAATTGTGGAGACTGCAGTATGATACAATGGAGACTGCAGTATGATACAATGGAGACTGCAGTATGATACAATCGCGGAGACTGCAGTATGATACAATCGTGGAGACTGCAGTATGATACAATGGAGACTGCAGTATGATACAATCGTGGAGACTGCTGAATGATACAATTGTGGAGACTGCAGTATGATACAATCGCGGAGACTGCAGTATGATACAATCGTGGAGACTGCAGTATGATACAATGGAGACTGCAGTATGATACAATCGCGGAGACTGCTGAATGATACAATCGTGGAGACTGCTGAATGATACAATTGTGGAGACTGCAGTATGATACAATCGTGGAGACTGCAGTATGATACAATCGTGGAGACTGCAGTATGATACAATCGTGGAGACTGCTGAATGATACAATTGTGGAGACTGCAGTATGATACAATCGTGGAGACTGCTGAATGATACAATTGTGGAGACTGCTGAATGATACAATTGTGGAGACTGCAGTATGATACAATGGAGACTGCAGTATGATACAATCGTGGAGACTGCTGAATGATACAATTGTGGAGACTGCAGTATGATACAATCGCGGAGACTGCAGTATGATACAATCGTGGAGACTGCAGTATGATACAATTGTGGAGACTGCAGTATGATACAATGGAGACTGCAGTATGATACAATCGCGGAGACTGCTGAATGATACAATCGTGGAGACTGCAGTATGATACAATCGCGGACACTGCAGTATGATACAATGGAGACTGCAGTATGATACAATCGTGGAGACTGCAGTATGATACAATTGTGGAGACTGCAGTATGATACAATCGCGGAGACTGCAGTATGATACAATTGTGGAGACTGCAGTATGATACAATGGAGACTGCAGTATGATACAATCGCGGAGACTGCTGAATGATACAATTGTGGAGACTGCTGAATGATACAATTGTGGAGACTGCAGTATGATACAATCGCGGACACTGCAGTATGATACAATGGAGACTGCAGTATGATACAATCGTGGAGACTGCAGTATGATACAATTGTGGAGACTGCAGTATGATACAATCGTGGAGACTGAAGTATGATACAATCGCGGAGACTGCAGTATGATACAATCGTGGAGACTGCAGTATGATACAATCGTGGAGACTGCAGTATGATACAATCGTGGAGACTGCAGTATGATACAATTGTGGAGACTGCAGTATGATACAATCGTGGAGACTGCAGTATGATACAATTGTGGAGACTGCAGTATGATACAATGGAGACTGCAGTATGATACAATGGAGACAGCAGTATAATACAATCGTGGAGACTGGAGTATGATACAATCGTGGAGACTGCAGTATGATACAATCGCGGAGACTGCAGTATGATACAATCGTGGAGACTGGAGTATGATACAATCATGGAGACTGCTGAATGATACAATCGTGGAGACTGTAGTATGATACAATCGCGGAGACTGCAGTATGATACAATCGTGGAGACTGCAGTATGATACAATCGTGGAGACTGCAGTATGATACAATCGTGGAGACTGCAGTATGATACAATCATGGAGACTGCAGTATGATACAATCGCGGAGACTGCAGTATGATACAATCGTGGAGACTGGAGTATGATACAATTGTGGAGACTGCAGTATGATACAATTGTGGAGACTGCAGTATGATACAATCGCGGAGACTGCAGTATGATACAATTGTGGACACTGCAGTATGATACAATCGCGGAGACTGCAGTATGATACAATCGTGGAGACTGCAGTATGATACAATTGTGGAGACTGCAGTATGATACAATCGCGGAGACTGCAGTATGATACAATCGCGGAGACTGCAGTATGATACAATCGTGGAGACTGCAGTATGATACAATTGTGGAGACTGCAGTATGATACAATGGAGACTGCAGTATGATACAATGGAGACAGCAGTATGATACAATCGTGGAGACTGGAGTATGATACAATCGTGGAGACTGCAGTATGATACAATCGCGGAGACTGCAGTATGATACAATCGTGGAGACTGGAGTATGATACAATCATGGAGACTGCTGAATGATACAATCGTGGAGACTGTAGTATGATACAATCGCGGAGACTGCAGTATGATACAATCGTGGAGACTGCAGTATGATACAATCGTGGAGACTGCAGTATGATACAATCGTGGAGACTGCAGTATGATACAATCATGGAGACTGCAGTATGATACAATCGCGGAGACTGCAGTATGATACAATCGCCGAGACTGCAGTATGATACAATCGTGGAGACTGCAGTATGATACAATTGTGGAGACTGCAGTATGATACAATGGAGACTGCAGTATGATACAATGGAGACAGCAGTATGATACAATCGTGGAGACTGCAGTATGATACAATCGTGGAGACTGCAGTATGATACAATCGCGGAGACTGAAGTATGATACAATCGTGGAGACTGGAGTATGATACAATCGTGGAGACTGCAGTATGATACAATCGTGGAGAAGTGGAGAAACTCACTTGAAGACGAGACTAGATCAAAACACTTCTTCCCTGGGTCGTCGTGAACAAGCTGCAACAGACAAGACAATGAGTGAGTGTTGTTACCTTGCTACAATGAGCGAGTGAGTGTTGTTACCTTGCTACAATGAGCGAGTGAGTGTTGTTACCTTGCTACAATGAACGTGGGTGTAATGTGAGCCAATGCTATCTTCAACGTTTAGTTAATCTTTGGTTCAGTTTGATCTAACAATACTAGAGTCGATTTAATGATGCGCTTGTTTATAATCAAATGATTTATTCGACTCACAGCTTCAAAAATGTGCCTTAGCTTTATTACCAACATTTAATTCACAATGTGTATGTGTGACTCATTTGGAGAGGAATCTGCACTACACATAATGCATGAGGTATCATAACTGTAGTTTTTCTTGCAAAAAAGTCAGTCTATGATTCGAGTTGGCCGTTCTGTATTAGATTTACAAACTCAAAGTCTCAATTGAAACATAGGCTTGAAACGGTTACCCAGCATGCAACACTGACCTTCACTTGACACGTGAGCAGATTCAACTTGACTGGCTCCTTGCTTTCCTGCAGATAACAACACGGAAGGTCACGTTAGATAACAACATCGAAGGTCACGTCAGATACATCATTTCATCAGCTTAATTATGTACAAAGTGAATAAAAGTAATTTCCCATTGTTGAACTCGACATTGTTACTTGATCCTGATTGAAAGACAGAAGCAAAGTTGCATACGAACGTTTTCTGTAATATTTGCATGTACAGGAATATTATGGGTTTCAACGGCTGATCAACGATTTGCTAAACCAGTTCCGACATAGCCACTGAGAGAAGTTTGACACTGAGAATTCAGTAGCTCAAGTGTGAAGAATAACTACAACTGGAAACCATCACTGCCGACTCACGTCATGGTGGCTGATGAACAGGAGACCGTCCTTGATGTTGCAGCGTCGTTTCTGCCAGACACGCCTCATACGCCCCTCGCTCTTCTTGAGGAGGTAGCCCGCCATCTCACTCCCATACTTCTTGTTGCCCTGCAGCTGGTGTAAACTGTACCCCGGGGGCGCCGAGTTCACCGTCTGGGGCTGTAGGGTGAACATCGGTTGTTACAGAAGATCATTCATTCATTTCTTTATTCATTCATTCATTCATTTATTCATTCCTTTATTCATTCATTTCTTTATTCATTTATTCATTCATGGCTGATAGAAATCCTTCCTATATATGAACATATCCCGCAGTGTGTAACTATAGTAGATATAAGAGTGCTTACAAAGTTGACTTCATCCATGAATGTCTCGGACTTTGTTTAACTGATCATACTTAATTTACAGGCATCAGTTGGTTCATAGAGGTCAAATATTATATTTTGTTGATATATTTATCACATATCTACATATGAATAAAGAAACTTAACACTATCAATTAACAAATCGTAAACATTTTCCTGACATTTATGCACAATATCGATAATCAATAAGAGCATAAAAATACTTGGCTCAAGAAAGACAACAGTTAACTGAAGTAAAAACATTTCTGTCACAATATTCAAAAGAGAAACATGCAAAAAAGATTTTATTTAGAAATGATCGAATCCATCTCCAAACAACAGAAAGTTACACAGGAAATCAATAATCTAACTGAATATACTGAAAGTTAAATAGCAGGAAGTATAATATGCACATAAACTTGTCTCAAAATAAATGACACATAATTACACAATTGTAAAACTATGAATCTATGAATTTAAAACAGCGAGCAATAACATGGACAACAACAACAGATTTTAGAGATGACAGCAGCAGCATAATCATTGTCTCAAAGTAGGAAAGAAATCATTTAACTATTTGTCTTAAACAAAGAAAGAAGCTCTGAATGCAGATGAGAACTATATAAGTGTACGACAACAACACCGAGAGACGAGAAGACAACACCGAGGTATATACCCATCCTCCTCCTGACCACCGGTGGTGAGCGTGCTAGCGGCAAAACACTCTCGTTAGTGTACAGCTCAAATATCTCTGTCTCTACACGGCAACAGTCAGCAAAATGCATTTGACATGCTAAGGTTGGGACAGGTAGATCTTTTCTACACGATCTTACCAGGATACCAGTGTAGGTGATCCCTGACTCAAGATGTAAGACTTTGTAACACTTGTGTCAACTCGCAGGTTGAAGTATGGAGCATGTACATTAAAGCATAGAGATCTATAGCAGTATTTCAATTAATGTTTCTTATGAATAACAATTGATTTTATTATTGTGATGGAATCTTCAAATACATCGCAATCTATAAATGGAAGAATTACAAATTAGACTGATTTATCTGTAGTGATAGATACTAAAGGTTCTGGGTAATGTGATGGGTAATGTGATGGGTAATATTGATGGGTAATATTGATGGGTAATGTGATGGGTATTAAATGTGATGGGTAATAACATTAGTAACAAGAAGACATAGTCATCAACATCCCCCGCCAGAGCCAAAAAATTGTGGTGGTGGCACGTGGTCCTGTGCATAGTTCAGTCGACCGCTATCAGTTAAATTCAGCAACAACGGGCGTGGCTCGCTGGATGGGTGGGTTACCCGCCTCATTGCTGAATGAAAACTGAGAGTTTGAAGGGTGATTCCCTGCCCCACACTGAGACATGAGTTGAGAGGCTCGTGGTGTCACCTTGGGCAAGAGACTTTATTCGAAATGTGCCTCTGTTCACTCAGCAGTACAATTGAGTACCTGGTTTGGAAGTGCAGGTAATATGACAGATAACCTTCGAGCGCCTTAATTGGCAGCCCAGGTTGCATACTCCAAAGGGAGTTGAGAATGAAAAAAGGAACGATGTTGGTCCTTACACCAGGGTAATAATATGTGTAGCGCTTTGAGCATGGCCCTTTGTGTTGTGGAGTTCAGCGCAATATAAGTATCCTCATTATTATTATTATAAATCGGAAAAAGGGCAATAATTCGAAATAATTGTGCATTACTCATTTTCATTCCATCAAGGTATGTTAGCCCTCAAGCAACACACCAATTTTGGTTCTCCTATCTTAAATAGTTTCTGAGAAAAACTGTCAACTTTGGAGATACGATGAACAAAGTCCAAAAATACAGAACAAGGGCAATAACTCTGGAAAAAATAATTGCACGCTTCTCATTTTCGAACTCCATCAAGGTATTCATGTCTTCAAGCTACACACCAAATTTGATAACCCTATCTTAAACGGTTTCTGAGAAAAGCTGTACTCTTTGGAGATACCATGAACAAAGTCCAAAAATAAGGAACAAGGGCAATAACTTTGGAAAAAATAATTGCACGCTTCTCATTGTCAAACTCCATGAAGGTATTCATGCCCTCAAGCAACACATCAAATTTGGTAACCCTATCTTAAATGGTTTCTGAGAAAAGCTGTCCCCTTTATCTCGGATGGACGGACAGAAACACAGACGGACAGACGGAGCCCAAACCTATGTCCCCCTTCCACTTCGTGGCAGGGGATAATACTATGTCTATTTACAGAGCGCACGTATCCATCCACTCAGTGGTTGCTCAAGGTGCTATAGCAGTATTATTACCCTGGTCTAAACCAAGCTGACATATTTGTCGCTAGAAGGTCACCTCCACAACTTTTACCAGGTACCCATTAGCTCCTGGGTGAACAGAGGCACATTTTGAATAAAGTCACTTACGTCGGCTGTCACCATAAGTCTCTCAACTCATGTCTCAGTGTGGAGCAGGGAATCAACCCTTGAAACTCTCAGTTTTATCCAGCAGCAGGTGACCCACCCATCCAGCGAGCCGCGCCCGTTGTTGCTGAACTTCACTGATAGCGGTCGACTGAGCTATGCATAGGACCACGTGCCACCACGGTAATGTGATGGTTAATGTGATGGTTAATGTGATGGGTAATGTTGATGGGTAATGTGATGGATAATGTGATGGGTAATATTGATGGGTAATGTGATGGGTAATGTTGATGGATAATGTGATGGATAATGTGATGGATAATGTGATGGGTACCTGGTTCCTACCAAATACTCAACTTATAATGCAGTTGTAAATTAAGGAGTCTGATTAACTGAAGAAGTGTCATCCTTGTGGCCAAGGAATTATTGTAATTATAGCCTAGCTCCTTACTACTTCATAAATACCGCCATTACGTGTAGTTCTTGAAGGCGTCCTGTAGCCTAGCTGCTTACTACTTCATAAATACCGCCATTATGTGTAGTTCTTGAAGGCGTCCTGTAGCTCAATCAATTACCAGAAAGAACTGAGCACAAGTTATATATTTTTATGAGGAAACCTAAACCTCTACAGAGAGTTGTGTTACCTCTTGACGACATGGATTTGTTGAAGATGTGTTACCTCTTTATAAGACAACATGGATTTGTTGAAGATGTGTTACCTCTTTATAAGACGACATGGATTTGTTGAAGATGTGTTACCTCTTTATAAGACGACATGGAGTTCTTGAGCGCATCCCGCAGCTCTATGAGTTGTTTGCGCTCGTTGTCCTGTCTCTGCTTGATCTTCTTGAGCTGGGTGACCAGCTCCTCGATGAAGCCGTGGAAGTGGGTGATGGTCTTCAGTCCATCCTGGAAGAAGCTGAAACAAATCACAACATCCATCAGCACCATTCTATTATGGTTAAACATTCTGGTAGGAGGTGTTCATGGTTCTGAAACACAGTGATTTGCAATGTGATGAAATGTTGATAAAGGCCTCCCAAACACACTTGACGATTTCATTCCTTGATAGACACACCTACCGAAGAACAAACAAACTCAGGGAATTGAGTCTGACGATAGTAGTTTACCTGTTAACGAGTAACTCACTTTTCCTGAATCTGGTAGTACTCGACCAGGTAGTGCAGCAGTTTACCTGTTAACGAGCAACTCACTTTGCCTGGGCCTGGTAGTGCAACAGTTTACCTGTTAACGAGCGACTCACTTTGCCTGGGCCTGTTAGTGCAGTAGTTTACCTGTTAACGAGCAACTCACTTTGCCTGGGCCTGGTAGTGCAACAGTTTACCTGTTAACGAGCAACTCACTTTGCCTGGGCTTGGTAGTGCAACAGTTTACCTGTTAACGAGCGACTCACTTTGCCTGGGCCTGTTAGTGCAGTAGTTTACCTGTTAACGAGCAACTCACTTTGCCTGGGCCTGGTAGTGCAGTAGTTTACCTGTTAATGAGCAACTCACTTTGCCTGGGCCTGGTAGTGCAACAGTTTACCTGTTAACGAGCAACTCACTTTGCCTGGGCCTGGTAGTACTCGACTAGGTAGTGCAACAGGTCCACGCCCTTCTTGGTGCGGATCTCGTTGATCTTGATCAGGTACTGCAACACACAGAGAGAGGAGTCAAACAATCTTCAGGAGTTTTGGTCTTAAAATTTCTTCCTAAGTTTAAAAAAAGCAACAATAGTTTTGAGATGATGGCATAATCCTTTTGAGAACAATCTACTATCAGGTAAATGTTATTGGATTGGTGCCTGATTTGAGGGTGTGGGTTCGAATCCCGCAAAGCGCTTGTCCCGCAACAAAGTACCAGCTTTTGTACCATTGCACCAGAAAATTTTATAGCAAATAAAACAACAGGTTAAAAGTTGATTGAATGTCTGAAAAAACAGTAATAAAAGTCTGTCCATTTCTACTACAATTGTTCCATATTAAGTTCAAACAGCGTGACAGAGAAACAAGGACGTACCTCGCACATGTGCAGCTGGAAGATTTTCCTCTCTTTCTCCATCTCGTCGGCAATCTGGAACATTGCGCTGAACATATCAACACCGAAACTAGCCAGTTAGTAGCAACATAACCGATTAATATCTCACATTTCTTATTTGAACAAGTCCATTGCTTCAGTTACTTATTACTCCATCATTCTGAGGGACCAGATGACAGGATCCACAAAAATAAATAACAGTATATAATATAAATAAATGATCAATTTTGATTGTCAGGAATCCTGACCAAGAGAGGTCGGTGAACCTAGGGATATTATAGTTGATCAGCCCGGGGGACAAGGTTGTGAAGGTGCAGGTGAGAGTGACCTCCCCTTATATGAATGTCCAGCTCACCTCGGCTCCCGACACCTCTGTGCGGATCATCCCAGCCTCCTTTGCCTGTTGTTTCTTCTCCTTCTCAATCTTGGAACTGCAACAGGGGGAATACAGACTACATCAACTTCAACTTTCAAATGTAACGGAAGCATTTCTTGTAAGAAAATCTTTTCCTCAGAGGAAGGGAAGCATTTGGAGTCACAGGGTCACCAATCCTACAATTAAGATTCACCTTTGACCAAAGAGTCTCAACACAATAGTTCACCTTTCTAGAGGATACCTTTCAGGCAAGATGAGCTAAAAATGTATTATGTAAGAATCTATTTGATTCTAATATCAACTGTTGGAACATCGTCTTGTCCATCATTTCAGCATTGTTGGAAAGCAATGTTCCACGAATCCTAGACCATCTTGAATATTTTTTTCAATTCAAATTGAGTAAATAACATTGTAATACATATATGCTGGCTTCTTAGAAATGTTATCACTGCTAATGGACAATCAGCTACGATGCAACAGGATAGTTCACATATATATATATATTTTAATCACTTTCTTTTGCAGGAAAAACAAAGAAACAAAGTGTAAAATACTGATTAACTCTTCAGCAACAATAATTATACTAAACATTCCTTGCAGGAACAAAGATTTAGAACAAAGAGCATGACCACCAATTTAATCCTATTTATCAGGGATATTAGTTTACTGTATATTTATAGATACTAGTTGGATATTAGTTGGGTGTCTAGTGAAACATCTGTTTAAATACAATTGAATATAACATAAATCTATTTATAGATAAACATTTCAATAAGATGAATGTAAATTCTACCGAACAAAATAAATCATCTGAATAAATTTTATTGCAACACTGATAAACATTTACAGCTGAATATCAAAGGGAAGTCGACTCGATTGATAAATAAATAATGACACGGCCTGTTATTAGCCAACAGCATCTGCTACATGCATTGTTAATAGAGGTCGGCCACAAAATACAGCACAACTGGAGTTATAGTCCAGAGCTGCTGTCTGTGGGGAAAGTCTGTCTGTCTGTCTGTCTGTCTGTCTGTCCTTCTGTCTGTCCTTCTGTGTATCAGTCTCTTATACATATTTAACTCTTCACCTCACATTTCAGGGAAACAGGATGTCCAGTCTAGTTTGTATAGTGCCAGACTGAGAATTTCCATTAAATAAACCAAAAACAATTGTGCTTCATATCCATTATTACAAGCACCCTCACTTATTTTTCTAACAAGTACAAACTAACTAACTAATGCCTTCTAACTTGTACACCTAACTAATGCCTTCTAACAAGTACACCTAACTAATGCTTTCTAACTTGTACACCTAACTAATGCTTTCTTACAAGTACACCTAACTAATGCCTTCTAACAAGTACACCTAACTAATGCCTTCTAACTTGTACACCTAACTAATGCCTTCTAACAAGTACACCTAACTAATGCCTTCTAACAAGTACACCTAACTAATGCCTTCTAGAAAGTACACCTAACTAATGCCTTCTTACTAGTAACCCTGACTAATGCCTTCTAACTAGTACCGCTAACTAATGCCTCCTTACTAGTACCCCTAACTAATGCCTTCTAACAAGTACCCCTAACTAATGCCTTCTTACTAGTACCCCTAACTAATGCCTACAAAATAGTATTTCTGACTAATTCCATTGAACTAGTACCCCTAACATAACATCTAATAAATATAACTTACTTATTCCTTAAGTAACTAGTACAGCTAAATAGATGAGCGTTTGCGGGACACCGCAAAAGCAGAGCAGCTCCGAAACTTTAGGTTTCGCCTTTCCCTGTTCCGCCTTCTCCTCAGCATAAATAAAATGGGATTTTTTTTTGACAAAAATTTATTCATTATTCAAGTTATTCTAACAAGTTGAATCATCACTGGGGTCATTTTTCACAAGTTTGTTCTTAAAACCTATTTCTGATTTCAAACTTGGATCAAAGGATTAACATGGCCTTAACTAATATCTCATGATCTTGACCTTTGACCTTCAAGGTCACACCATCAATGATTACTTTTCATTGTGTATAACAATCATGCAATGACTCAAAGTGTTCATTGTTGACATAAGGCATATTCACAATAGCATGCATGTGACCTTGCTGTGACCTTGACCTTTGACAGATTTTAGCGAAAACGTTTTCAAATCTTGGTCTTTCTCCATAGTTATTATATACCAAATAAAAACCTGACAGCACAAAAATGTTTGAAGTAATCATGTTTACAAGGATTATTGTAGTGATTTAAGAACTCATGACCTTGACCTTTGACCTTGAATGTGAACATGTCAAAATCATTCACCAGACTTATAAGAAAGAAGCTATGTATATGAGGTGTTAATACCTTCTTGAAAAAAAGTTATTTAGAGATTTCAGAACTGGTCACCATGACCATATTTCATGACCTTGACCTTTGATCTTCAAGGTCACACAGTCAATGATCACTTTTCATTGTGTATAACAATCATGTAATAATTCAAAGTGTTAAAAGTTAAAATAAGGCATGTTCGCAACTGCATGCTTAAGTTGTGACCTTGCTGTGACCTTGACCTTGGACAGATTTTAGCGAAAACATTTTCAAATCTCAGTCTTTCTCCATAGTTGATATATACCAAGTAAGGGCCTGATAGCACAGTACTACTCATGTCTAGAGGTGGGTGTAGTATATCTGTAAGTTAGTATCAGTAGCCCTTCTATACACTGACCACCCTCATGTCTAGAGGTGGGTGTAGTATATCTGTAAGTTAGTATCAGTAGCCCTTCTATACACTGACCACCCTCATGTCTAGAGGTGGGTGTAGTATATCTGTAAGTTAGTATCAGTAGCCCTTCTATACACTGACCACCCTCATGTCTAGAGGTGGGTGTAGTATATCTGTAGGTTAGTATCAGTAGCCCTTCTAAACACTGACCCCCCACATGTCTAGAGGTGGGTGTAGTATATCTGTAAGTTAGTATCAGTAGCCCTTCTAAACACTGACCACCCTCATGTCTAGAGGTGGGTGTAGTATATCTGTAAGTTAGTATCAGTAGCCCTTCTAAACACTGACCACCCTCATGTCTAGAGGTGGGTGTAGTATATCTGTAGGTTAGTATCAGTAGCCCTTCTAAACACTGACCACCCTCATGTCTAGAGGTGGGTGTAGTATATCTGTAATTTAGTCAGTCCATCAGGAAAGGTTGGTCAAGTATATCAGGATGTAAGAGTCTGTATAGTAGAATATAGGCACACCTTTGAGCAGCTACTATCAGACAAGGAGATCAAATCCCCGACTACATAACATCTTTAGATCAATTAATAACCTCTGTGCAGCAAAGCTAATTTGGAAGATAAAGAAGATGTTCCATAAATGAAGCGAACAAATGATCTCATAAGATTGCCCATTACGGTTTCCTGGCACGCAACTTTTCCATCTCCCTGAGAGGAGAGTTACAAACTGGGCGCTACACCACGACTACTGTCTGTGGTCAGTAATCAATAGCCTACAAGTGACACTATTAAAGAGCAAGTAATGGTCTCTGCTTCTGTCTGCCAGTCTGTGAGTCTGGGAGTGAGTCTGTGAGTCTGCCAGTCTGTGAGTCTGTGAGTCATACATCCAACCTGTCCTCTTGTAACCTTGTAACTAACACACCGTCTTACGTTACACTCAACATGTTCTGTCAGCGCTTGTAAGTAACACACCGTCTTACGTTACACTCAACATGCTCTGTCAGTGCTTGTAACTAACACACCGTCTTACGTTACACTCAACATGCTCTGTCAGCGCTTGTAACTAACACACCGTCTTACGTTACACTCAACATGCTCTGTCAGTGCTTGTAACTAATACACCGTCTTACGTTACACTCAACATGCTCTGTCAGTGCTTGTAACTAACACACCGTCTTACGTTACACTCAACATGCTCTGTCAGCGCTTGTAACTAACACACCGTCTTACGTTACACTCAACATGTTCTGTCAGTGCTTGTTACTAACACATCGTCTTACGTTACACTCAACATGCTCTGTCAGCGCTTGTAACTAACACACCGTCTTACGTTACACTCAACATGCTCTGTCAGTGCTTGTAACTAACACACCGTCTTACGTTACACTCAACATGCTCTGTCAGTGCTTGTAACTAACACACCGTCTTACGTTACACTCAACATGCTCTGTCAGTGCTTGTAACTAACACACCGTCTTACGTTACACTCAACATGCTCTGTCAGCGCTTGTAACTAACACACCGTCTTACGTTACACTCAACATGTTGTCAGTGCTTGTAACTAACACACCGTCTTACGTTACACTCAACATGCTCTGTCAGTGCTTGTAACTAACACACCGTCTTACATTACACTCAACATGTTCTGTCAGTGCTTGTAACTAACACACCGTCTTACGTTACACTCAACATGCTCTGTCAGCGCTTGTAACTAACACACCGTCTTACGTTACACTCAACATGCTCTGTCAGCGCTTGTAAGTAACACACCGTCTTACGTTACACTTAACATGCTCTGTCAGGGCTTGTAACTAACACACCGTCTTACGTTACACTCAACATGCTCTGTCAGTGCTTGTAACTAACACACCGTCTTACGTTACACTCAACATGCTCTGTCAGCGCTTGTAACTAACACACCGTCTTACGTTACACTCAACATGCTCTGTCAGCGCTTGTAACTAACACACCGTCTTACGTTACACTCAACATGTTGTCAGTGCTTGTAACTAACACACCGTCTTACGTTACACTCAACATGCTCTGTCAGTGCTTGTAACTAACACACCGTCTTACATTACACTCAACATGTTCTGTCAGTGCTTGTAACTAACACACCGTCTTACGTTACACTCAACATGCTCTGTCAGTGCTTGTAACTAACACACCGTCTTACGTTACACTCAACATGCTCTGTCAGCGCTTGTAACTAACACACCGTCTTACGTTACACTCAACATGCTCTGTCAGCGCTTGTAACTAACACACCGTCTTACGTTTCACTCAACATGCTCTGTCAGCGCTTGTAACTAACACACCGTCTTACGTTACACTCAACATGCTCTGTCGTGCTTGTAACTAACACACCATCTTACGTTACACTCAATATGCTCTGTCGTGCTTGTAACTAACACACCATCTTACGTTACACTCAACATGCTCTGTCAGCGCTTGTAACTAACACACCGTCTTATGTTACACTCAACATGCTCTGTCAGCGCTTGTAACTAACACACCGTCTTACGTTACACTCAACATGCTCTGTCAGCGCTTGTAACTAACACACCGTCTTACGTTACACTCAACATGCTCTGTCAGTGCTTGTAACTAACACACCGTCTTACGTTACACTCAACATGCTCTGTCAGTGCTTGTAACTAACACACCGTCTTACGTTACACTCAACATGCTCTGTCAGCGCTTGTAACTAACACACCGTCTTACGTTACACTCAACATGCTCTGTCAGTGCTTGTAACTAACACATGGTCCGCCTTGTGTAATAAATAAAATCTATCATTTGAAATCAGTCTTGTTAACCTGGGGCTGAGTCAATCAATATTATTCTATTTCCCCACTACAAAGTGATTCAGTATCAATTTCTCTGAGCAGTTCAATGGCCTCCAAGCTGTATCATACACATGACATAAAGATTAAGTGCTTTGAAAATTTTCCAAACCAGAAATGTGTGGTTGATCTGAATAATTAATTAACATGTCCACTTGCAGTGAAATCTGAATAGGCCTGTAACAGGAAGCTGATAACGACCCATGTAAGGTTCTATTGCATTACATGTTTGTTATATATAATCTGTCACAGTATGTTTTAGGATAGATCTATTAGTATACACGTGCTTGATAACAGGTTTGTTATAACAGAGCTTGGGGTCACATTTCCAAGCCATGAACGAGGACAAGTTGATCCTTCCTGCGAGCAGGAAGTGGAGAGGAAGTGAGTCGTTGGACGGACATTCGGGAAGGTTAGAGAGCCAACAGACAGGTTTAACCCTATAGAATGATATAATGTTGTGAAGATAGGGCTACCTTATTTCCAGAAATGCTACATAATGATTTAACCCTTAACTTGCTAGCCCCGGCATGGTCCGGGATGACCATATACAATTCTGAGGTGTGTTCCGGCGAGCCCGGTTCTCATACTTTGACCTTTTTACCGATTGGCTTTCAAGAAAGATGTGTGGTGCAGCAAAATGCGAGACAGATGTCTCCGTGAGTTGCATCATGAGAAGCTTTGTGTCAATGCCTCGCAGTTCACTACGAAAACTATTCTTTTGTTAATGTCCAGTCGAAATGTCCACCAAAAATCACACCAATTTGCATGTGCATTGTTGACCAGTAACGCATCGATAATTAGCTTTACAAAAGGCCAATTTTGTCGGACTTCGCTCCGAATCCTTATCTCCCTGGGGCCTAATTATCACCCACGTGTTTGCATTGCCTCGGGTCATGTGGGCCCGTGCAGGCTGTCTGGCTCGCATCTCGCGACTGAGTCCCTATTACAGCAGTCTGATTAAAATCGACCTTGTTCTGAGGAATAAAATTTACAAGATAATGCATCTACCGGGATACGAACAGGTTCTGTAGATTCCTCGCCACAAGGTCTGAGAACACCCCGTATAGTCGCATGTTCCGAACCAGTTTAGCGCAGCCAAAGCCCAGTCAAATAGCTGACCAATCACATCATAATTTGTTAAACGGTCTCTGTTATGAAAGCATTCGGAACAGATGAATTGTGATTGGTTAACTGAATTGCGCCAGAACACTGAAGTCTACGGGCTGTTATCAGACGGTTTTACGAGGAAACCTCTGAACGATATGAGTTTGTATCCCGGTAGATTCCTATTTTGCAAATTTGTTTCTCGGAAAACCGTCAATCAGACTGCTATTATGGGAACATATAGCGGTAACCTGCCTTACTTGCGCACTTCACATCATCTGAACCAAATGGTTGTTTTCAAATATTTTACATCAAAATAAAGAGGAAAGAATAGCCTACAATCACATAAAAAATTTGCAAATATGCTTAAAAAAATAAAGACACAGTAAGCGCAGCGGCAAAACAAGCAGCGCTTTTCACAACTTCTTTTACAATTTATATCTATTGAACTACTCAGTACATTTTCATATTTTTTATATCACAATACAGAAAAGAACGATCATTTATTCCATATAAAATGTGCATATTTGCTCACAGAAATAAAGATACAAGCTTACCTTTTTGAAAGGCATGTAAAACTAATCAAAATTTATACATCAGATATGGTTTGAAATTAGCATTTATTGGAAAGGTCAAACAACATGACCAAATTTGGGTCGACATGTGCTTATTTGTCAATTGGTTCGAGATAACGATTTCTTGGAAAGTGTGATGAACGACGTTAGTACACGTTTGCAATGCCACATCATAAATGTTCTCAGTATTTAAGATTTTATAGGTGGAAATAAATACAAACTTTACATGGCTGAATAATTATAACCAAAGGTCGAAGATCTAATAGTCATTGTGTGACCTAACATCTTGTCTTCAATTCCAAATAATAATCAAATTTTTTCGTTTCGAATTTAAGATATTATTAGGCCTGAATTAAAGACAATCTTTCGAAAGTAAAAGAAAAAAGACCAAAAATTCATTTAAAGATGCGGGTATGAATTAACCCTTATGTTGCGTATATATATTTTACCATTTTTAGCCCCTGTGGCGGAATTTACAGGCTTGCAGCTCGCAGCAGTAGTTTGGGCTTAGGCACTAAATAGCTCTGCTGGCGGAATTTCCAGGCAGCGATTCCGGTACCGTTTTTACAAAATACACCGCATCTACATGGCGAATAAGGACTATATACGGGCGTTCAATACAAATTCAAGTAGCGACACCCGTACACATATGGCTAATTCACACCCGAAACTTTGAATGAATTTTCTATGATTTTTCGTTTTTATTCTATTACTTTCGAAAGATTGTCTTTAATTCGGGCCTCGTAACATCATAAATACGAAATGAAAAAAAATCCATTTATATAAGGAATTGAAGACAAGATGTCTAGCTTCACAATGATATAAAAATTATTAGAATGCGACCTTTGGTTATAATTCTATAGCTATGTAAAGTTTGTCTTTATTTCCACCTATAAAATTGTAAATACTTACAACATGTATGCGGCATTGCGAACGGTCGTTCATCGCACTTTTCCAAGAAATCATAATCTCGAACCAGTTGACAAATAAGAACATGTCAACCCAAATATGGTTATGTTGTTGTGACCTTTCAAATAAAAGCTAACCTTGAACCATAACTGATGAAAATATGTTGATTAGTTTGTGTGCCGTTTGGTTTCACATGCCTCTCAGAAAGGTAAAATTGTATCTTTATTTCTGTGAATAAATATGCGCATTTTATATAGAATAAAAGATTATTCTTTTCGGTTTATCGTGATATAAAAAATATGAAAATGCATTCAGTATTTTAGCCATGATAAATGTGTAAGAAGTTGTGAAAATTGCCGATTGTTAAAGGGATTGTTGAAGTGTAAACATGACCTTTTCCACGGCGCTTGCTGTGTCTTTAATTTTTTTGGGACATTTCCTAATTTTATATGGGAATGTAGTCCATTCTTTTCCCTTTATTTTGCCGTATTTGTTTTTGAAAACAAACAATTCGTTCACATGATATGAAGTGCGGGAGTAAGGCGAGTTAGCGATTTTTTTCCCGTCTCGCTAGATGCGAGGCAGATAGCAGGCTCGGGCGAGGCAAACCCGACGCAATGCAAACAATATTCCGCCACGGGTGCCAATTAGTGTTTTAGCCAAAATACGGTCAGAATATTCCTTCACAGGGTATAAAATGGGTAAGATAGAAATACGCAACTAAAGGGTTAATATTGTGAAGATAGGGTTACCTGATTTCCAGAAATGCTACATAATGATTTAATTTTGTGAAGATAGGGTTACCTGATTTCCAGAAATGCTACATAATGATTTAATTTTGTGAAGATAGGGTTACCTGATTTCCAGAAATGCTACATAATGATTTAATATTGTGAAGATAGGGTTACCCGATTTCCAGAAATGCTATATGAAATTAAATGAGAGTAGATAATTGATTATCAAGGATTTGTTACTAATCAGGATAATATACCATGCAATATGTCATTTGGCAACAAATTAAAACATTTGAATCTAGTTTAAACACTTTCTTGCTACCACCAGTTTATGAAGGTGGACATAAGGGGCAGAAAATGATGCTCTATGTCCCCCTATATGCAAATATACTCCAGGTGGATATATACTTACATACTCCAGGTGGATATATACTTACATACTCCAGGTGGATATATACTTACATACTCCAGGTGGATATATACTTACATACTCCAGGTGGATATATACTTACATACTCCAGGTGGATATATACTTACATACTCCAGGTGGATATATACTTACATACTCCAGGTGGATATATACTTACATACTCCAGGTGGATATATACTCCAGGTGGATATATACTTACATACTCCAGGTGGATATATACTTACATACTCCAGGTGGATATATACTTACATACTCCAGGTGGATATATACTTATATACTCCAGGTGGATATATACTTACATACTCCAGGTGGATATATACTTATATACTCCAGGTGGATATATACTTACATACTCCAGGTGGATATATACTCCAGGTGGATATATACTTACATATGTGCATGTAAACAGGGTTCAGTTATTTACAAGAGGTTAATCTGGGAATAATTAACAGCAACATTTGACAACTCACAACTTGGACTCGTATTCCTTCCATGCCTTGTCGAAGGGTTTCTTCAGGTCGCCCTTAACACCCTTGAGGTCGCCCTTCAGAAACTGGTCCAGCGGGAACAGCATGATGTTCTGCAGAGACTGCATCTGTAACAGCAGCATCAACTTCAACAACATGTACTGTAATGTATAACATCTCTCATTCAGATTGGTACAAACAAATTCTTATAAATAAATAGCAACTGCTTTGCGTGGACCTGATTCGCTGAACACCGTCAAAGAAATTCAGTTCATACCAGTATAAACTTAATTTTGTGATGTCACATCATATTTAGCAATGTGCTCATAACGTGCGGTGAAGATTTTCATTGGCTGATGATTAAGTTGTAGGCGGGGCTAATAATCCAATGACTCTTGTCTCTTTCATGTTTTTTAATTTTGAATTTATATGAGTAAATAGTGCAGCTCTAATAGTTGCAAATTTATATATTTGGATCAAAGAAACCTTTTGAAAACGTCAAGTATGTGTCAATTTATTTATAAGAATTGACTCCAAACACTGTGAACACTTGACGTAAATCTGCTACCCGTTTTTCAAATTTATACCTCCATAAACTTAATAAATATTAAAGTCAATTCTTAAATAGAATTTGTAGTAAAAAGCATGACTTTCATTATTAGGATCTGTTGATCATCTGGACAAAATGTGGGAAGTCTCTGAAAGCTCAGATTCCTGTATCGTGGAGCGTGAATTTGTTCACTCATCCTGTAGGTTAATGTCCTTTGCTATTTGACAAACATAAAATATAGAGCCAGTGGCTCTGTAGCTCATCAGGCTTTAGTTGTTAGAGGGTTAACAAATCTACAATATATAATCCATATTTGCTAAAGAGTCTGTACACAAGATTTACTTAAGTTTTTAGGGTTTTATTCTCTAAGACAAAATAGGGTTTTAGAGAGCGACCGTTGAGGCAACAACTCCAATGAAGAAGACAAAAAAATAAAGTGTAACTGACATTTAATTCAAACCATTTTAGCATCTTAGCATCAGGTGTGTAGCGGCTGAATTTTAACCTTGATTTAATGAGTTTTTCACTTGCATCTCAGAGGCTAGAATGTTAATTGAAGGCAGACCGAACCACTAATGTGGTTATAGATTGTAGTGACCCCCCCAGTGGCAGCCTGACCTAGCAAACAATGGACTGGAAGACACAGAATCTCAATGTGACACTGCATCTGCATACAGGGAAGATCTTGGCTAGAGAGTGTGTGTGTGTGTGTGCACATTTGGCAAATTGTTCAATCATGTAATATCATCAAATCAAGAGTAAAGTTCATCAACATCACTTTCGTGAATCTGCCAGTGAAGGGATGAGATTACGAGTCTTGATGATGGATCCAAGAAATCTCTTATAACTCAGTTAACATGGACATCATCAATAGAAATCAAATATGATTCAGGGAGTCAGAGAGTCGGTGGGTCAGAAAGATTGACTGAGAGTCCTGAGTCAGGGAGTCAAAGAGATAGTCAAAGAGTGAGAGAGTCAGTCAGAGAGTGAGAGAGTGAGAGAGTCAGTCAGAGAGAGAGTCAGTCAGAGTTGAAGAGTCAATGAGATAGTCAGATAGTCCGTCTGAGAATCAGAGAGTCAGTCAGAGACTCGGTGAATCAATGAGATGGTCAGATAGTCAGTAAGGGAGTCAGAGAGTCATAGCGTCAGTCAGTCAGGGAATTGAGAGCGTGAGAGAGTCGGTCAGATAGTCAGAGAGTCAGTCTACATGCACGTCTGTAAGCAAGTAGCCTCCTTTTCTACCAATCGACCCTCGGTCACAGAGACAAACACATGTTGTACTTGATTAAACTCTACTCGAACTCCTGGCTCTGACATCTAGCCAGTGTCACCATACTGTGTTCATATCAGCTACACAATCAGCTTCAATTAATCTCAGGCAACATTATCAGATACATCTGGGTTGCAGCTTCAGTTTTCATAATATTCCTCATTCATAGTTCATAGACCTTGAGAAAATAGCTCATCATAATATTACATATTTAGCCATTCATATCCGAGCCACTGAAGAGTTATTCAGTACTTGTTACGTGTGTACACAAGACACAAGTACAAACATTTGTACAATTATATGTCAACTGAAGTGATTTGAAACTGCAACAAGGGAATGGAACATCCACCCTCATCCCACCAACCAGTGCCCTCCTTTGCCTGATGAAGATTACACAGAATGATTATAAGGTGAACAAGATAGCATCCCTACAATACATACCAGATTCTTCATCATGGCAGCCAGCTCCTTCGTCACATGGGAGAACTTCATGAAGGCTGCACCTGGAATAAGATACATAATACTGGAATAAAATATCCTTAAAATAAACGTCAACTTAAAAGAATTGTTTTCAGGAACATTGTCTCATTTTATTCAGATTGACCAAAAGATAGAAGATGAGAGTGTTGATTAACCAACTTGAATTGTTATTATAATGCAGTTCAAGGCTCCCCAAGATGTGATCCCTGTTCTCCCACTGTAACCAAAGTATGTGATTCTCGTCATCAGAACAGAAACAGATGACTTACAACGCAATGGTATATTTACACCACACTTATAGAGACATAAATTGTTTGAGCTTTATTCATTAGGAACTGAAGTCATGTAACTTGTTGCTAAACTTGACCTCAATTACTGAGACTGTGTGGGCCGATGGGTTTGAACACTGAACCAGATCATAGCAAGCAAACACTTGTCTTCCCGAGTCCTACTCAACAACGTGACAGGTGAAGGTCACATTATATTGGTCATTTATGTCGCAGAGCACCTGTTTAGTCCTTGCTCAATAAAGCCAATTGGCCTCCCTCGTTTCATCATGTGTGTTTATGTGTATCCTCAATAAAGCCTACAGGCCATTGTTTGTTTATCTAATTAATGTTTGTATTGCAAATCCTCATCATTCTCATGCTTCATCTCCATCATGTTTGTATTACAAATCCCCATTGTACACCATTCTCATGCATGTTAATCCCCCCTGATTGAGTTTCCTCACCATTGTTTTGTTTGCTATATAAATGTACCATATTTTGTTATTCCCTTACATTCCACCTGATGAAGGAGTGAGTATGTACTCCGAAACGTCATGTATTTTCACATTAAAGAAGTTGTTATCCAGAAAATCTTCATGTTCTTATCTATACCACTTCTAAATGCCCTTCAAAGACCTAAACGATATATGATCAGAATAAAACTATATTTTTTAAAATCAGCAAAATTCTTATATGGAAGTTTTGTTTCTATAATATAAACAATTATTTTTAAATATGTGTTGCACCACACAATCTTTACCCATTTGCACAAATAATTAATATAGTTGTGGTTATATTTAGATTACTAATGAGAATAAAACTTTATTTTTTTGGAAACTCTGAACAGTGATAAAATGAATTTCTCCACAACAAGCACAGCATCACTAAACTTTGTTCCAAGACCACAGAGGGATATCTACAAACAGATTATTCATACTATGAATCATAGAGCACCAACGAACACTAACAGAATCCACACTTTCCCTCAGTTGCTGGACATTATACCGATAAGCTGATAACTCCCTAATCAGTGGGCGATATCAGATCTACTTCCTGTGTCGTGTTTCATACAGCCATTGGTTCAGTTTACGAGGACCGCTATTGTAGTGTACACTGGTCACTAGGAAATCAGGAAATCTCTCAACAATACCTCTATCAGAGCAACATGCCGTTTGTGACCTCGTATAAGCTCAAACAAACCAGTTTGGCAAACTCATATCAAATCAATAAATATACAATATATCAGTTATATTTCTCTTTATACGACAGTAATCGGCATAATAATTTCAAATAACAAAAATGTTCAAAAGCTTGACAAAAGTAAAGCTAGATTGGAAATTTATAATCTGCAAACACTTACCAAGTGACAAAGATGGAAGCTTAGTAATATTTCCTCAATTTAAAAGATTAAAGAGAGGGTTCTATCGGCAAATGGCCGCTATCTTGACTTTCTGCGTCAGTGAGATGAAAACACTCTATATTTTTAATTATTTTACATCTTTTTAACAATAAAACATATAAAATTGATAAACTATTAACCAAGTAACACAGGACTGATCGTTAGACGAATCAACAAGAACCTATTATGCCCTAGCGAAGTTTTCCCCACTCGTAGCACCAGTGAAAGGCTTCACTTTTCATTGTTTTAAATTTCTTTATCAAATTGTCAAATATAAAGTCATCAAAATATTACCCTCCAAATTATGCTTCAACTGGATTGGTTTACAATCATGTTTTAATAACATAGTGCCTAAATATATGTGTAAACGGAAATATCTTCTCGAATTTCGTTTCCACAAAAAGTACCCCGATAGAACCCTCTCTTTAAACAACCAGATTAACCTGGCTATATTTATTTATTTATTCACAGAAACTCTACCAGCTCACAGTTTTGTATTGGCTTCCATGGACAGTCAACCCAACAATAATGTTTAGTTTACTGAAATGCACATGTTCAAAAGCTTAGGTTAAATTCCCCAATCTATCAGATGTCAAGTCAAGATAAACTCAGCTATGTTCATACTCAGAACATAAACATGGAATGTCAAGCACAATTTGTCTGCTGCAGGATGCACTTCGTACAAAATATAAAAAATATAAGTAATTTATAAGCTTATTTTATTGGATTACGTAACAATTTGGATCTGAAAGATTCCAATTCTTTGATCTATTTATCGACAGAGATCAGCAATCAGTCGTACAGCATGTGGTATTTGCAAAGGCTAGGAACTCTGCCACAGCACTGGGCACATCGACACTGTACGGAGCAGGAACCTGCTTCTTTGCAATGTAATGTAATGTAAGAACGCAATTTGACATGTGACTCACACCATCTTGCCTCTGTGGGCCGTGCTGCCTGTGTGCAGCCTAGCTGTGAACATATGTACACGACAGACTCTCGGAAGCTGTCTCACAATCTAGAGTAATTTCTCAGACTTATGTTTTCTTTTCATTGGGATCAATAAAGTGTTACTTGAGTTTATTGGATTCACTTCCTTTTTTCAAGCATTTTCATGAAATTTCCTTGTTTTTCTTAAACTTTTGAAATTGTGAATGTTTATCAAAGAAACAGGTTGGTTTACTTAAGGGACTTTCAGTTAGTTCCTATGTAAACAGTGGAGAAGGTTTCACACTATATACACACACTTTCAACTTCTCTGTGTATGAAATGAAACTACCCAATGGCATTTGCATGCAACATGTTAGATTGTAAGATAAGTTGAATGCATCTGGGTGAGATGATAACCCTCCCACAGCACCAGCCAATGTCTCATACAGTAGACACCAGTTAGAACATTGTCACACGAGGGTATACAGTAGACACCAGACAGAACGTTGTCACACGAGGGTATACAGTAGACACCAGACAGAATGTTGTCACACGAGGGTATACAGTAGACACCAGACAGAATGTTGTCACACGAGGGTATACAGTAGACACCAGACAGAATGTTGTCACACGAGGGTATACAATAGACACCAGACAGAATGTTGTCACACGAGGGTATACAGTAGACACCAGACAGAATGTTGTCACACGAGGGTATACAGTAGACACCAGACAGAATGTTGTCACACGAGGGTATACAGTAGACACCAGACAGAATGTTGTCACACGAGGGTATACAGGAGACACCAGACAGAATGTTGTCACACGAGGGTATACAGTAGACAGCAGACAGAATGTTGTCACACGAGGGTATACAGTAGACACCAGACAGAATGTTGTCACACGAGGGTATACAGTAGACACCAGACAGAACGTTGTCACAAGAGGGTATACAGTAGACACCAGACAGAACGTTGTCACACGAGGGTATACAGTAGACACCAGACAGAACGTTGTCACACGAGGGTATACAGTAGACACCAGACAGAATGTTGTCACACAAGGGTATACAGTAGACACCAGACAGAATGTTGTCACACGAGGGTATACAGGAGACACCAGACAGAATGTTGTCACATGAGGGTATACAGTAGACACCAGACAGAATGTTGTCACACGAGGGTATACAGTAGACACCAGACAGAATGTTGTCACACGAGGGTATACAGTAGACACCAGACAGAACGTTGTCACACGAGGGTATACAGTAGACACCAGACAGAACGTTGTCACACGAGGGTATACAGTAGACACCAGACAGAACGTTGTCACACGAGGGTATACATTAGACACCAGACAGAACGTTGTCACACGAAGGTATACAGTAGACACCAGACAGAATGTTGTCACACGAGGGTATACAGTAGACACCAGACAGAACGTTGTCACACGAGGGTATACAGTAGACACCAGACAGAACGTTGTCACACGAAGGTATACAGTAGACACCAGACAGAATGTTGTCACACGAGGGTATACAGTAGACACCAGACAGAACGTTGTCATACGAGGGTATACAGTAGGCACCAGACAGAACGTTGTCACACGAGGGTATACAGTAGATACCAGAGAGAACGTTGTCACACGAGGGTATACAGTAGACACCAGAGAGAACGTTGTCACACGAGGGTATACAGTAGACACCAGAGAGAACGTTGTCACACGAGGGTATACAGTAGACACCAGACAGAACGTTGTCACACGAGGGTATACAGTAGACACCAGAGAGAACGTTGTCACACGAGGGTATACAGGAGACACCAGACAGAACGTTGTCACACGAGGGTATACAGTAGGCACCAGACAGAACGTTGTCACACGAGGGGATGCTATGTTGAGACTGGAGACTAACTCGTGTTCTGTACTGATACATGACTAGACAATCATGTGACTACATGTCAAGTATCGTGTCTAGACAATCATGTGACTACATGTCAAGTATCGTGACTAGACAATCATGTGACCACATGTCAAGTATCGTGACTGGACAATCATGTGACTACATGTCAAGTATCGTGACTAGACAATCATGTGACTACATGTCAAGTATTGTGACTAGACAATCATGTGACTACATGTCAAGTATGGTGACTAGACAATCATGTGACTACATGTCAAGTATCGTGACTAGACAATCATGTGACTACATGTCAAGTATCGTGACTGGACAATCATGTGACTACATGTCAAGTATCGTGAGTAGACAATCATGTGACTACATGTCAAGTATCGTGAGTAGACAATCATGTGACCACATGTCAAGTATCGTGACTGGACAATCATGTGACTACATGTCAAGTATCGTGACTAGACAATCATGTGACTACATGTAAAGTATCGTGAGTAGACAATCATGTGACTACATGTCAAGTATGGTGACTAGACAATCATGTGACCACATGTCAAGTATCGTGACTGGACAATCATGTGACTACATGTCAAGTATCGTGAGTAGACAATCATGTGACTACATGTCAAGTATGGTGACTAGACAATCATGTGACCACATGTCAAGTATCGTGACTGGACAATCATGTGACTACATGTCAAGTATCGTGAGTAGACAATCATGTGACTACATGTCAAGTATCGTGTCTAGACAATCATGTGACTACATGTCAAGTATCGTGAGTAGACAATCATGTGACTACATGTCAAGTATCGTGAGTAGACAATCATGTGACTACATGTCAAGTATCGTGACTAGACAATCATGTGACCACATGTAAAGTATCGTGGGTAGACAATCATGTGACTACATGTCAAGTATGGTGACTAGACAATCATGTGACCACATGTCTAGACAATCATGTGACCACATGTCAAGTATCGTGACTAGACAATCATGTGACTACATGTCAAGTATCGTGACTAGACAATCATGTGACCACATGTCAAGTATCATGACTAGACAATCATGTGACTACATGTCAAGTATCGTGACTAGACAATTATGTGACTATATGTCAAGTATCGTGACTAGACAATCATGTGACCACATGTCAAGTATGGTGACTGGACAATCATGTGACTACATGTCAAGTATCGTGAATAGACAATCATGTGACTACATGTCAAGTATGGTGACTAGACAATCATGTGACTACATGTCAAGTATCGTGAATAGACAATCATGTGACCATATGTCAAGCATCGTGACTAGACAATCATGTGACTACATGTCAAGTATCGTGACTGGACAATCAGGTGACCACATGTAAAGTATCGTGACTGGACAATCATGTGACTACATGTCAAGTATCGTGACTGGACAATCATGTGACTACATGTCAAGTATCGTGACTAGACAATCATGTGACCACATGTCAAGCATCGTGACTACATGTCAAGTATCGTGACTAGACAATCATGTGACCACATGTCAAGTATCGTGACTAGACAATCATGTGACTACATGTCAAGTATCGTGACTAGACAATCATGTGACTACATGTCAAGTATCGTGACTAGACAATCATGTGACTACATGTCAAGTATCGTGACTGGACAATCATGTGACCACATGTCAAGTATCGTGACTAGACAATCATGTGACTACATGTCAAGTATCGTGACTAGACAATCATGTGACTACATGTCAAGTATCGTGACTAGACAATCATGTGACTACATGTCAAGTATCGTGACTAGACAATCATGTGACCACATGTCAAGCATCGTGACTACATGTCAAGTATCGTGACTAGACAATCATGTGACTACATGTCAAGTATCGTGACTAGACAATCATGTGACTACATGTCAAGTATCGTGACTAGACAATCATGTGACTACATGTCAAGTATCGTGACTGGACAATCATGTGACTACATGTCAAGTATCGTGACTGGACAATCATGTGACTACATGTCAAGTATCGTGAGTAGACAATCATGTGACTACATGTCAAGTATCGTGACTGGACAATCATGTGACGACATGTCAAGTATCGTGACTGGACAATCATGTGACTACATGTCAAGAATCGTGACTAGACAATCATGTGACCACATGTCAAGCATCGTGACTAGACAATCATGTGACTACATGTCAAGTATGGTGACTAGACAATCATGTGACCACATGTCAAGTATCGTGACTGGACAATCATGTGACTACATGTCAAGTATCGTGACTAGACAATCATGTGACCACATGTCAAGTATCGTGACTAGACAATCATGTGACTACATGTCAAGTATCGTGACTAGACAATCATGTGACCACATGTCAAGTATCGTGACTAGACAATCATGTGACTACATGTCAAGTATCGTGACTAGACAATCATGTGACTACATGTCAAGTATCGTGACTAGACAATCATGTGACCACATGTCAAGTATCATGACTAGACAATCATGTGACTACATGTCAAGTATCGTGACTGGACAATCATGTGACTACATGTCAAGTATCGTGTCTAGACAATCATGTGACCACATGTCAAGTATCGTGACTAGACAATCATGTGACCACATGTCAAGTATCGTGACTGGACAATCATGTGACTACATGTCAAGTATCGTGACTAGACAATCATGTGACCACATGTCAAGTATCGTGACTAGACAATCATGTGACCACATGTCAAGCATCGTGACTAGACAATCATGTGACTACATGTCAAGTATGGTGACTAGACAATCATGTGACCACATGTCAAGTATCGTGACTGGACAATCATGTGACCACATGTCAAGTATGGTGACTAGACAATCATGTGACCACATGTCAAGTATCGTGACTAGACAATCATGTGACCACATGTCAAGCATCGTGACTAGACAATCATGTGACCACATGTCAAGTATCGTGACTAGACAATCATGTGACTACATGTCAAGTATCGTGACTAGACAATCATGTGACTACATGTCAAGTATCGTGACTGGACAATCATGTGACTACATGTCAAGTATCGTGACTGGACAATCATGTGACCACATGTCAAGTATCGTGACTGGACAATCATGTGACTACATGTCAAGTATCGTGACTAGACAATCATGTGACCACATGTCAAGCATCGTGACTACATGTCAAGTATCGTGACTTGACAATCATGTGACTACATGTCAAGTATCGTGACTAGACAATCATGTGACTACATGTCAAGTATCGTGACTAGACAATCATGTGACCACATGTCAAGTATCGTGACTAGACAATCATGTGACTAATGTCAAGTATCGTGACTAGACAATCATGTGACTACATGTCAAGTATGGTGACTAGACAATCATGTGACCACATGTCAAGTATCGTGACTGGACAATCATGTGACTACATGTCAAGTATCATGACTAGACAATCATGTGACCACATGTCAAGTATCGTGACTAGACAATCATGTGACTACATGTCAAGTATCGTGACTGGACAATCATGTGACCACATGTCAAGTATCGTGACTGGACAATCATGTGACTACATGTCAAGTATCGTGACTAGACAATCATGTGACCACATGTCAAGCATCGTGACTACATGTCAAGTATCGTGACTTGACAATCATGTGACTACATGTCAAGTATCGTGACTAGACAATCATGTGACTACATGTCAAGTATCGTGACTAGACAATCATGTGACCACATGTCAAGTATCGTGACTAGACAATCATGTGACTACATGTCAAGTATCGTGACTAGACAATCATGTGACTACATGTCAAGTATCGTGAGTAGACAATCATGTGACCACATGTAAAGTATCGTGGGTAGACAATCATGTGACTACATGTCAAGTATCGTGGGTAGACAATCATGTGACCACATGTAAAGTATCGTGGGTAGACAATCATTTGACTACATGTCAAGTATCGTGACTAGACAATCATGTGACTACATGTCAAGTATCGTGACTAGACAATCATGTGACCACATGTCAAGTATCATGACTAGACAATCATGTGACTACATGTCAAGTATCGTGACTAGACAATTATGTGACTATATGTCAAGTATCGTGACTAGACAATCATGTGACCACATGTCAAGTATGGTGACTAGACAATCATGTGACTACATGTCAAGTATCGTGACTAGACAATCATGTAACTACATGTCAAGTATCGTGACTAGACAATCATGTGACCACATGTCAAGTATCGTGACTAGACAATCATGTGACTACATGTCAAGTATCGTGAATAGACAATCATGTGACTACATGTCAAGTATCGTGACTGGACAATCATGTGACTACATGTCAAGTATCGTGACTAGACAATCATGTGACTACATGTCAAGTATCGTGAGTAGACAATCATGTGACCACATGTCAAGTATCGTGACTAGACAATCATGTGACTAATGTCAAGTATCGTGACTAGACAATCATGTGACTACATGTCAAGTATGGTGACTAGACAATCATGTGACCACATGTCAAGTATCGTGACTGGACAATCATGTGACTACATGTCAAGTATCATGACTAGACAATCATGTGACCACATGTCAAGTATCGTGACTAGACAATCATGTGACTACATGTCAAGTATCGTGACTGGACAATCATGTGACCACATGTCAAGTATCGTGACTGGACAATCATGTGACTACATGTCAAGTATCGTGACTAGACAATCATGTGACCACATGTCAAGCATCGTGACTACATGTCAAGTATCGTGACTTGACAATCATGTGACTACATGTCAAGTATCGTGACTAGACAATCATGTGACTACATGTCAAGTATCGTGACTAGACAATCATGTGACCACATGTCAAGTATCGTGACTAGACAATCATGTGACTACATGTCAAGTATCGTGACTAGACAATCATGTGACTACATGTCAAGTATCGTGAGTAGACAATCATGTGACCACATGTAAAGTATCGTGGGTAGACAATCATGTGACTACATGTCAAGTATCGTGGGTAGACAATCATGTGACAACATGTAAAGTATCGTGGGTAGACAATCATTTGACTACATGTCAAGTATCGTGACTAGACAATCATGTGACTACATGTCAAGTATCGTGACTAGACAATCATGTGACCACATGTCAAGTATCATGACTAGACAATCATGTGACTACATGTCAAGTATCGTGACTAGACAATTATGTGACTATATGTCAAGTATCGTGACTAGACAATCATGTGACCACATGTCAAGTATGGTGACTAGACAATCATGTGACTACATGTCAAGTATCGTGACTACATGTCAAGTATCGTGACTAGACAATCATGTGACTACATGTCAAGTATCGTGAATAGACAATCATGTGACTACATGTCAAGTATCGTGACTGGACAATCATGTGACTACATGTCAAGTATCGTGACTAGACAATCATGTGACTACATGTCAAGTATCGTGAGTAGACAATCATGTGACCACATGTCAAGTATCGTGACTAGACAATCATGTGACTACATGTAAAGTATCGTGGGTAGACAATCATGTGACTACATGTCAAGTATCGTGACTAGACAATCATGTGACTACATGTCAAGTATCGTGAGTAGACAATCATGTGACCACATGTCAAGTATCGTGACTAGACAATCATGTGACTACATGTAAAGTATCGTGGGTAGACAATCATGTGACTACATGTCAAGTATCGTGACTGGACAATCATGTGACTACATGTCAAGTATCGTGAGTAGACAATCATGTGACCACATGTCAAGTATCGTGACTAGACAATCATGTGACTACATGTAAAGTATCGTGGGTAGACAATCATGTGACCACATGTAAAGTATCGTGGGTAGACCATCCTCTGACGAAATGTCAAGTATCGTGACACGTCTGGTGATTCGAGTTGTGCATCTAGTGGCAGACTGTGTTATTATAGCTGAATGTCTGGTCAATTAGACATCTTATGCTTTGAGGAATTAGTTTCCAAAGCCACTGACTGTTAATTTTAACTGCAATATGACCTCTTTAGCATTTGTCTTCATCATTTTCATCTGATGCAATAATCTAGAGAACCTTGCCTACAACATTCATGAATCCACAAACCTTGACATTTAATACTGGACACACAAAATTTGAGATATTGGACTTTTTTTTATAAGTGCATCAATGAATAAAGAAAATATATCTTTATTTATAAATTGTAAATCTACATATATATCCCTCACTTTTTTTGTCAAGTATTTATAATAAATTTAACAACGTACTGATATCGGCTTCGTTCTCACGAATCTTGGCGTTGTTTCCAAGCCGCTCCAGGTTCTCTGCCAGATAAGCCTCATTCTGAACATGCGCTGAAACAGAGAGAGAAGGGTAACACGGTGGGACTATAACAGTAACAAGTTTTATTGATGGAGAGGTCGGGTCAGAAGTATCAGACAGTCTAAACAGTGTAACAGCAACAGTGTAACAACAATGGTGTAACAGTAAAGTGTAACAGTAACGGTATAACAGTGAAGATGTAACAGTAAAGATGTAACAGTGAAGATGTAACAGTAACGGTGTAACAGTAAAGATGTAACAGTAAAGATGTAACAGTGAAGATGTAACAGTAACGGTGTAACAGTAAAGATGTAACAGTAATGGTGTAACAGTAAAGATGTAACAGTAACGGTGTAACAGTAACGGTGTAACAGTAAAGTTGTAACAGTAAAGATGTAACAGTAAGGGTGTAACAGTAAAGATGTAACAGTAAGGGTGTAACAGTAAAGATGTAACAGTAAGGGTGTAACAGTAACGGTGTAACAGTAACGGTGTAACAGAAAAGATGTAACAGTAACGGTGTAACAGTAAAGATGTAACAGTAACAGTAACGGTGTAACAGTAACGGTGTAACAGTAACGGTGTAACAGTAAAGATGTAACAGTAACGGTGTAACAGTAAAGATGTAACAGTAACGGTGTAACAGTAAAGGTGTAACAGTAACAGTGTAACAGTAACGGTGTAACAGTAACGGTGTAACAGTAAGGATGTAACAGTAAGGATGTAACAGTAAGGGTGTAACAGTAAAGATGTAACAGTAACGGTGTAACAGTAAAGATGTAACAGTAACAGTGTAACAGTAACGGTGTAACAGTAAAGATGTAACAGCAACGGTGTAACAGTAACGGTGTAACAGTAAAGATGTAACAGTAAGGGTGTAACAGTAACGGTGTAACAGTAACGGTGTAACAGTAAAGATGTAACAGTAACGGTGTAACAGTAAAGATGTACCAGTAAAGATGTAACAGTGAAGATGTAACAGAAAAGATGTAACAGAAAAGATGTAACAGTAAGGGTGTAACAGTAAAGATGTAACAGTAACGGTGTAACAGAAAAGATGTAACAGTAAGGGTGTAACAGTAAAGATGTAACAGTAAGGATGTAACAGAAAAGATGTAACAGTAAGGGTGTAACAGTAAAGATGTAACAGTAACGGTGTAACAGTAAAGATGTAACAGTAAAGATGTAACAGTAACAGTGTAACAGTAACGGTGTAACAGTAAAGATGTAACAGCAACGGTGTAACAGTAACGGTGTAACAGTAAAGATGTAACAGTAAGGGTGTAACAGTAACGGTGTAACAGTAACGGTGTAACAGTAAAGATGTAACAGTAATGGTGTTACAGTAAAGATGTAACAGTAAGGGTGTAACAGTAAAGATGTAACAGTAACGGTGTAACAGTAAAGATGTAACAGTAAAGATGTAACAGTAAGGGTGTAACAGTAACGGTGTAACAGTAACGGTGTAACAGTAAAGATGTAACAGTAACGGTGTAACAGTAACGGTGTAACAGTAAAGATGTAACAGTAAAGATGTAACAGTAAGGGTGTAACAGTAACGGTGTAACAGTAAAGATGTAACAGTAACGGTGTAACAGTAACGGTGTAACAGAAAAGATGTAACAGTAACATTGTAACAGTAAAGATGTAACAGTAACGGTGTAACAGAAAAGATGTAACAGTAACGGTGTAACAGTAAAGATGTAACAGTAACGGTGTAACAGTAACGGTGAAACAGTAAAGATGTAACAGTAAAGATGTAACAGTAACGGTGTAACAGAAAAGATGTAACAGTAAGGGTATAACAGTAACAGTGTAACAGTAAAGATGTAACAGTAAAGATGAAACAACAAAGTAAAGTAAGGGTGAAACGGTAACGGTGAAATAACAACTGTGTAACAGTAGAGATGTAACAGTAAAGATGTAACAGTAACGGCGTAACAGTAAAGATGAAACAACAACGGTGTAACAGTAACGGCGTAACAGTAAAGATGTAACAGTAACGGTGTAACAGTAAAGATGAAACAACAATGGTGTAACAGTAACGGTGTAACAGTAATGGCGTAACAGTAACAGTGTAACAGAGGATCCGAACGGTGTAACAGTAACGGTGTAACAGAGGAACGTCGTAACAGTAACGGTGTAAGTTATACTTAGACTATAACGCAGAGAAAACATAAAACTGAGCACAGATAAAAGTCTCTGTGTTGTTAGGTTGGAATCGAAATTGTCCTTGCTAAACTACTACTTTTATCTATGAGTCAAAGCAAGAGTTCCGATGTCCTGTACATTAAGTGCCACTAAATGTTTAAACGTTTCCAGTACAAAGATATTTTGACAACTAATAATCAATTGCTAGCAAGATCTTCCATCAACAACATAACATGACAAATTTATTTTGTTTCAAAGACACCTCACCTCATGGTCGACGTGTCTCTGAAGGTGAGATCATTACAAGGGTTTCCCTTTTCAGTAAACCACATGATTATTACGTGGAATACAATAACACAGATTCACAGGAACCAAATGATTATTAAGTGGAATACAATAACACAGATTCACGGGGCTTCCATTCAGGTTTACAACCTCAGAATAAAAACTGGGAAAAAATCAACCACAATGTACAAAATTTAATACGAAAGTCTAATGTAGCAGTGCAACCAACCAACCAACCAACCAACCAACCAACCAACCAATCAATGTTCCCATCTTTTTGATCATCTTGTCACCATCTTTGTGTAAAAAGAGTGAGTCAACTTTCGTTGGAAAATAAAAGACTCAGTCTACATTAATATTGGGAAAAATCCAAATAACAGCGATTTCTCAGAAAAACATATCTGTTACTTTCAATGAAATACATTTTTGGCAATGTTTTCTTTAGTTTATACTAATGGAATATTCTCCTCAATTCTGATAAAACCAACATTATCATCTCAAGAGATGTCAAAGAGAAGTTATTCTGGAGGAGGATTATGTAAATTATTGATGTGAAAACAGGCCACAGGAATCAATAAAGCTTGAAGATGGATACAGACAACGCGTAGTCTGAATACAGACAACACAAAGTTTGATTACAGACAACACAAAGTCTGAATACAGACAACACGAAGTCTGAATACAGACAACACAAAGTCTGAATACAGACAACACAAAGTTTGATTACAGACAACACAAAGTCTGAATACGGACAACACAAAGTCTGAATACAGACAACACAAAGTCTGAATACAGACAACACAAAGTCTGAATACAGACAACACAAAGTTTGATTACAGACAACACAAAGTCTGAATACGGACAACACAAAGTCTGAATACAGACAACACAAAGTCTGAATACAGACAACACAAAGTTTGATTACAGACAACACAAAGTCTGAATACGGACAACACAAAGTCTGAATACAGACAACACAAAGTTTGATTACAGACAGCACGAAGTCTGAATACAGACAACACAAAGTCTGAATACGGACAACACAAAGTCTGAATACAGACAACACAAAGTCTGAATACAGACAACACAAAGTTTGATTACAGACAACACAAAGTCTGAATACAGACAACACAAAGTCTGAATACAGACAGCACAAAGTCTGAATACAGACAGCACAAAGTCTGCATACAGACAGCACGAAGTCTGAATACGGACAACACGAAGTCTGAATACAGACAACACAAAGTCTGAATACAGACAGCACAATGTCTGAATACAGATAGCACAAAGTCTGAATACAGACAGCACAAAAATGGAAAAAAAAGGGGGTGGGGGGGGGGGGGGTTCTTCAAATTAAGGTTCAAGTTGAGACAAGAAAGGATCCTGACCAGCAAACGTCCCACATTCAAACGTTCAAATCAAAGAGCGGTTATTGATTATTTTCCTATACAGATGACCAGGTCCTTGACATTATGTTTAGCGTGTGCAAGTGTGTGTGTGAGTTGGTGTTTAGCTGTGTGAGTTGATGTTTAGCTCTCTGTGCGAGTGTGTGAGTTGATGTTTAGCTCATTGTGTGAGTGTTTGAATCTGTATTTCAACCATTTCTGGGGTTACTTTCACAAGATGGAAAGGTAATTAATTTGACATCAACATACAAAATTGCTTAACTGAAAATACATTTTGATCATCTTGAACAAATAATTGAGATTTGTGTTATAAAGGATGCATATACTTATTGGGTTTACACCTTTAAATGTTAGGTCTAAGCAAGTCAAATGCTGTAACCGGCCCTCTCCTGGCCAATCAGCAGAGATCAATAACCAGGAGGCAGAACCCTCGTCACCGAGAACGAGTCCGCGACCAAGAGAGAAGCGAGAGCAGGACGGTCCATCCGCCCATCAATTGTTAATGTCACAGCTAGCTTTCTATGTCTGCACACAACTAGAGCTGACCTTTACCAGCTTGCTGTACAACAGCCCAGTGCAGCAGCGGTGTTTCCGGGTAAGCACCAAACACTGGACTGGTGTCAGGCAACATCTACTAGATACCATCAACAGCGCAGAATATGGACGGTGTTGTGATACAGGTCTGCAAGATGTGCTGGAGACTGATATATTGCATTGATAAACAGAGGATATTCATCTCCAGTCTACCGTCAGTTATCTCTCATCTCCAGTCTACCGTCAGTTATCTCTCATCTCCAGTCTACCGTCAGTTATCTCTCATCTCCAGTCTACCGTCAGTTATCTCTCATCTCCAGTCTACCGTCAGTTATCTCTCATCTCCAGTCTACCGTCCGTTATCTCTCATCTCCAGTCTACCGTCAGTTATCTCTCATCTCCAGTCTACCGTCAGTTATCTCTCATCTCCAGTCTACCGTCAGTTATCTCTCATCTCCAGTCTACCGTCAGTTATCTCTCATCTCCAGTCTACCGTCAGTTATCTCTCATCTCCAGTCTACCGTCAGTTATCTCTCATCTCCAGTCTACCGTCCGTTATCTCTCATCTCCAGTCCGTTATCTCTCATCTCCAGTCTACCGTCCGTTATCTCTCATCTCCAGTCTACCGTCCGTTATCTCTCATCTCCAGTCTACCGTCAGTTATCTCTCATCTCCAGTCTACCGTCAGTTATCTCTCATCTCCAGTCTACCGTCAGTTATCTCTCATCTCCAGTCTACCGTCAGTTATCTCTCATCTCCAGTCTACCGTCAGTTATCTCTCATCTCCAGTCTACCGTCAGTTATCTCTCATCTCCAGTCTACCGTCAGTTATCTCTCATCTCCAGTCTACCGTCAGTTATCTCTCATCTCCAGTCTACCGTCAGTTATCTCTCATCTCCAGTCTACCGTCAGTTATCTCTCATCTCCAGTCTACCGTCAGTTATCTCTCATCTCCAGTCTACCGTCAGTTATCTCTCATCTCCAGTCTACCGTCAGTTATCTCTCATCTCCAGTCTACCGTCAGTTATCTCTCATCTCCAGTCTACCGTCAGTTATCTCTCATCTCCAGTCTACCGTCAGTTATCTCTCATCTCCAGTCTACCGTCAGTTATCTCTCATCTCCAGTCTACCGTCAGTTATCTCTCATCTCCAGTCTACCGTCAGTTATCTCTCATCTCCAGTCTACCGTCAGTTATCTCTCATCTCCAGTCTACCGTCAGTTATCTCTCATCTCCAGTCTACCGTCAGTTATCTCTCATCTCCAGTCTACCGTCAGTTATCTCTCATCTCCAGTCTACCGTCAGTTATCTCTCATCTCCAGTCTACCGTCAGTTATCTCTCATTGAGTGACTCAGTGGCACAGCTACACAAAAAGATTGCCATTTATTATACGCATTAATAATGGGAAATTGGTCCATTTACATTTGTCATCAGCAACAACAATTACATTATGTTGATTGAAGCAGTTACGTTTACTCAACATTTGTAGCTGTCAGTGTCTCACACGGGAGAGGAAACTGACGTATGAAACATGAGCAATGAGTATGATAGATATCAAGTCTCACTCATGAAAGCTGAGGAAACTATGTCCATGTGAAATTGATAGTCTTGTATTGATGATGTCTCAAGGACAAAATTACACGCCAAACTCTTATAACAAGCATAATTTAACAGAGACAAGTAATTGTCACAAACGTGACCATGTCCCCCACTGCAATTAAGAAATGAGCTAAAAGGATGGACACACAGCTTGTACCGCGTAGTGACCATTACATGTTTGATTCAATTATTGTTATATCGGGCTAACAACATTTTAAAAACTGGTCAAAAAGTCGTAGTGACCTTAAAAACTAAATGAGCGTTTGCGGGACACCGCAAAAGCAGAGCAGCTCCGAAACTTTGGGTCTCGCCTTTCCCTGTTCCGCCTTCTCCTCAGCATAAATAAAATGGGAATTTTTTCGGACAAATTTTTTTTCATTTATCGATATTGTAACATGACCGTTAGTTATCAGGCGTTTTGAAACGAACTCTCTTTTTGCGTACCTATCTCTGAGTGGAAAGGACTTTGCGACTGTTCCATTTTTGTAAGAGGTGTGGTCAGGTCAAAACAAATGTAAATACTCGGCGTAATATGTACATTAGCAACAATTTACACATAATCTCAAACAGTGTCACTCAACTATGTTCACTTCACAATATTCACTTATCCTTTTAGATGGCGATAAACATTTATCTACGACATAAACACAGCAAAAGACCTAGGAACAAAAATATTAAACTTGCCCTAACCCATTGTGACAATGACGCTAGCATTGTGACGTCAAAACGGTTGATCACTATGACGTCATGCCATGGCAACGGCATTCGGTAAACACAACCGCATGGAAGAAGGCGTCAAACTTAGACAAATCTTACTAGTTGAAAACATTTTAGTTACTTGAAACTAATTAATTTTGAGAGTTATTTGTTACCTATACTGCTATACACAAGTTAGAAAATGACAATGCCACCTGTCAAATTTGAGTAAGGGGCACATAATAAGAGAAATAGAAAAATAAAATGTTGAGTCGGGCCGGATCTTGTGAACATGATGTATATGTTCGCGGTGATTCGCCCCAAGTAATTAGAGGGTATTCATTGTCATTCAACATAGGCAAATCAACCAATCAGAATCAAGGATCCTACGAAATCATGTTACAATATTCAAGTTATTCTAACAAGTTGAATCATCACTGGGGTAATTTTTTACAAGTTTGTTCTTAAAACCTATTTCTGATTTCAAAATTGGACCAAAGGATTAACATGGCGTTAACCAATACCTAATGACCTTGACCTTTGACCTTCAAGGTCACACCATCACTGATTACTTTTCATTGTGTATAACAATCATGCAATGACTCAAAGTGTTCATTATAGCATGCTTAAGTTGTGACCATGCTGTGACCTTGACCTTTGACAGATTTTAGCGAAAATGTTTTCAAGTCTTGGACTTTCTCCATAGCTGATATATATCAAATAAGAGCCTGACAGCACAAAAATGTTTAAAGTTATCATGTTTACAAGGATTATTGTAGTGATTTAAGAACTCATGACCTTGACCTTTGACCTTGAATGTGATCATGTCAAAATAATTCCCCAGGTGTACAAGAAAGAAGCTATATATATGAGGTGTTGATATCTCATGGAAAAAAGTTATTTAGTGTTTTCAGAACTGGTGACCTTGACCCTATCTCGTGACCTTGACCTTTAAAATTCAAGGTCCCACAATCAGTGATCACTGTTCTTTGTGTATAAAAATCATGTAATGATTCAAAGTGTTAATAGTTGAAATAAGACATTTTTGCAAAAGCATGCTTAAGTTGTGACCTCGCTATGACCTTGACCTTTGACGGATGTTAGCGAAAACCTTTTCAAATCTTGGCTTTCTCCATAGTTGATATACACCAAATAAGAGCCTGATAGCACAAATATTTTTCAAGTAATCGTGTTTACAAAGATTTTTTTAAGCGATTTCAGAACTCGTGACCTTGACCTTTGACCTTGAATGTGAACATGTCAAAAAAATTCCCCAGGGGCATAAGTAAGAAGTTATGTATATGAGTTCTCAAAACCTTCTAGGAAAAATAGAGCCATGGGCTCTGTAGCTCATCAGAGTTTTATTTTGTTTGATGATGAAGACAGAAATATGTTGTCTCAATATAATGCACAATCCCTAACCCTGACAAATCTTATTCTTGAAATTGAGAGAGAGCACTCAGCAAGGTCAACACACAGGAGATTATGCAATATTCTGACCCCTTGGCTCTGGTTACAAGCCAGCTGTGTTTTTTGTGTTTTACCGCCAAATTATGTAATAGACTCTTGCTTGCACTAAACACTGGCAGCACTGATCTAACTGTATAAGGCTTAAAGAGAACAGGCAATGTGATGAATCTCATGGTACATAGTACAATTTAGAATCACCTTGGCTAAACAATCTCGGTTCTAAGCCTTGTCATCCAAACATCTAAACATTCTGAACAAAATATTCCTTCTAGTTTGTTCTGGATGAAAACAGGATTTTAGGTAATGGCCTGTGAGGCCCTTATTTGGGGCCACTGGGTCACCAAATCTACAATTTAGAATCTCCATTGGCTAAAGACTCTTTACACAACATGACAACCTTCTAGGTCTTTTCGTTCTAGAGGAAAAGATGAAATAATCTTATCTTATCATTTCATCACCAGTCATATGCAGTTCACATATCTCATGTAAAATAAAAGAATTCTTAACTCCTCTTCAATTTAGTCCTTTATGCCTTGTCACAATTTTCAGTTCATAGGCTATTCAATAGTTCTCATTTCACATTGATTACATCAATTTGATAAAAATGTCCACAATGTAGATTGTTATCTCAAGTCGACATATATTTCAAATCATTGTGATTGAAGTGTCATAAAATATCAGTTCAAAATTCATTTTCAAAGGTTTTTTTAGGCTGTGGCCCATATTTGGGGTCACAGGGTCACCAAATTTACCAGTTTGAATCCCCATTGGCTAAAGAGTTTGCATACAATAATACAGCATTCTAGATATTTTTGTTCCGGAGAAAAAGATGAAAACAGGATTTTAGGTAATGGCCTGTGAGGCCCTTATTTGGGGCCACAGGGTCACCAAATCTACAATTTAGAATCTCCATTGGCTAAAGACTCATTACACAACATGACAACCTTCTAGGTCTTTTCGTTCTGGAGAAGAAGATGAAAATTATCTTATCTTATCATTTCATCACCAGTCATATGCAGTTCACATATCTCATGTAAAATAAAAGAATTCTTAACTCCTCTTCAATTTAGTCCTTTATGCCATGTCACAATTTTCAGTTCAAAGGCTATTCAATAGTTCTCATTTCACATTGATTACATCAATTTGACAAACATGTCCACAATGTAGATTGTTATCTCAAGTCGACATATATTTCAAATCATTGTGATTGAAGTGTCATAAAATATCAGTTCAAAATTCATTTTCAAAGGTTTTTTTAGGCTGTGGCCCATATTTGGGGTCACAGGGTCACCAAATTTACCAGTTTGAATCCCCATTGGCTAAAGAGTTTGCATACAATATTACAGCCTTCTAGATATTTTTGTTCCGGAGAAAAAGATGAAAACAGGATTTTAGGTAATGGCCTGTGAGGCCCTTATTTGGGGTCACAGGGTCACCAAATCTACAATTTAGAATCCCCATTGGCCAAGGAGTCTGTACATATAATTTCAGCTCTCTGGAGTCATTGGTTCTGGAGAAGAAGATGAAAATAGCTTTTTAGGTTATGACCCCTGTGGCCCTTATTTGGGGTCACAGGGTCACCAAATCTACAATTTAGAATCCCCATTGGCCAAGGAGTCTGTACATAAAATGTCAGCTCTCAGGAGTCATTGGTTCTGGAGAAGAAGATGAAAATAGCTTTGAAGGTTATGACCCCTGGGGCCCTTATTTGGGGTCACAGGGTCACCAAATCTACAATTTAGAATCCCCATTGGCCAAGGAGTCTGTACATAAAATTTCAGCTCTCTAGAGTTAATGGTTCTGGAGAAGAAGTCGAAAAAGTGAAAAGTTTACGGACGGACGGACGGATGGACGGACGCCATCCCATGCCATAAGCCCATCGGGCCTTTCAGGCCTGATGAGCTAAAAAAGTTATAGCAAATACAAAAGGCAGCGGCGGCGGCGGCGGCGGCGGCGGCGACGACGGAAACTGCACAAAAACTGATAGCAGCTCCGACTAAGTCGGAGCTGCTTATGAGGTAAAGGTCACCCAAATCAACTGGTGTCTGCATATTCCCTAAATGAAGACTGGTACCACATTTGAAGACTCTAGGTGCAGTGGTTCATGAAATATCACGCTAACAAGATTTTTAAAACTGATCAAAGTCTCATAGTGCCTTTAAAATAATGTCAAGGTCACCCAAATCGACAGGTGTCTGCGTATTCCCCTAATGAAGACTGGTACCAAATTTGAAGACTCTAGGTGCAGCGGTTCATGAGATATCAAAAATGACCAAAATGACCATAAACGTTGCCATCTACCAGTGACCTTGAAGCCATTGATCCAGCTGGGTAAAGGCCCGGAGGTGATGAGTTCAGCCGAGTGCACGGCAACAGTATTGGTACTTCATGGTGGAGGTCACCTCTCATTACACAATTACTCTCTTCATTACTCCTGCCTATCGGTCACATCAGCCACCTCTTGGTGACGCAGTGTACATACTGCCTACACCAACAGAGCTACGAGTCACATCAGCCACCTCTTGGTGACGCAGAGTACGTACTGCCTACACCAACAGAGCTATGAGTCACATCAGTCACCTCTTGGTGACGCAGTGTACGTACTGCCTACACCAACAGAGCTATCGGTCACATCAGCCACCTCTTGGTGACGCAGAGTACGTACTGCCTACACCAACAGAGCTACGAGTCACATCAGCCACCTCTTGGTGACGCAGAGGACGTACTGCCTACACCAACAGAGCTATGAGTCACATCAGTCACCTCTTGGTGACGCAGTGTACGTACTGCCTACACCAACAGAGCTATGAGTCACATCAGCCACCTCTTGGTGACGCAGTGTACGTACTGCCTACACCAACAGAGCTATGAGTCACATCAGCCACCTCTTGGTGACGCAGTGTACGCATTTCCTACACCAACAGAGCTACGAGTCACATCAGCCACCTCTTGGTGACGCAGAGTACGTACTGCCTACACCAACAGAGCTATGAGTCACATCATCCACCTCTTGGTGACGCAGAGTACGTACTGCCTACACCAACAGAGCTACGAGTCACATCATCCACCTCTTGGTGACGCAGTGTACGTTCTGCCTACACCAACAGAGCTATCGGTCACATCAGCCACCTCTTGGTGACGCAGAGTACGTACTGCCTACACCAACAGAGCTACGAGTCACATCAGCCACCTCTTGGTGACGCAGAGTACGTACTGCCTACACCAACAGAGCTATGAGTCACATCAGTCACCTCTTGGTGACGCAGTGTACGTACTGCCTACACCAACAGAGCTATGAGTCACATCAGCCACCTCTTGGTGACGCAGTGTACGTACTGCCTACACCAACAGAGCTATCGGTCACATCAGCCACCTCTTGGTGACGCAGTGTACGCATTTCCTACACCAACAGAGCTACGAGTCACATCAGCCACCTCTTGGTGACGCAGAGTACGTACTGCCTACACCAACAGAGCTATGAGTCACATCAGCCACCTCTTGGTGACGCAGTGTACGTACTGCCTACACCAACAGAGCTATGAGTCACATCAGCCACCTCTTGGTGACGCAGTGTACGTACTGCCTACACCAACAGAGCTATGAGTCACATCAGCCACCTCTTGGTGACGCAGTGTACGTACTGCCTACACCAACAGAGCTATGAGTCACATCAGCCACCTCTTGGTGACGCAGTGTACGCATTTCCTACACCAACAGAGCTACGAGTCACATCAGCCACCTCTTGGTGACGCAGAGTACGTACTGCCTACACCAACAGAGCTATGAGTCACATCAGCCACCTCTTGGTGACGCAGTGTACATACTGCCTACACCAACAGAGCTACGAGTCACATCAGCCACCTCTTGGTGACGCAGAGTACGTACTGCCTACACCAACAGAGCTACGAGTCACATCAGCCACCTCTTGGTGACGCAGAGTACGTACTGCCTACACCAACAGAGCTACGAGTCACATCAGCCACCTCTTGGTGACGCAGAGTACGTACTGCCTACACCAACAGAGCTATGAGTCACATCAGCCATCTCTTGGTGACGCAGAGTACGTACTGCCTACACCAACAGAGCTACGAGTCACATCAGCCATCTCTTGGTGACGCAGTGTACGTTCTGCCTACACCAACAGAGCTACGAGTCACATCAGCCATCTCTTGGTGACGCAGAGTACGTACTGCCTACACCAACAGAGCTATGAGTCACATCAGCCACCTCTTGGTGACGCAGTGTACCTACATCTACTGCTTGTCGGTTACAATGGCACTGTAATCACAGTAATCACCGTACCTCCTCCTTGCAAGAGAAATGTAGCTATGAGTTCTTTCAACTGCTGATTCTAACAAAATGGCTTCGAATCAATACATTGTGATTTTCGACACCTATCGATGAACACTTTTTTTCTTTTTTTTTATATGGATATTAATTAAATTGTACATATGGTTGTGAAAATTATTACCAAGTCATGTGTAGTGCTGCATCCCCTCAGGACACCAGCTACCCAGTCACTACAATAGCACTGTGCCCCTAGCCTACCCAGTCACTACAATAGCACTGTGCCCCTAGCCTACCCAGTCACTACAATAGCACTGTGCCCCTAGCCTACCCAGTCACTACAATAGCACTGTGCCCCTAGCCTACCCAGTCACTACAATAGCACTGTGCCCCTAGCCTACCCAGTCACTACATCTGAGCAGTGCCACATACCATTTTTTCACTGCCCTCATAACAATACTATTCCATCAGTGCCATGCCTCCTATGCCCTTTTCACTGCCCTCACACTTCATTTGAGTCAAGTCCATAATTTCTCTCCTCAGGAAACTATTAACCTCACTGCAAATCAATACGACACGAGACCCACCTGCAAGCGCTCAGACTGACCAGTTACCTGGAGCCACCTGCAAGCGTTCAGACTGACCAGTTACCTGGAGCCACCTGCAAGCGCTCGGACTGACCAGGTACCTGGAGGGACTTGCCAGCGCTCAGACTGACCAGTTACCTGGAGGGACTTGACAGCGCTCAGACTGACCAGTTACCTGGAGGGACTTGCCAACGCTCAGACTGACCAGTTACCATAACTCCCCTCCTCCTAGCATAAACACTTCCATAACTCCCCTCTATACACAAGCAGCAGTATATGCAGTTCCAAACCTGCTCCTAGCATAAACACTTCCATAACTCCCCTCTATACACAAGCAGCAGTATATGCAGTTCCCAACCTGCTCCTAGCATAAACACTTCCATAACTCCCCTCTATACACAAGCAGCAGTATATGCAGTTCCCAACCTGCTCCTAGCATAAACACTTCCATAACTCCCCTCTATACACAAGCAGCAGTATATGCAGTTCCCAGCCTGCTCCTAGCATAAACACTTCCATAACTCCCCTCTATACACAAGCAGCAGTATATGCAGTTCCCAACCTGCTCCTAGCATAAACACTTCCATAACTCCCCTCTATACACAAGCAGCAGTATATGCAGTTCCCAGCCTGCTCCTAGCATAAACACTTCCATAACTCCCCTCTATACACAAGCAGCAGTATATGCAGTTCCCAACCTGCTCCTAGCATAAACACTTCCATAACTCCCCTCTATACACAAGCAGCAGTATATGCAGTTCCCAACTTGCTCCTAGCATAAACACTTCCATAACTCCCCTCTATACACAAGCAGCAGTGTATGCAGTTCCCAACCTGCTCCTAGCATAAACACTTCCATAACTCCCCTCTATACACAAGCAGCAGTATATGCAGTTCCAAACTTGCTCCTAGCATAAACACTTCCATAACTCCCCTCTATACACAAGCAGCAGTATATGCAGTTCCCAACCTGCTCCTAGCATAAACACTTCCATAACTCCCCTCTATACACAAGCAGCAGTATATGCAGTTCCCAACCTGCTCCTAGCATAAACACTTCCATAACTCCCCTCTAAACACAAGCAGCAGTATATGCAGTTCCCAACCTGCTCCTAGCATAAACACTTCCATAACTCCCCTCTATACACAAGCAGCAGTATATGCAGTTCCCAACCTGCTCCTAGCATAAACACTTCCATAACTCCCCTCTATACACAAGCAGCAGTATATGCAGTTCCCAACCTGCTCCTAGCATAAACACTTCCATAACTCCCCTCTATACACAAGCAGCAGTATATGCAGTTCCCAACCTGCTCCTAGCATAAACACTTCCATAACTCCCCACTATACACAAGCAGCAGTATATGCAGTTCCCAACCTGCTCCTAGCATAAACACTTCCATAACTCCCCTCTATACACTAGCAGCAGTATATGCAGTTCCCAACCTGCTCCTAGCATAAACACTTCCATAACTCCCCTCTATACTCCAGGAGCAGTATATGCAGTTCCCAACCTGCTCCTAGCATAAACACTTCCATAACTCCCCTCTATACACAAGCAGCAGTATATGCAGTTCCCAGCCTGCTCCTAGCATAAACACTTCCATAACTCCCCTCTATACACAAGCAGCAGTATATGCAGTTCCCAACCTGCTCCTAGCATAAACACTTCCATAACTCCCCTCTATACACAAGCAGCAGTATATGCAGTTCCCAACCTGCTCCTAGCATAAACACTTCCATAACTCCCCTCTATACACAAGCAGCAGTATATGCAGTTCCCAACCTGCTCCTAGCATAAACACTTCCATAACTCCCCTCTATACACAAGCAGCAGTATATGCAGTTCCCAACCTGCTCCTAGCATAAACACTTCCATAACTCCCCTCTATACACAAGCAGCAGTATATGCAGTTCCCAGCTTGCTCCTAGCATAAACACTTCCATAACTCCCCTCTATACACAAGCAGCAGTATATGCAGTTCCCAACCTGCTCCTAGCATAAACACTTCCATAACTCCCCTCTATACACAAGCAGCAGTATATGCAGTTCCCAGCTTGCTCCTAGCATAAACACTTCCATAACTCCCCTCTATACACAAGCAGCAGTATATGCAGTTCCCAACCTGCTCCTAGCATAAACACTTCCATAACTCCCCTCTATACACAAGCAGCAGTATATGCAGTTCCCAGCCTGCTCCTAGCATAAACACTTCCATAACTCCCCTCTATACACAAGCAGCAGTATATGCAGTTCCCAACCTGCTCCTAGCATAAACACTTCCATAACTCCCCTCTATACACAAGCAGCAGTATATGCAGTTCCCAACCTGCTCCTAGCATAAACACTTCCATAACTCCCCTCTATACACAAGCAGCAGTATATGCAGTTCCCAACCTGCTCCTAGCATAAACACTTCCATAACTCCCCTCTATACACAAGCAGCAATATATGCAGTTCCCAACCTGCTCCTAGCATAAACACTTCCATAACTCCCCTCTATACTCAAGCAGCAGTATATGCAGTTCCCAGCCTGCTCCTAGCATAAACACTTCCATAACTCCCCTCTATACACAAGCAGCAGTATATGCAGTTCCCAACCTGCTCCTAGCATAAACACTTCCATAACTCCCCTCTATACACAAGCAGCAGTATATGCAGTTCCCAACCTGCTCCTAGCATAAACACTTCCATAACTCCCCTCTATACACAAGCAGCAGTATATGCAGTTCCCAGCCTGCTCCTAGCATAAACACTTCCATAACTCCCCTCTATACACAAGCAGCAGTATATGCAGTTCCCAACCTGCTCCTAGCATAAACACTTCCATAACTCCCCTCTATACACAAGCAGCAGTATATGCAGTTCCCAACCTGCTCCTAGCATAAACACTTCCATAACTCCCCTCTATACACAAGCAGCAGTATATGCAGTTCCCAACCTGCTCCTAGCATAAACACTTCCATAACTCCCCTCTATACACAAGCAGCAGTATATGCAGTTCCCAACCTGCTCCTAGCATAAACACTTCCATAACTCCCCTCTATACACAAGCAGCAGTATATGCAGTTCCCAACCTGCTCCTAGCATAAACACTTCCATAACTCCCCTCTATACACAAGCAGCAGTATATGCAGTTCCCAACCTGCTCCTAGCATAAACACTTCCATAACTCCCCTCTATACACAAGCAGCAGTATATGCAGTTCCCAACCTGCTCCTAGCATAAACACTTCCATAACTCCCCTCTATACACAAGCAGCAGTATATGCAGTTCCCAACCTGCTCCTAGCATAAACACTTCCATAACTCCCCTCTATACACAAGCAGCAGTATATGCAGTTCCCAACCTGCTCCTAGCATAAACACTTCCATAACTCCCCTCTATACACAAGCAGCAGTATATGCAGTTCCCAACCTGCTCCTAGCATAAACACTTCCATAACTCCCCTCTATACACAAGCAGCAGTATATGCAGTTCCCAACCTGCTCCTAGCATAAACACTTCCATAACTCCCCTCTATACACAAGCAGCAGTATATGCAGTTCCCAACCTGCTCCTAGCATAAACACTTCCATAACTCCCCTCTATACACAAGCAGCAGTATATGCAGTTCCCAACCTGCTCCTAGCATAAACACTTCCATAACTCCCCTCTATACACAAGCAGCAGTATATGCAGTTCCCAACCTGCTCCTAGCATAAACACTTCCATAACTCCCCTCTATACACAAGCAGCAGTATATGCAGTTCCCAACCTGCTCCTAGCATAAACACTTCCATAACTCCCCTCTATACACAAGCAGCAGTATATGCAGTTCCCAACCTGCTCCTAGCATAAACACTTCCATAACTCCCCTCTATACACAAGCAGCAGTATATGCAGTTCCCAACCTGCTCCTAGCATAAACACTTCCATAACTCCCCTCTATACACAAGCAGCAGTATATGCAGTTCCCAACCTGCTCCTAGCATAAACACTTCCATAACTCCCCTCTATACACAAGCAGCAGTATATGCAGTTCCAAACTTGCTCCTAGCATAAACACTTCCATAACTCCCCTCTATACACAAGCAGCAGTGTATGCAGTTCCCAACCTGCTCCTAGCATAAACACTTCCATAACTCCCCTCTATACACAAGCAGCAGTATATGCAGTTCCCAACCTGCTCCTAGCATAAACACTTCCATAACTCCCCTCTATACACAAGCAGCAGTATATGCAGTTCCCAACCTGCTCCTAGCATAAACACTTCCATAACTCCCCTCTATACACAAGCAGCAGTATATGCAGTTCCCAACCTGCTCCTAGCATAAACACTTCCATAACTCCCCTCTATACTCCAGGAGCAATCAATGCAAGGGGGCCAGGTCGCAGCAGCCCTGAGAAGATGGCCAGTATTTTGGTCCAATGAGCTTCACATTGATCCAGCTCCGGTGTCGGTGCACACAGTATTGACGCGGTGTCCGACTGACAGACTGATACACCCACATAAAAGATGGACCACATATTGCAGTCAGTTAACTTGCAGCTCAAAATGAAACTCTTTAGAGAATGAGTTTTTCAGAAAATAACAGAATGAATGTATAAATTCCGTAGTGTGCATGTGTTCCTCTGCGTCCATGATAGTGTAGTGCAGTGCCAAGGAACAAGGAACAAAGAACAAGGAACAAAGAACATTCCAAGCTACGTATCACAACCAGGTTTTAGTTGGATTCTTAAATTATTATTTTCCTTCACGTATACTAAAGACTTTTTAAGTATTAATAATATATATTTCTAAATATGTATGTTGAAATGTCCAAAACTTTATAACACTTTGGGTCCCAAACATACAGCATCCTGTTTGATATGTAACGCTATGGCAGGCTGGAGCAGTGTGGAACACCCCATGTTACCTCTCACAACTCAATGTCAGAGGGTGACACAGATTTACAGGCTCATGAGAGCCAGCTGAAATGTCTGCAGAGTCAATCAGTGGTGTAAGTCCCCTGTCTGTGTTGCTCAATAGAAACGATCAGCATCAGACGCTGACTGTATCGGAGTGAGCTGACATCAACAATACACATAGGGATATACACAGAGTCCATGTAGAGAGATTGAGAGACCATTCGGTCATTGCTTACCAACTTACTTAACCCTTAAACTTGCGGGTCCCGTATTGGTCCGGGAACCTATTTGAGAATAATGTATTACCCCTTGGCGAGATGCTCACGTTGGACTTAGTGCATATACCGGGTCAGTCATGATCATGTTTGGCCTCCAGGCGAAATGTGAGACGGTGTATGTCCATGGATGGCCACATAAAAACTTGTTTATATACATCTCGCAGTTCGCCATGATAACAAGTCTTTTGTCAATGTCCGGTCAAAATGTCCACTAAAAATCAAACCAAATTGCATGTACATTGGTGACCCGTAACGCATCAATAATTAGCTTTACAAAAGGCCAATTTTGTCGGGCTTGGCTCTGAAGCCTAATCTCCCTGGGGGCTAATCATCACCTACATGTTTGCAGGCCCCTCGGCCTACTGGCTTCTAAAAGTGTCTCGCAGCTGACTCGGGGAAATTACACATGCCGAGAATTTATAACAGTACCCCACCTTACTTGCGCACTTCATATCTTCTGAACCAATTGGCTGTTTTCATATATTTTTACATCAAAATAAAGGGAAAAGAATTGCCTACAATCCTATTTAATATTCGCAAATGTGCTAAAAAAGCACCGCGAAAAAGTCATTTCACACTTCCTATATTTTGAAACAAGCAGCGCTTTTCCCAACTTCTTGCACAATTTATATCTGCTGAACTACTCAGTGCATTTTCATATTTTTTAAATCACAATAAACCAAAAAGAATGATAATTTATTCCATATAAAATGCGCATATTTACTCACAGAAATAAAGTTACAAGCTTACCTTTTTGAGAGGCACGTACAACCATACGACACACAAACAAATCAACATTTTTTACATCAGATGTGGTTCGGGGTTACATTTATCGGAAAGGTAAAAAAACATGACCATATTTGGGTTGACATGTGCTTATTTGTTAATTGGTTCAAAATTATGATTTCTTGGAAAGTGTGATGAACGACGGAAGTACAAGTTTGCAATGCCGCATCATAAATGTTCTCAGTATTTACGATTTTATAGGTGGAAATAAAGACAAACTTGACATGACTATTGAATTATAACCAAAGATCGCTTTCTAATTTTTATATCATTGTGAAGTCAAACATCTTGTCTTCAATTCCATATTATATAATAATTGAATTTTCTCGTTTTGAATTTACGATATCATGAGGCCAGAATTAAAGACAATCTTTTGAAAGTAATAGGAACAAAAAGAAAAATCGTTGAAAATTCATTCAAAGAAGCAGGTATGAATTAACCATTTGTGTACGGGTGCCGTGACCTGGAACTGTATATAATGCCTGTAAATAGCCCGTTTTCGCGATGTAGACATATATTTCGTAAAAAAGGTACCGGGTTCGCCGTCTGGAATATTCCGCCAGCAGTGCCAATTAGTGCTTTAGCCAAATTACGGCTGCAAGCTAGATGGTCAGAATATTCCGCCACAGGGGCTAAAATGGATAAAATAGTAATACGCAACTAAAGGGTTAATTATCAACAAAGAACATCACAGACCGTAACTAACAAACTAAAACATTCAGAGCCTGTATTTGTACGATACCTTGAAAATACAGATTTAATATGTACAGATATGAATACACCAGCACATCCTGACAATACCAACCACTGCCTCAAAACAAATGTATATATAGAACTCCAAACAGACCAACCATTAAATGTATTTATGTTTCTACAAGAACTAGGCCAGATTGTGCAATGATATCAAGTTTCAAACCCCCAACCCCTCCAATGCTTTCAGCAAGCCTCTAAATTTGTTTTTGATGGAAATTTAAAAGGAAACAAAATCTGTGCAAGTCAAGGGAAATTAGCACTAGAGGCACACAGAATGTATGAATGACAGAAGTCTGTGGGTTAGTGGGAGTCTGATGCTGTGTAACTTGATAAATGACCCAGACAGGCTGCATCACACATGGAGCATTGGAGTTGGTAGGGACGCAACTTGGGGACACAACTTGGGAATTATACAACTTGGGGATTATACAACTTGGGGATTATACAACTTGGGGTCAAAACTTGGGGTCACAACATGGGGTCACAACATGGGGTCACAACTTGGGGTCACAACTTGGGGTCACAACTTGGGGTCACAACATGGGGTCACAACTTGGGGTCACAACTTGGGGTCACAACTTGGGGTCACAACTTGGGGTCACAACTTAAGATCACAACTTGGGGTCACAACATGGGGACACAACTTGGGGTCACAACTTGGGGATTATACAACTTGGGGTCACAACTTGGGGTCACAACTTGGGGTCACAACATGGGGACACAACTTGGGGTCACAACTTGGGGATTATACAACTTGGGGATTATACAACTTGGGGATTATACAACTTGGGGATTATACAACTTGGGGTCAAAACTTGGGGTCACAACTTGGGGTCACAACTTGGGGTTACAACTTGGGGACACAACTTGAGGTCACAACTTGGGATCACAACTTGGGGTCACAACTTGGGGTCACAACTTGGAGTCACAACTTGGGGACACAACTTGGGGTCACAACTTGGGGACGAAACTTGGGGTCACAACTTGGGGACGAAACTTGGGGTCACAAAATGGGATCACAACTTGGGGTCACAACTTGGGGACACAGCTTGGGGTCACAACTTGGGGACACAACTTGGGGTTACAACTTGGGGACGAAACTTGTCACAACTTGGGGACGCAACTTGGGGACACAACTTGGGGACACAACTTGGGGTCACAACTTGGGGACACAACTTGGGGACACAACTTGGGGTTTCAACATGGGTACATAACTTGTTGTCACAACATGGGGACACAACTTGGGGACGCAACTTGGGGACACATCTTGGGGTCCCAACGGAAAAGTGTTCACTCCTTAAATTCTGTTAAAGAGCCATCAAGTATGTTAGTGTTTCAAAAAAAAAAAATTATTTGTGGAAAATCTTTTACCTACAACATGATATGTGATAAATAATTTTCATTTCACGACAATGTAATGCAATTTGGTTTCAAAGAGAAGTACCCCTTCGAGTAACGCGCGTCAAGGGTATCTGACGTCATATAAACCAAATTCCTTATTAATGCATAAAATGTACTACACAGCAGTACGCGTTTCCGAAGCGTAAAGGCTCGTCTATAGCAACCCACATGCTGCACGTGCTTCTCTTGCAAGTTACCCTTGTCATACATGTGAATGTGACGATTGCTTTACAAACAATGTTTCTAAATGTCCTGAGAATATACAAATCATTGACTGTTTAATGTACTTTTTATTGAAATATGACAAGCAAATTATGGCAAATTTTGACTCTCATTGATTTATAAAATTCAAGCAAAATATCTAGTTGGGTAAAACAATTATTCCAATATCTGTAGCAAATACATAATTAAATGAAATGGTAAATAAATAACCACCAAAAATTATATATTTCAATTTCTCTCATTGCTCATAAATTTTGTTATTCTTTCGTGTCTTTGTATACGGTGTGTGAGCTAGACCACAATGCTTTGCGCTTGAAAATAATTGACTTGATCTATATTTAGATTGGAAAACACCTTTACTAATTAGTGCAATTTCTCTGCATATTTTGGGTCAAAAAAAAACTGTGAAAAAGTGTATATTTCACTGAGAGAGATTTTTGGCAATTTTCTTATATGTTCATCAACATCTTTGATGGCTCTTTAAAAGGAGGGTTCTATCGGGGTATTTTTTGTGGAAACGAAATTCCAGAGGATATTCCCGTTTACACATATATGCTATTAATACATGATTAAAACATCGTCAAACTGAAATATATTAATGAAGTCAATACTTTGATGACTTTACATTTCACAACTTGATAAAGACAGGCGCACATTTGTTGAAAAATAAAAACAATGAGAATTGAAGCCATTCATTGGCACTGCGAGTGGGGAAAACTTCGCTACGACCTAACAGCATAGTGTTTATTATTTTTATGATACGTCATTTGTTACTATGTGAATGTTATATCAGTGTATATGTTTTATTATTACAAAAAATTAAAATTGGGTTAAATATAGCGTGTTTACATTTCAAGAAATGTCAAAAATCCAAGATGGCGGATGCTGCCGATAGATCGGTGATAGAACTTTCCCTTTAAGCTTAGTGATGCTTGACATCTTTAGGGGAAGGACTGGTATACTGGTATTGAGAAAGATGAAAACTTGTAAATTATATATATATTTAGTTTGTTGTTAATTTGAAGCATGACAATAATCTGTACTAAATACTAAAAACATGATACAAGGGAAACCTTTCGGGACACTAGAACTGCTCTCTGCATCAACAACTGATTGGAGTTCATGAACGTTGAATCTGCTTTATCATACACAGCACTGAAGCAATGATTAATATATGCAACACTTACTGAATCCACTGTTGTACAATGATTAATATATGTGACACTTACTTGATCCACTGTTGTACAATGATTAATATATGTGACACCTACTTGATCCACTGTTGTACAATGATTAATATATGTAACACTTACTGGATCCACTGTTGTACAATGATTAATATATGTGACACCTACTTGATCCACTGTTGTACAATGATTAATATATGTAACACTTACTGGATCCACTGTTGTACAATGATTAATATATGTGACAACTACTTGATCCACTGTTGTACAATGATTAATATATGTGACACCTACTTGATCCACTGTTGTACAATGATTAATATATGTGACACCTACTGGATCCACTGTTGTACAATGATTAATATATGTGACACCTACTTGATCCACTGTTGTACAATGATTAATATATGTGACACCTACTTGATCCACTGTTGTACAATGATTAATATATGTGACACCTACTGGATCCACTGTTGTACAATGATTAATATATGTGACACCTACTTGATCCACTGTTGTACAATGATTAATATATGTGACACTTACTTGATCCACTGTTGTACAATGATTAATATATGTGACACTTACTTGATCCACTGTTGTACAATGATTAATATATGTGACACTAACTTGATCCACTGTTGTACAATGATTAATATATGTGACACTTACTTGATCCACTGTTGTACAATGATTAATATATGTGACACTTACTTGATCCACTGTTGTACAATGATTAATATATGTGACACTTACTTGATCCACTGTTGTACAATGATTAATAAATGTAACACTTACTGGATCCACTGTTGTACAATGATTAATATATGTGACACTTACTTGATCCACTGTTGTACAATGATTAATATATGTGACACCTACTGGATCCACTGTTGTACAATGATTAATATATGTGACACCTACTGGATCCACTGTTGTACAATGATTAATATATGTGACACTTACTTGATCCACTGTTGTACAATGATTAATAAATGTAACACTTACTGGATCCACTGTTGTACAATGATTAATATATGTGACACCTACTGGATCCACTGTTGTACAATGATTAATATATGTGACACTTACTTGATCCACTGTTGTACAATGATTAATAAATGTAACACTTACTTGATCCACTGTTGTACAATGATTAATATATGTAACACTTACTTGATCCACTGTTGTACAATGATTAATAAATGTAACACTTACTGGATCCACTGTTGTACAATGATTAATATATGTGACACTTACTTGATCCACTGTTGTACAATGATTAATATATGTGACACCTAATGGATCCACTATTGTACAATGATTAATATATGTGACACTTACTTGATCCACTGTTGTACAATGATTAATATATGTGACACTTACTTGATCCACTGTTGTACAATGATTAATATATGTAACTCTTACTGGATCCACTGTTGTACAATGATTAATATATGTGACACTTACTTGATCCACTGTTGTACAATGATTGATATATGTAACTTTTACTTGATCCACTGTTGTACAATGATTAATATATGTGACACTTACTTGATCCACTGCTGTACAATGATTAATATATGTGACACTTACTTGATCCACTGTTGTACAATGATTAATATATGTGACACTTACTGGATCCACTGTTGTACAATGATTAATATATGTGACACTTACTTGATCCACTGTAGTACAATGATTGATATATGTAACCTTAACTTGATCCACTGTTGTACAATGATTAATATATGTGAAACCTACTTGATCCACTGTTGTACAATGATTAATATATGTGAAACCTACTTGATCCACTGTTGTACAATGATTAATATATGTAACACCTACTTGATCCACTGTTGTACAATGATTAATATATGTAACTCTTACTGGATCCACTGTTGTACAATGATTAATATATGTGACACCTACTTGATCCACTGTTGTACAATGATTAATATATGTGACACCTTCTTGATCCACTGTTGTACAATGATTAATATATGTAACACTTACTGGATCCACTGTTGTACAATGATTAATATATGTGACACCTACTTGATCCACTGTTGTACAATGATTAATATATGTGACACCTACTTGATCCACTGTTGTACAATGATTAATATATGTGACACTTACTGGATCCACTATTGTACAATGATTGATACACTTACTTGATCCACTGTTGTACAATGATTAATATATGTGACACTTACTGGATCCACTATTGTACAATGATTGATACACTTACTTGATCCACTGTTGTACAATGATTAATATATGTAACACTTACTGGATCCACTGTTGTACAATGATTAATATATGTGACACCTACTTGATCCACTGTTGTACAATGATTAATATATGTAACTCTTACTGGATCCACTGTTGTACAATGATTAATATATGTGACACTTACTTGATCCACTGTTGTACAATGATTAATATATGTGACACTTACTTGATCCACTGTTGTACAATGATTAATATATGTAACTCTTACTTGATCCACTGTTGTACAATGATTAATATATGTGACACCTACTTGATCCACTGTTGTACAATGATTAATATATGTAACACCTACTTGATCCACTGTTGTACAATGATTAATAAATGTGACACCTACTTGATCCACTGTTGTACAATGATTAATATATGTAACACCTACTTGATCCACTGTTGTACAATGATTAATATATGTAACACCTACTTGATCCACTGTTGTACAATGATTAATATATGTGACACTTACATGATCCACTGTTGTACAATGATTAATATATGTAACACCTACTTGATCCACTGTTGTACAATGATTGATATATGTAACACTTACTGGATCCACTGTTGTACAATGATTAATATATGTAACTCTTACTTGATCTACTGTTGTACAATGATTAATATATGTAACACTTACTTGATCCACTGTTGTACAATGATTAATATATGTAACTCTTACTGGATCCACAGTTGTACAATGATTAATATATGTAACACCTACTTGATCCACTGTTGTACAATGATTAATATATGTAACACCTACTTGATCCACTGTTGTACAATGATTAATATATGTGACACTTACTTGATCCACTGTTGTACAATGATTAATATATGTGACACCTAATGGATCCACTATTGTACAATGATTAATATATGTGACACCTACTTGATCCACTGTTGTACAATGATTAATATATGTGACACCTACTTGATCCACTGTTGTACAATGATTAATATATGTGACACTTACTTGATCCACTGTTGTACAATGATTAATATAGGTAACTCTTACTGGATCCACTGTTGTACAATGATTAGCATATGTGACACTTACTGTTGTACAAATATAACATACTTGACACTCATTGTTGTACAAAGATAACATATATGACATTTACTGTTGTACAAAGATTACATATGTAACACTTACTTGAACCACTGTTGTACAGAGCTTTTACTGACTTCTTCATTTTAGTCAGCCCACTCCGGTCAATGTCCAGAGTCTGAAATAACAAAAACAAGTATTAACAATCACTCAATTCAATTACTTACTTATAAGTCAAATTTTAAAGACATGTATGCCTGCTTGCTTCCAAAATAATCAGAACCAAAAGAGTCATCCTAACATTTTACATCAATGTATGTATATATTCAACTATTTGTATGAATTATTAAGGGGCACTTTCACACAATCATGGTTTGTGAAATCTTGTTGTTGTACAAGTAACAAGTGGTCGGTATTGCCAGGATTTTTCATATTGTGATATCTTGCGATTTTAACTCCTGTATTGCGATATGTATTGCATTAATTGCAAGACATGTCAAGAATAAATTACTTAGTTTAGTTATTGTTTGATTGAGATATATATAAAATAAATTCAATGGTTAATTAATCTTAAATAAAACTATTGCACACCTCTACAAGTAACACATCTTATCAAAACATCACCCAACTTAACAAACCATATCAAACTGCAACACTTCAGTTGATTTTTCAGATCAAAGTCAAAGGCCTATCTGAAGGCGGACTCATGTTTTACATACAGGTGTCTTCTGTTGTGTATTTCACCATTAACAAAGAGCCTTTACATTTCTTCTCAGGAATGTTACATCCATCAGAGGAACAGGGGCATCAACAAGAATATGGGCGTCAAGAAGAACAAGGGTGTCAAGAAGAACAGGGGCAGCAAGAAGAACAGGGGCGTCAAGAACAGGGGCATAAAGAAGAACAGGGGCGTCAAGAAGCAGCTTGTAGTAACCACAATAAGAAACCAATCAAACTGGCAACAATTCCACCAGATACAAGCCGCTAGAAGAGACAAGTGTCTGGTACTAGGTCGGCACGACCCGGCTAGTCTCATGTCTGACATGGATGACAGGGATGGAATTCTCTCACTCTTTCATCTCTCTAGTGCTTCAGCTCCAGACTACATTCACAGGTAACGGTTAACCGAAAACTATATTCAGATAATGGTTAACCAAAGACTTTATTCAGATAATGGTTAACTGAAGACTATATTCAGATAATGGTTTACCGAAGTCTACATTCAGATAATGGTTAACTGAACTCTTTTTCAGATAACGGTTAACCGAAAGACTATATTCAGATAACAGTTAACTGAAGACTATATTCACAGATAACGGTTATCTGAAGACTACATTCACAGATAACGGTTAAATGAAGACTACATTCACAGATGACGGTTAAATGAAGACTACATTCAGACAATGGTTAACTGAAGACTATATTCAGACAAAGGTTAACTGAAGACTATATTCAGACAAAGGTTAAATGAAGACTACATTCAGACAATGGTTAACTGAAGACTATATTCAGACAATGGTTAACTGAAGACTATATTCAGACAAAGGTTAAATGAAGACCACATTCAGACAATGGTTAACTGAAGACTTTATTCAGACAAAGGTTAACTGAAGACTATATTCAGACAACAGTTAACTGAAGACTATATTATCAGTATAGACAAATGGGAAAGATCTTGTTCTTGTACAGTGATCTGGTAGATTACAAACTACAGTACAGTGATCTGGTAGATTACTATTGACACAAACTGAGATAAAGCTACATCAATGCTTGGCAATGGCGGTCTTGTGTGCCAACTTATGTCTCTCATATTTAGGAATAGAAGCATGGCGGTCTTGTGTGCCAACTTATGTCTCTCATATTTAGGAATAGAAGCATGGCGGTCTTGTGTGCCAACTTATGTCTCATATTTAGGAATAGAGGCAATGGCGGTCTTGTGTGCCAACTTATGTCTCATATTTAGGAATAGAAGCATGGCGGTCTTGTGTGCCAACTTATGTCTCATATTTAGGAATAGAAGCATGGCGGTCTTGTGTGCCAACTTATGTCTCTCATATTTAGGAATAGAAGCATGGCGGTCTTGTGTGCCAACTTATGTCTCATATTTAGGAATAGAAGCATGGCGGTCTTGTGGGCCAACTTATGTCTCTCATATTTAGGAATAGAAGCATGGCGGTCTTGTGTGCCAACTTATGTCTCATATTTAGGAATAGAAGCATGGCGGTCTTGTGTGCCAACTTATGTCTCTCATATTTAGGAATAGAAGCATGGCGGTCTTGTGTGCCAACTTATGTCTCTCATATTTAGGAATAGAAGCATGGCGGTCTTGTGTGCCAACTTATGTCTCTCATATTTAGGAATAGAAGCATGGCGGTCTTGTGTGCCAACTTATGTCTCTCATATTTAGGAATAGAAGCATGGCGGTCTTGTGTGCCAACTTATGTCTCTCATATTTAGGAATAGAAGCATGGCGGTCTTGTGTGCCAACTTATGACTCTCATATTTAGGAATAGAAGCATGGCGGTCTTGTGTGCCAACTTATGTCTCTCTTATTTAGGAATAGAAGCAATGGCGGTCTTGTTGGCCAACTTATGTCTCTCATATTAAGGAATAGAAGCATGGCGGTCTTGTGTGTCAACTTATGTCTCTCATATTTAGGAATAGAAGCATGGCGGTCTTGTGTGCCAACTTATGTCTCTCATATTTAGGAATAGAAGCATGGCGGTCTTGTGTGCCAACTTATGTCTCATATTTAGGAATAGAAGCATGGCGGTCTTGTGGGCCAACTTATGTCTCTCATATTTAGGAATAGAAGCATGGCGGTCTTGTGAGCCAACTTATGTCTCTCTTATTTAGGAATAGAAGCATGGGGGTCTTGTGTGCCAACTTATGTCTCTCATATTTAGGAATAGAAGCATGGCGGTCTTGTGTGCCAACTTATGTCTCTCATATTTAGGAATAGAAGCATGGCGGTCTTGTGTGCCAACTTATGTCTCTCATATTTAGGAATAGAAGCATGGCGGTCTTGTGTGCCAACTTATGTCTCTCATATTTAGGAATAGAAGCATGGCGGTCTTGTGTGCCAACTTATGTCTCTCATATTTAGGAATAGAGGCAATGGCGGTCTTGTGTGCCAACTTATGTCTCTCATGTTTAGGAATAGAAGCATGGCGGTCTTGTGTGCCAACTTATGTCTCATATTTAGGAATAGAAGCATGGCGGTCTTGTGTGCCAACTTATGTCTCATATTTAGGAATAGAAGCATGGCGGTCTTGTGTGCCAACTTATGTCTCATATGTAGGAATAGAAGCATGGCGGTCTTGTGTGCCAACTTATGTCTCTCATATTTAGGAATAGAAGCATGGCGGTCTTGTGTGCCAACTTATGTCTCATATTTAGGAATAGAAGCATGGCGGTCTTGTGTGCCAACTTATGTCTCATATTTAGGAATAGAAGCATGGCGGTCTTGTGTGCCAACTTATGTCTCATATGTAGGAATAGAAGCATGGCGGTCTTGTGTGCCAACTTATGTCTCATATTTAGGAATAGAAGCATGGCGGTCTTGTGTGCCGCCCCCTCCTCTACAGAGACTGTTACACACATCCACATACACCCGGTTGTAGTGCCCCGCCCCCTCCTCTACAGAGACTGTTACACACATCCACATACACACGATTGTAGTGCCCCGCCCCCTCCTCTACAGAGACTGTTACACACATCCACATACACACGGCTGTAGTGCCCCGCCCCCTCCTCTACAGAGACTGTTACACACATCCACATACACACGGTTGTAGTGCCCCGCCCCCTCCTCTACAGAGACTGTTACACACATCCACATACACACGGTTGTAGTGCCCCGCCCCCTCCTCTACAGAGACTGTAACACACATCCACATACACACAGCTGTAGTGCCCTGCCCCCTCCTCTACAGAGACTGTTACACACATCCACATACACACGGTTGTAGTGCCCCGCCCCCTCCTCTACAGAGACTGTTACACACATCCACATACACACGGTTGTAGCGCCCCGCCCCCTCCTCTACAGAGACTGTTACACACATCCACATACACACGGTTGTAGCGCCCCGCCCCCTCCTCTACAGAGACTGTTACACACATCCACATACACACGGTTGTAGTGCCCCGCCCCCTCCTCTACAGAGACTGTTACTCACATCCACATACACACGGTTGTAGTGCCCCGCCCCCTCCTCTACAGAGACTGTTACACACATCCACATACACACGGTTGTAGTGCCCCGCCCCCTCCTCTACAGAGACTGTTACACACATCCACATACACACGGTTGTAGCGCCCCGCCCCCTCCTCTACAGAGACTGTTACACACATCCACATACACACGGTTGTAGTGCCCCGCCCCCTCCTCTACAGAGACTGTTACACACATCCACATACACACGGTTGTAGCGCCCCGCCCCCTCCTCTACAGAGACTGTTACACACATCCACATACACACGGTTGTAGCGCCCTGCCCCCTCCTCTACAGAGACTGTTACACACATCCACATACACACGGTTGTAGTGCCCCGCCCCCTCCTCTACAGAGACTGTTACACACATCCACATACACACAGCTGTAGTGCCCCGCCCCCTCCTCTACAGAGACTGTTACACACATCCACATACACACGGCTGTAGTGCCCCGCCCCCTCCTCTACAGAGACTGTTACACACATCCACATACACACGGTTGTAGCGCCCTGCCCCCTCCTCTACAGAGACTGTTACACACATCCACATACACACACGGTTGTAGCGCCCAGCCCCCTCCTCTACAGCACAAGCCGGTGGCAGGATATCAGTGGTATTGTACCAGGAAATAAGCGCTATAAGCTTCAATATCTCACTCTTCACTACACGGATTTCACACTGACTGCTTCAACGTGGCACTGTATAAACATACTTTGAAGATTTATATAAATATGAATATTGTTCCAACAGTGAACTCAAGATGTCTAATGCATCACAAGCTGTTTTTCCTTTTGAATAGTAGACAATGGTACATGGCTTGGTAGTGTAAAGCTAGACAGAAACTGTACATGGCTAGGTAGTGTAAATCTAGACAGAAACTGTACATGGCTAGGTAGTGTAAATCTAGACAGAAACTGTACATGGCTAGGTAGTGTAAATCTAGACAGAAACTGTACATGGATAGGTAGTGTAAATCTAGACAGAAACTGTACATGGCTAGGTAGTGTAAAGCTAGACAGGAACTGTACATGGCTAGGTAGTGTAAATCTAGACAGAAACTGTAAATGGCTAGGTAGTGTAAATCTAGACAGGAACTGTAAATGGCTAGGTAGTGTAAATCTAGACAGAAACTGTACATGGCTAGGTAGTGTAAAGCTAGACAGGAACTGTACATGGCTAGGTAGTGTAAATCTAGACAGAAACTGTAAATGGCTAGGTAGTGTAAATCTAGACAGAAACTGTACATGGCTAGGTAGTGTAAATCTAGACAGAAACTGTACATGGCTAGGTAGTGTAAATCTAGACAGAAACTGTACATGGCTAGGTAGTGTAAATCTAGACAGAAACTGTACATGGCTAGGTAGTGTAAATCTAGACAGGAACTGTAAATGGCTAGGTAGTGTAAATCTAGACAGAAACTGTACATGGCTAGGTAGTGTAAAGCTAGACAGGAACTGTACATGGATAGGTAGTGTAAATCTAGACAGGAACTGTACATGGATAGGTAGTGTAAATCTAGACAGAAACTGTACATGGCTAGGTAGTGTAAATCTAGACAGGAACTGTACATGGCTAGGTAGTGTAAATCTAGACAGAAACTGTACATGGCTAGGTAGTGTAAATCTAGACAGGAACTGTAAATGGCTAGGTAGTGTAAATCTAGACAGAAACTGTACATGGCTAGGTAGTGTAAATCTAGACAGAAACTGTACATGGCTAGGTAGTGTAAATCTAGACAGAAACTGTACATGGCTAGGTAGTGTAAATCTAGACAGAAACTGTACATGGCTAGGTAGTGTAAATCTAGACAGAAACTGTACATGGCTAGGTAGTGTAAATCTAGACAGGAACTGTACATGGCTAGGTAGTGTAAATCTAGACAGGAACTGTACATGGCTAGGTAGTGTAAATCTAGACAGAAACTGTACATGGCTAGGTAGTGTAAATCTAGACAGAAACTGTACATGGCTAGGTAGTGTAAAGCTAGACAGAAACTGTACATGGCTAGGTAGTGTAAATCTAGACAGAAACTGTACATGGCTAGGTAGTGTAAAGCTAGACAGAAACTGTACATGGCTAGGTAGTGTAAATCTAGACAGAAACTGTACATGGCTAGGTAGTGTAAATCTAGACAGAAACTGTAAATGGCTAGGTAGTGTAAATCTAGACAGGAACTGTACATGGCTAGGTAGTGTAAATCTAGACAGGAACTGTACATGGCTAGGTAGTGTAAATCTAGACAGGAACTGTACATGGCTAGGTAGTGTAAATCTAGACAGAAACTGTACATGGCTAGGTAGTGTAAATCTAGACAGAAACTGTAAATGGCTAGGTAGTGTAAATCTAGACAGAAACTGTACATGGCTAGGTAGTGTAAATCTAGACAGAAACTGTACATGGCTAGGTAGTGTAAATCTAGACAGAAACTGTACATGGCTAGGTAGTGTAAAGCTAGACAGAAACTGTACATGGCTAGGTAGTGTAAATCTAGACAGGAACTGTACATGGCTAGGTAGTGTAAATCTAGACAGAAACTGTACATGGCTAGGTAGTGTAAATCTAGACAGAAACTGTACATGGCTAGGTAGTGTAAATCTAGACAGAAACTGTACATGGCTAGGTAGTGTAAAGCTAGACAGAAACTGTACATGGCTAGGTAGTGTAAATCTAGACAGAAACTGTACATGGCTAGGTAGTGTAAATCTAGACAGAAACTGTAAATGGCTAGGTAGTGTAAATCTAGACAGGAACTGTACATGGCTAGGTAGTGTAAATCTAGACAGGAACTGTACATGGCTAGGTAGTGTAAATCTAGACAGGAACTGTACATGGCTAGGTAGTGTAAATCTAGACAGAAACTGTACATGGCTAGGTAGTGTAAATCTAGACAGAAACTGTAAATGGCTAGGTAGTGTAAATCTAGACAGAAACTGTACATGGCTAGGTAGTGTAAATCTAGACAGAAACTGTACATGGCTAGGTAGTGTAAATCTAGACAGAAACTGTACATGGCTAGGTAGTGTAAAGCTAGACAGAAACTGTACATGGCTAGGTAGTGTAAATCTAGACAGGAACTGTAAATGGCTAGGTAGTGTAAATCTAGACAGAAACTGTACATGGCTAGGTAGTGTAAAGCTAGACAGAAACTGTACATGGCTAGGTAGTGTAAATCTAGACAGAAACTGTACATGGCTAGGTAGTGTAAATCTAGACAGAAACTGTACATGGATAGGTAGTGTAAATCTAGACAGAAACTGTACATGGCTAGGTAGTGTAAATCTAGACAGGAACTGTACATGGCTAGGTAGTGTAAATCTAGACAGAAACTGTAAATGGCTAGGTAGTGTAAATCTAGACAGAAACTGTACATGGCTAGGTAGTGTAAAGCTAGACAGGAACTGTACATGGCTAGGTAGTGTAAATCTAGACAGAAACTGTAAATGGCTAGGTAGTGTAAATCTAGACAGGAACTGTAAATGGCTAGGTAGTGTAAATCTAGACAGAAACTGTACATGGCTAGGTAGTGTAAAGCTAGACAGGAACTGTACATGGCTAGGTAGTGTAAATCTAGACAGAAACTGTAAATGGCTAGGTAGTGTAAATCTAGACAGAAACTGTACATGGCTAGGTAGTGTAAATCTAGACAGAAACTGTACATGGATAGGTAGTGTAAATCTAGACAGAAACTGTACATGGCTAGGTAGTGTAAATCTAGACAGAAACTGTACATGGCTAGGTAGTGTAAATCTAGACAGGAACTGTAAATGGCTAGGTAGTGTAAATCTAGACAGAAACTGTACATGGCTAGGTAGTGTAAAGCTAGACAGGAACTGTACATGGATAGGTAGTGTAAATCTAGACAGGAACTGTACATGGATAGGTAGTGTAAATCTAGACAGAAACTGTACATGGCTAGGTAGTGTAAATCTAGACAGGAACTGTACATGGCTAGGTAGTGTAAATCTAGACAGAAACTGTACATGGCTAGGTAGTGTAAATCTAGACAGAAACTGTACATGGCTAGGTAGTGTAAAGCTAGACAGAAACTGTACATGGCTAGGTAGTGTAAATCTAGACAGAAACTGTACATGGCTAGGTAGTGTAAATCTAGACAGAAACTGTAAATGGCTAGGTAGTGTAAATCTAGACAGGAACTGTACATGGCTAGGTAGTGTAAATCTAGACAGGAACTGTACATGGCTAGGTAGTGTAAATCTAGACAGGAACTGTACATGGCTAGGTAGTGTAAATCTAGACAGAAACTGTACATGGCTAGGTAGTGTAAATCTAGACAGAAACTGTAAATGGCTAGGTAGTGTAAATCTAGACAGAAACTGTACATGGCTAGGTAGTGTAAATCTAGACAGAAACTGTACATGGCTAGGTAGTGTAAATCTAGACAGAAACTGTACATGGCTAGGTAGTGTAAAGCTAGACAGAAACTGTACATGGCTAGGTAGTGTAAATCTAGACAGGAACTGTAAATGGCTAGGTAGTGTAAATCTAGACAGAAACTGTACATGGCTAGGTAGTGTAAAGCTAGACAGAAACTGTACATGGCTAGGTAGTGTAAATCTAGACAGAAACTGTACATGGCTAGGTAGTGTAAATCTAGACAGAAACTGTACATGGATAGGTAGTGTAAATCTAGACAGAAACTGTACATGGCTAGGTAGTGTAAATCTAGACAGAAACTGTACATGGCTAGGTAGTGTAAATCTAGACAGAAACTGTAAATGGCTAGGTAGTGTAAATCTAGACAGAAACTGTACATGGCTAGGTAGTGTAAAGCTAGACAGGAACTGTACATGGCTAGGTAGTGTAAATCTAGACAGAAACTGTAAATGGCTAGGTAGTGTAAATCTAGACAGGAACTGTAAATGGCTAGGTAGTGTAAATCTAGACAGAAACTGTACATGGCTAGGTAGTGTAAAGCTAGACAGGAACTGTACATGGCTAGGTAGTGTAAATCTAGACAGAAACTGTAAATGGCTAGGTAGTGTAAATCTAGACAGAAACTGTACATGGCTAGGTAGTGTAAATCTAGACAGAAACTGTACATGGATAGGTAGTGTAAATCTAGACAGAAACTGTACATGGCTAGGTAGTGTAAATCTAGACAGAAACTGTACATGGCTAGGTAGTGTAAATCTAGACAGGAACTGTAAATGGCTAGGTAGTGTAAATCTAGACAGAAACTGTACATGGCTAGGTAGTGTAAAGCTAGACAGGAACTGTACATGGATAGTTAGTGGAAATCTAGACAGGAACTGTACATGGATAGGTAGTGTAAATCTAGACAGAAACTGTACATGGCTAGGTAGTGTAAATCTAGACAGGAACTGTACATGGCTAGGTAGTGTAAATCTAGACAGAAACTGTACATGGCTAGGTAGTGTAAATCTAGACAGAAACTGAGATCGTGATCCTGACTTGCTCACTGTTCAACAGAGATCAAGTAAATGTCACATATATTATCATTACTAAACTATGGATTAGATATATGAAATATACATTCACATCACTAAATGAAACTGATTGCTTACTAGTTATGATTGTTAACCAGTAGCGGTATGTAGCATTGATTAGAGGGAGATAAACAAGACAGTTTTGTGCCCAGTTTTCAAGAGGTTGCACCCAACAATCTCTGTACTAACAGATAAGCAGACATCCAACAGAGGTCTCCTCGCACTCTGCTTACTTGGAACAGTCAGCGGGGAAACAGTATCTCCACCCAGGTCACCTAGACTTGGTACACGTCAGTGGATACTATAGACCTGGGATTGCTGATCACAAAACAGAGTCCCATGAATAAACAATATAATGCGGAACTCTTTATTTCAACAGTTGTACAAAGGTCAAGGGGAGACCAAAAACAATAGTAGCAGCCCATTTTTCTTGTTATAGTACATATTTTAGTAAGCAGTCAAAGTACTGAGTGTTTAAAAGTTTCAGAATTGAAAATGAGGAAAATGTACATATCTTTAGAGGTTAACGTCTTCAAAGTGATCAACAACAACCACATCGACCAAATAAGCCTGGAAAAGTCAGTGTCTTCCTTATTTCAAATCTACAACAGTGATCCTATTAACCTTATTATTCAAGTTCATTTTAGTTCTTGACGTCAAATTTAATAACCACAAGTCTTCTGTGATGGACCTTTATTCAGTCAAATCCTCTTATGTCCTGGATTGTGTAATAAACTGCTTCCTTGTTCAAATAGTGATGTGCATTAAAGACTGTGAGGAAATACTGTCACCCAAGATCTGTATGTACTCAAACACACCATAATCTGAAACCAATTCAGCGACACAAACCTCAACCACTAACTTCCTGTTCGAGGAGTCACCTGACTGTCTGTTTGTGCTCTAGCCTGACCTGGTGCTCTATCCCGACCTGGTGCTCTACTCCGACCTAGTGCTCTACCCCGACCGAGCGCTCTACCCTGACCTGGTGCTCTACTCCGACCGGGTGCTCTACCCCGACCTGGTGCTCTACCACGACCTGGTGCTCTACCCCGACCTGGTGCTCTACCCCGACCTGGTGCTCTACTCCGACCTAGTGCTCTACCCCGACCGGGCGCTCTACCCCGACCTGGTGCTCTACCCCGACCGGGCGCTCTACCCCGACCTGGCGCTCTACTCCGACCTAGCGCTCTACCCTGACCTAGTGCTCTACCCCGACCGGGTGCTCTACCCCGACCTGGTGCTCTACCACGACCTGGTGCTCTACCCTGATCTGGTGCTCTACCCCGACCTGGTGCTCTACCCTGACCTGGTGCTCTACCCTGACCTGGCGCTCTAACACAACCGGGTCATCTACCCCGAACGGGAGCTCTACTCGACCTGGTGCTCTACCCTGACCTGGTGCTCTACCCCGACCTGGTGCTCTACCCCGACCTGGTGCTTTACTCCGACCTAGTGCTCTACCCCGACCGGGCGCTCTACCCTCTACCCCGACCTGGTGCTCTACTCCGACCTAGTGCTCTACCCCGACCGGGCGCTCAACCCCGACCTGGCGCTCTACCCTGACCTGGCGCTCTACCCTGACCTAGTGCTCTACCCCGACCGGGTGCTCTACCCCAACCTGGTGCTCTACCACGACCTGGTGCTCTACCCTGATCTGGTGCTCTACCCCGACCTGGTGCTCTACCCTGACCTGGTGCTCTACCCTGACCTGGTGCTCTACACCGACCTGGTGCTCTACCCCGACCTGGTGCTCTACCCCGACCTGGTGCTCTACCCAGACCGGGTGCTCTACCCCGACCTGGTGCTCTACCCCGACCTGGTGCTCTACCTTGACCTGGTGCTCTATCCCGACCTGGTGCTCTACCCTGACCTGGTGCTCTACCCCGACCTGGTGCTCTACCCAGACCGAGTGCTCTACCAACATCTCACAATGAACAGCACCAACCAGGATGGCAATGTGAACAGCACAAACCAGAAAGGCAATGTGAACAGCACCAACCAGGATGGCAATGTGAACAGCACCAACCAGGATGGCAATGTGAGCAGCACCAACCAGGATGGCAATGTGAACAGCACCAACCAGGATGGCAATGTGAACAGCACCAACCAGGATGGCAATGTGAACAGCACCAACCAGGATGGCAATGTGAACAGCACCAACCAGGATGTGCACATAACATTTCAGCTTTGTAGAGTCATTGGTTCTGGAGAAGACGTCGAAAAAGAGAAAAGTTTCAGGATGGAGAGACAGATAGATGGACGGACAGACGCCATGCCAAAAGCTCAATGGGCTTTTCAAGTCGATGAGCTAAAACAATTTATAATGGCTCTAAAATCATTATATTTTGAGAAAAAATAATAAAACTTTCAAGTCTTGGTCTCCATCATACAAAGATGATATTCTCAACATTTCAGCTTCCTAGCAATATTAGTTCATGGAGTGAAATTTAAAGTATGAGTGTAACATCATAACCCATATTGAGGAGGGATTTTGACCAAATGAACAAACTACGGTCTACATCACCTCAAGTTGTAGAATGGCCATCAAAGATACGGTCTACATGTTAAAAAGATGTAATTCTGAAAATTTAAGCTTTCTGAATCAAATGATTTTGAACCTGCTCTGTAACATGCCTACTGAACCTGCCTACTGAACCTGCTCTGTAACATGCCTACTGAACTTGCTCTGTAACATGCCCACTGAACCTGCTCTGTAACATGCCTACTGAACCTGCTCTGTAACATTCCTACTTAACTTGCTCTGTAACATGCCTACTGAACCTGCTCTGTAACCTGCCTACTGAACTTGCTCTGTAACATTCCTACTGAACCTGCTCTGTAACAAGCCTACTGAACTTGCTCTGTAACATTCCTACTGAACTTGCTCTGTAACATGCCTACTGAACCTGCTCTGTAACATGCCTACCGACCTGCCTACTGAACCTGCCCTGTAACATGCCTACTGAACCTGCCCTGTAACAAGCCTACTGAACCTGCTCTGTAACATGCCTACTGAACCTGCCCTGTAACAAGCCTACTGAACCTGCCCTGTAACAAGCCTACTGAACCTGCTCTGTAACATGCCTACTGAACCTGCCCTGTAACATGCCTACAGAACCTGCCCTGTAACAAGCCTACTGAACCTGCCCTGTAACATGCATACTCAACCTGCCCTGTAACAAGCCTACTGAACCTGCTCTGTAACATGCCTACTGAACTTGCTCTGTAACATTCCTACTGAACTTGCTCTGTAACATGCCTACTGAACCTGCCCTGTAACATGCCTACTGAACTTGCTCTGTAACATGCCTACTGAACTTGCTCTGTAACAAGCCTACTGAACCTGCTCTGTAACATGCCTACTGAACTTGCTCTGCAACATTCCTACTGAACTTGCTCTGTAACATGCCTACTGAACCTGCTCTGTAACAATGCCTACTGAACCTGCTCTGTAACATGCCTACTAAACCTGCCCTGTAACATGCCTACTGAACCTGCTGTAACTCTGCTCTGTAATGTGTAAAGTATGTTCAGGTTACATGAGTCACACACATATGCTCCTATGACTAAGAGCTGTTTTCTCTATACGATCATACAAGGTTTTGGGCAATAACCTGATAATCACAGCACTTCTGTCTATTATCGCAAGTTAGTTCTACCATTTAGGAACAGCGCTAACAGTAAACTCTTTCTTCAACCCTTGCTGGATATGCAGACACATTCTTTATACATTGTAATCAACACCAGAAACAACTTCCAAACGCAAGGCATAACTCTTGCCAGTCTGCATTACTGGCTGATTTAACCCTTGCGGTATTTCCCTCGCTTTCTTGTGTCGAGGCAGTGAATCGCTGCACTGGAAATGCATAGCGGGCCTGGATTTCTTAACACAGATTTCTTAAGGAAATACTGCAAGGCCTAAATCAGCCAGTAATGGAGACTGGCGAGAGTTATGCCTTGCATTGGGAAGTTGCACCAGAAACAGAAGTGTACATTTTCAGAGGTGTTCATATCATTTTTTAACATTAAACAACTAGATGAGCGTTTACGGGACAGAGCAGCTCCGAAACTTAGGGTCTCGCCTTTGCCTGTTCCGCCTTCTCGTCAGCATCAATAAAATGGGAATACTTTTTAACAAAAACTTGTTCATTATTCAAGTTATTACTAATCATCACTGGGGTCACTTTTTACAAGTTTGTTCTTAAAACCTATTTCTTATTTCAAAAAATTTGATCAAAGGATTATCATGGCCTTAACCAATATTTCATGACCTTGACCGTGTCCTTTGGATCTCAAGGTCACACCATCAATGATCACTTTTCATTGTGTATAACAATCATGCAATGACTCAAAGTGTTCATAGTTAAAATACGGCATATTCACAAAAGCATGTTTAAGTTGTGACCTAGCTGTGACCTTGACCTTTGACAGACCTTAACGAAAACCTTTCAAATCTTGGCCTTTCTCCATAGTTGATATACACCAAAGAAGAGCCTGATAGCACAAATATTATTAAAGTTATCGTGTTTACAAGGATTATTTTAGGAATTTCAGAACTCGTGACCTTGACCTTTGACCTTGACCTTTGACCTTGAATGTGATCATGTCAAAAAAATTCCCCAGGGGTATAAGTAAGAAGTTATGTATACAAGTTCTCAAAACCTTCTTGAAAAAAAGTTATAGCTAATACAAAACGCGGCGGCGACAGAAACTGCGCAAAAACTGATAGCAGCTCCTGATAGGAGCTGCTAATTATCATAATTACAACTTTTGGCATGCTGTACCATAATAAAGTGTACAATAAAGTGAAAAATATGATACATAACTGAAGTATTGATAGAAATATCCTGGAATGACAATTTTTGAATGCGTTGTATATTTAACTGGAACAAGCTATGTAATAGTTAGAACCTATGAAGAGAAATCTTCGTGATTAAGAAGGGGCAGAGCGAGCGAGCCCCTTCTTAATCACGAAGATTTCTCTTCATAGGTTCTAACTGACTTAGAACTCCACCTACTTTTGATTGACAGGTTCAATGACGTCACTGTTTCCGTGATTTCCTACGTAATCGTTTCATATGACGCGATGTCGCCAAGCTGTATGGACGTGTTTTTATGAACTCTCACTTTTCGAAAAGTATTTGATCGTAACATTTGTTATGGTAAAACTTGAGATAATCTTCCGTCTGACTCTGACCGCCGGTGTGGCGTAGTGTCGAGGTCGTGTTTACTTTGAGTCACGTGGGGCACATGTCAATAAAAAGTTGTAAAACATTGTTGTCATTTGTTTTCGACCAATCAGGCACAGAGAGGACGTGTCATGAAGAGCGTTTTAGCGTTGAGTTCTTAATCATTAAGAGTCTATTTTGTCAGGAAAATACGACCGTCTGATTGGCTGAGAAAGTAGGTTGAGTTCTAAAATCAAATAAATCAGACTGTAATACTGTAATTTTGGTGTCAACAGTCAACAATCAACCCACACCAATGTTCCCTATATGACGGGCATCAACAATCAACCCACACCAATGTTCCCCACACTACGGACATCAACAATCAACCCACATCAATGTTCCCCACACGACGGCATGAACAATCAACCCACACCAATGCTCCCCACACGACAGTTGTCAACAATCAACCCACACCAATGTTCCCCACACGACAGGTGTCAACAATCAACCCACACCAATGTTCCCCACACGGCGGCATGAACAATCAACCCACACCAATGTTCCCCACACGACAGGCATCAACAATCAACCCACACCAATGTTCCCCACACGACGGACATCAACAATCAACCCACATCAATGTTCCCCACACGACAGACATCAACAATCAACTCACACCAATGTTCCCCACACGACGGACATCAACAATCAACCCACATCAATGTTCCCCACACGACGGCATGAACAATCAACCCACATCAATGTTCCCCACACGACGGCATGAACAATCAACCCACACCAATGCTCCCCACACGACAGTTGTCAACAATCAACCCACACCAATGTTCCCCACACGACAGGTGTCAACAATCAATCCACAACAATGTTCCCCACACGACGGCATGAACAATCAACCCACACCAATGTTCCCCACACGACAGGCATCAACAATCAACCCACACCAATGTTCCCCACACGACGGACATCAACAATCAACCCACATCAATGTTCCCCACACGACAGACATCAACAATCAACTCACACCAATGTTCCCCACACGACGGACATCAACAATCAACCCACACCAATGTTCCCCACACGACGGACATCAACAATCAACCCACATCAATGTTCCCCACACGACGGCATGAACAATCAACCCACACCAATGCTCCCCACACGACAGGTGTCAACAATCAATCCACAACAATGTTCCCCACACGACGGCATCAACAATCAACCCACACCAATGTTCCCCACACGACAGGTGTCAACAATCAATCCACAACAATGTTCCCAACACGACGGCATCAACAATCAACCCACATCAATGTTCCCCTCACGACAGACATCAACAATCAACCCACATCAATGTTCCCCACACGACAGACATCAACAATCAACTCACACCAATGTTCCCCACACGACGGACATCAACAATCAACTCACACCAATGTTCCCCACACGACGGACATCAACAATCAACCCACATCAATGTTCCCCACACGACGGCATGAACAATCAACCCACACCAATGCTCCCCACACGACAGTTGTCAACAATCAACCCACACCAATGTTCCCCACACGACAGGTGTCAACAATCAATCCACAACAATGTTCCCCACACGGCGGCATGAACAATCAACCCACACCAATGTTCCCCACACAACAGGCATCAACAATCAACCCACACCAATGTTCCCCACACGACAGACATCAACAATCAACTCACACCAATGTTCCCCACACGACGGACATCAACAATCAACCCACACCAATGTTCCCCACACGACGGACATCAACAATCAACCCACACCAATGTTCCCCACACGATGGACATCAACAATCAACCAACACCAATGTTCCACACACGACGGACATCAACAATCAACCCACACCAATGTTCCCACATGACGGGCATCAACAATCAACTAACACCAATGTGTAACCCTCAACCCACACCTACTACACACAGAGTGCGAGGGTCATCATTAAAACACCGATTGGTTTTCCATGTGAAGGTCAGCACTTGCTGTCACATTGTTTACATTCTGTGCTGTTCTATACCACAAACTAAGTTGACTATCCACATAACAAATGTAATACTTCATCATTAACCCTTACGTTGCCTATTTCTATTTTACCAATTTTAGCCCCTGTGACGGAATTTACAGGCTCGCAGCTCGCAGCAGTAGTTTGGGCTTTGGCACTAACTAGCTCTACTGGCGGAATTTCCAGGCAGCGATTCCGGTACCGTTTTTCCGAAATATAACGCATCTACATGGCGAATACGGACTATATACAGGCGTTCAATACAAATTCAAGTAGCGACACCCGTTCACAAATGGCTAATTCACACCCGAAACTTTGAATGAATTTTCTATGACTTTTCGTTTTTATTCTATTACTTTCAAAAGAGTGTCTTTAATTCGGGCCTCGTAAGATCATAAATATGAAACCAAAAAAATCCATTTATATACGGAATTGAAGACAAGATGTCTAGCTTCACAATGATATAAAAATTATTAGAATGCGACCTTTGGTTATAATTCTATAGCTATGTAAAGTTTGTCTTTATTTCCACCTATAAAATCGTCAATACTTACAACATGTATGCGGCATTGCAAACGGTCGTGCATCGCACTTTTCCAAGAAATCATAATCTCGAACCAGTTGACAAATAAGCACACGTCAACCCAAATATGGTTATGTTGTTTGACCTTTCAAATAAACGCTAACCTCGAACCATAACTGATGAAAATATGTTGATTAGTTTGTGTGCCGTTTGGTTTCACATGCCTCTCGGAGAGGTAAAATTGTATCTTTATTTCTGTGAATAAATATGCGCATTTTATAAAGAATAAAAGTTTATTCTTTTCGGTTTATTGTGATATAAAAATTATGAAATTCAGTATTTTAGCAGTGATAAATGTGTAAGAAGTTGTGAAAATCGCTGATTGGTTCAATATTTATGAAGTGTAAACATGATCTTTTTCACAGCGCTTGCTGTGTCTTTATTATTTTTTTGACATTTTCTAATTTTATATGGGAATGTAGTCCATTCTTTCCCCTTTATTTTGCCGTATTTTTTTTTTTAAAACAAACAATTCGATCACATGATATGAAGTGCGGGAGTAAGGCGAGTTACCGATTTTTTTCCCGTCTCGCTAGATGCGAGGCAGATAGCAGGCACAGGCGAGGCAAACCCGAGGCAATTCAAACACGTGGGTGAAAATAGCCCCAAGGGAAATTAGGCTTTGGGGCGAAGCCCGACAAAATTGGCCTTTTGTAAAGCTAATTATCGATGCATTATGGGTCAACAATGCACACGCAAATTGGTGTGAATTTTACTTGATATTTCCACCGGACATTGACAAAGACTCGTTATCGTGGCTAACTGCGAGATGTATGTAAACAAGTTTTAATGTGGCGATCCACGGACACACTTCGTCTCGCATTTCGCCTGGAGGACAAATATAATTATTACTGATCCGGTAAATGCACTAAGTCCAATGTACGCATCTCGCCAAGGGGTATAACATTTTTCTCTATGAGCCTCCCGGATAATGCCGAGACCCGCAAGTTAAGGGTTAAAATGCAGCAATGCTGTCAACAACAGTGCAGCTGTCTGCAAACTTGTCACACAACAACTGTTGCAAAATGACAAAATTGTTGCACTTGTTAGAAATAGAAACAATGTTACATGTTGTATGACAGACTGTAAAAGTATTGATATTGTCCACTTAAACATGTAGTTATCACATGATTATAAGTTTTTCAATTGAATTTTTTCTACATAGTATTTTGAGAAGAGTACAAAGTTGACAGTTTATCTTAAAACCAGTGTTGAACTTATTGTAACATTTCACAACAATGTTTCAATTCAGCTGGTGATATGAGCTATATTTTGTATGTCTCAGTAAACTTGTCATATATATCCTGTAATAACATCCTGCACCTTCCTGGTTAATCTCTTTCCTTCTTGTGGAGCATTTGATAACACAGTGCCAGCTATAGTTGTATGACACGTGACAAGCCCACTGGAGCCCCACAACCCCCCAGCCTGGTTGTACTAATCTAACACAAGATATGATAGTGTCTGCTGCAGTGATAAGTGCTCTATTAAACATCTCCTTATCATAATTAACAAAACAGATCAAACACAGGGGATACTGATTATCAAAATTGAGTTCATATTTACTCATTGAAAAAATAATGAGTTTTGAATTATCTGTTTATCTGGTCATGTTGAAGATCACCCATATAGGAAGCTAATGATCCAACTACGGAGTATAAAGCACTACACACTGACTGACTGACTCTCATGCTGTATATGCTGCATCTTGTGACAATGCTGGACACAGAATTTCATCTCAAATAATGGCTGCTAAAAATGATCCATATTAAACACAAAATGCTTTCAAAATTCAAAATGATAATAAAAGTAATGCAATAACTAAAAGGTGTGATGGGATGTCCCACCGACCCTAACCACCGAATCGACACTTTAAAATGATAGAAATGAGTATGTATATAATTTTTTATTCCAGAAGGAAGCATGAACTAAATATAATCCAGGTAGTGAAGAAGGAACTAGAATGTGGGGAAAGAAATTAATATAAATAATATCTTCAAGATTAAAATGCAAAAATATTAAAATTTATAAATAGAATATGTAAAATTATTTTTTCCAATCAAATTAAAAATCCTGATGTCTATTGGGAATTTCAGACAATGGAATATCATGTAATATCATATTTCTCAGGGGAGATAACCCTTGGATAACGTGCAGTCAAAATATGAAGATGAATCGGAAATGCTACAAGTCTCCAATAATTTTAAAATCGATTCAACAACTGTTACTAAAAATTCCTAATGCAAAAAATGACAGCGCTCAATATTGGACTGCTGCAAAACGGGGAGCTGCAATCAGAGTAAAATACGAAGAAATGACATTATATTTCAGTTGACAGACGATGTTGTTAAATAATCCTACCTCTTCTAGCGAGGAGACCGTATGTCGACAGTGACCCATTTTGGATGTGAAACTGGACGTCGTGGGGGAATTGAAATCCTCCCACGACTCCTTCACAAAGTCGCCGACGTTAATCTGCATTGTCGATTGTTATACTCCACTGTTAATCCATTTTCGATGCGTACATCACAAATCTACCGAATGTCCACTCTGTGGTTTCAGACCACAGGAAGTTCCTCCCTGTTCAGTCGATGTGACAGATACTACTTTCCTCGCCACTACCTTCTATCGTTGGCTGACTCAAAAGGCGTCTGTTGGATCGCTGCATGTTGATGAGGATGTAGATTGGACTCTACTCTACGAATCTGACAATAAAACTTTGAAACCTAATGAGTAACGTATTTTAATCTCTTTGGTTACTGAATACTGAAACTTTTTTAAATTCGTCACTATATATGCATTGTATTTATTCTTAGTTTGAAAGGAACCACAATTTATTTTATATAAACACCGTGAAGGCGTTGGAGGACGGTCCATATTACCAATAATATGTACATTTATAGAGCGATGAAATCCGGACAGCAAGTGCCCACTCAAAGCGCTATGAACATGCACATGCTAATGAAATGTCACAGTCAATAATAGAGTGTAAAAAGATAGGTCTTTATATCCCTTTTAAACGTGGTAATGGAGTCTATAAGTTATTTTGGTAGCTCGTTCCACAGTTTGGCAGCATTATAGGAGAATGACCGTTTTCCAGAAACAGTTTTCACACGAGGCACCTCAAACAGCCTGAGATCAGCAAATTACAGTAATCTCGATGGCGCACATGGTTTGAGGAGATCACACAAGTACACTGGTGCAAGTCGGTGAACAGTCGGTGAGGTCACTGGTAGGTAAGCACTATCTACTTTAACTAGTGATACATTTAATGTTGATGTTAGTATGATATTTATGATGTAAGTATGATATATTATTTTTCTGAGTTATTCTGCTGGCATTTGCCCTCTGAAGGAACCGTCTATAAATAAACCGCATTTTGATCCCATCAATCATACATTTCATTCAAATTATCGATTATGTGAGTTGTTCACAATAGCCATATATAGCTCTAGCGAGATCCTGCACGTGCTGTCTATGCTTACAGATGCAGGGTCATCTTTGCATTCCATTTAATTTAAATATAACGTATATATCAAATTATAGTATTCGGTAGGAAACCAATTCAACAAAATTTATATATTTATATATATGTAGTAATTCCTCACGTGTGGACGACCGGTAACACGATGGTTATATGGTTTAAACGTATTTATTTCACAAAGAAGCAGATTGGTAAACAAGCTGCAAGAGGTTATCTGAATACCACTCCAGTATTATCGTTATTTATCGCCTTGGACGAGCAAGTTTGTCAGACTCGGAGGCGAAATTCAAGACGCGGAGGCGAAATTCAAGACTCGGAGGCGAAATTCAAGTGTGTTTAGGGGATGCAATCGGTGGATAGCAGCAGCTTTTATCTTGACAATATTACATGTGACAGCTGTCACATTGACTTTCGCGATGGTCATGACCCTTCAGCCAACTGTGTTCACATGTACGTCCCACAATCACTCGTGCAACCTCGCAAATAAAACGCTCATTTCCATTTATAACAATAAGCCAATGCGTGAATGTCCTTTCGTTTAAAGTCTGTATTTTCACGAATAACGTTCATATTTCCTTGGGGTTGGTTGCAATGTTTCGCTAAATATATAGGAATGCGTTAAAATTAGTTTTAAAATTATTTAAATCTCATGAACTCTGACCATGCATCTTTAACCTTCAAGCGGGTCCAGCTAGTACTGACGACATGGAACACGAGGCAGTTATAGGCCGATGTATACAGTTGTATAATACGTCGATCAATTAAGAGCATATACCCAATAATCTTAGGGCTTGGGTCTCACGCCAACGATGGTGAGTGTCGAGTCTTCAAGGTCAGCTGAAGATGGCGCGTGTCAAGTCATGATATTAAATCCCAACAAGGTTGAAGCATATATGTTAAACTTTCAGGCCCAGTCTGCACAAACTCCCTTAGGCTAAGATGAGGCTAAATCAACGTCAATCTAGTTAAAACTAGCTGTAATGTTATACGTCCCCTATAAGTCCGAATTAAGGGACGTATAACATTACAGCTAATTTTAACTAGATTGAATCAACGTAGGCCACTAACTGAGAGCAGCTTTACTCTCGCCTAACCATCCCACGGAGAATACTCAGCTTTACTCTCGCCTAACCATTCTCTTCCCACGGAGAATACTCAGCTTTACTCTCGCCTAACCATTCTCTTCCCACGGAGAATACTCAGCTTTACTCTCACCTAACCATTCTCTTCCCACGGAGAATACTCAGCTTTACTCTCTCCTAACCATTCTCTTCCCACAGAGAATACTCAGCTTTACTCTCGCCTAACCATCCCACGGAGAATACTCAGCTTTACTCTCGCCTAACCATTCTCTTCCCACAGAGAATACTCAGCTTTACTCTCGCCTAACCATTCTCTTCCCACAGAGAATACTCAGCTTTACTCTCGCCTAACCATTCTCTTCCCACGGAGAATACTCAGCTTTACTCTCGCCTAACCATTCTCTTCCCACGGAGAATACTCAGCTTTACTCTCGCCTAACCATTCTCTTCCCACAGAGAATACTCAGCTTTACTCTCGCCTAACCATTCTCTTCCCACGGAGAATACTCAGCTTAACTCTCGCCTAACCATTCTCTTCCCACAGAGAATACTCCCTTCAGTTTTCTTCTAACTGGTCCTAACGTTAGGGTCGGAAATCTGAAGGGAGTTTAAGAAAGAGAATGTCGCCTTACGACCCTTCGTGCAGGATCTATAGCCTCATCTTCATCCAACGTTTTTCAAGTTCTACCTTGGAAACAAGAACAACCGACTACTAATATGTTATGAATTTGCCCCGATGTAATATTACAGTGATATGAAACCCGTGGTGTATTGATATCCATTAGAGGCCTTCCACACTATATGCAGAAAGAAAACTAGTCGTGCGGAATAGAGTATAATAAATTTGTGTCTCGTTCAACAGATGCTAAATGGCACCAATGATGCAGACTGAGTAACTTGTGTCGCATTAAAGCGTTCTCGTTGGGACATGGTCATACTCTGTTGGCTTTTGAATGTCCACGTTTTTGTGTTAAAGAATGACAGAGTTAAATCAAAATCGAGTAATATATCAGAAATCAAAATGGTCATGGATTCGTATCAAAGTTATTTGACTGGCATAAATCTGCATCAAGTGAAACCTTTCTTAATCAGGATTTTTTAAAAGTCGCTTTTGATTTATGAAATGTATGAATGTGTATCTGTAAATAAATATCTTTGTCAAACGATTATAAGTTTCCTCTAGGACGTAGTCCGATGGACCTGCAATTGTTCTCATCGGAATATTCGGAATAGCAACACACGAACTCTAGGCCTACTCTGGCTCAGGGCCAACTGGGAATAGTTGACCTCAACGCGACCTTTCAGCTTGAAGGGTCTGATTGTTCGATACACGTGAAATATAAATAAACAAAAAACAAATACTTGTATAAACAAGTTACATTTCATCTCATCCATCAATACTAATAGACACGAGTCTCGATCTTATACTCGGCTTAATGGTCATATGTCGGCAATGTAGATTAGAATATTTCGGTGAACAAAGATAAAGTTTGTTTTTTTTGTGTTGTACTAAGTACATTTTTTTAAATCAACATTTATTTCAGAGACCCTGTTACACACATAGGAACCTCTACCCGGGGTAGACTAGAAGCCCCATTGAAATAAAAGTATGAAGTATTTAGGATTTCCTTCTTTTTTTTTTTAAACATGAGACAAAGACAACACGTGTAAGACACAAATACAACACGTGTACATTCACTCACCCGTTGACACGCGTATCTCTTAATGTCCATATTCATAATATAACATTATAAAGTCAAGGTCAAACATTTCATTATTTCATATTGACTGTTGTTGAAGGAGTGAGTATGTACCCCGAAACGTCGTGTATTTTCACATTAAATAAGTTGTTATCCAGAAAATCTTCCTGTTCTTATGTAAACTACTTTAAATGCCCTTCAAAGACCTGACTGTTGACTGTTCATTCATCAACCAGCAATATTAATGACACAATAATATTGTGGGTATGACATGTTTCAGAAGATGTAGTCATTATATGACCGGAAGGACACACAAAGTAACAGTTCAAGAAATATTACAATATTACAAGTTTACAATATCATGATACAAAACGTGTTTATACTTTTACTAAAAACTGTATGTTTTCAATGGATTCAAATAGAGGATAATTTATGTTTTCAGTGTGATATCACTTATACCCCACTTCCGGTCTCGTTGCTATGGTTTCTTTTGTTACAAGTGTAGGTGTATTAGCCGATACACCTACCCTTTTTCTGATATACCTATACTTTTTCTGATATACGTACACTTTTTTAATATACCTACACTTTTTAACAACTGAGAAACAATGTAATCAATTTTCTAAATTTCCAAATTCTAAGTGATGATACTTTATAAAATACCAGCTGGGTCGTGCGTTTCATGCACAAGCTTGTTTACAGCTGTATTTGTTTAGAAATATTATGAAATAGTATCCGCTTACACTCGACCCAGTCTGATTAAAACCGACGGTATTCCGCGGAAAAAATGTGCAAATCAGTGTATCTACCGGGATATGAACTCATATCGTTCAGACGTTTCCACGCTAAACCGTCTGATAACAGCCCGTAGACTCCCATGTTCTGACACAATTCAGTAAACCAATCACAAGACGTCCAACAAAAGCTTTCGGTGCGAGAAGCTAGGGGCAGATAACTCCAAACAGCTATCAATTTGTCTGTTCGGAATGCTTTCAAAACAGCGACCATTTAAAAACTATGATGTAATTGGTTAGCTATTTGACTGAGCTTTGGCTGAGCTAAACTGGTTCGGAACACACGCCTATACGGGATGTTATCAGACCTTATGGCGAGGAATCTACAGAACCTAATCGTATCCCGGTAGATATATTATTTTGCAAATTTTATTCCTCGGGACAAGGTCAATTTTAATCAGACTGACAATCGACCGTAATTGGGGTATAAGACAGATATACCCATACTTTTCCGAGTGTATCAAATGATACCCTACACTTTTCCCCGTTGGAGCCTTACTCGGCTCCGCCTCGTAAGGGCCCCACGGGGAAAAGTGTAGGGTATCATTCGATACACTCGGAAAAGTATGGCTATATCTCTCACTTATCTCTCATCGAGTAACGGGGTAAGGCCAATATTTTGTTGAAGGCCCTGGCACTATCAAAGATTAAAACGGGATTGTTGAGCAAAGAATAAAACTGTTCGTTTGACGATAACCCAATAGTTCTTTAAAACAAGAAGCAAACAGTTCCTCTCTAACCTAGCTATATAAAGGACAAAACCGTAAAATGTGCATTTCATCTTCTGTATCCCTGATTGAAATGCAAGTTCTCATAACGTTCTGCTATATGTACATCGTGAAGTACCTTCATGATCGTGACTACCTGCAATGCAAGTTCTCATAACGTTCTGCTATATGTACATCGTGAAGTACCTTCATGATCGTGACTACCTGCAATGCAAGTTCTCACAACGTTCTGCTATATGTACATCGTGAAGTACCTTCATGATCGTGACTACCTGAAATGCAAGTTCTCATAACGTTCTGCTATATGTACTTCGTGAAGTACCTTCATGATCGTGACTACCTGGAATGCAAGTTCTCATAACGTTCTGCTATATGTACTTCGTGAAGTACCTTCATGATCGTGAATACCTGGAATGCAAGTTCTCATAACGTTCTGCTATATGTACTTCGTGAAGTACCTTCATGATCGTGACTACCTGAAATGCAAGTTCTCATAACGTTCTGCTATATGTACATCGTGAAGTACCTTCATGATCGTGACTACCTGCAATGCAAGTTCTCATAACGTTCTGCTATATGTACATCGTGAAGTACCTTCATGATCGTGACTACCTGCAATGCAAGTTCTCACAACGTTCTGCTATATGTACATCGTGAAGTACCTTCATGATCGTGACTACCTGAAATGCAAGTTCTCATAACGTTCTGCTATATGTACTTCGTGAAGTACCTTCATGATCGTGACTACCTGGAATGCAAGTTCTCACAACGTTCTGCTATATGTACATCGTGAAGTACCTTCATGATCGTGACTACCTGGAATGCAAGTTCTCATAACGTTCTGCTATATGTACTTCGTGAAGTACCTTCATGATCGTGAATACCTGAAATGCAAGTTCTCATAACGTTCTGCTATATGTACATCGCGAAGTACCTTCATGATCGTGAATACCTGAAATGCAAGTTCTCATAACGTTCTGCTATATGTACATCGCGAAGTACCTTCATGATCGTGACTACCTGCAATGCAAGTTCTCATAACGTTCTGCTATATGTACATCGTGAAGTACCTTCATGATCGTGAATACCTGAAATGCAAGTTCTCATAACGTTCTGTTATATGTACATCGCGAAGTACCTTCATGATCGTGAATACCTGAAATGCAAGTTCTCATAACGTTCTGCTATATGTACATCGTGAAGTACCTTCATGATCGTGAATACCTGAAATGCAAGTGCTCATAACGTTCTGCTATATGTACATCGTGAAGTACCTTCATCATCATAACTACCTGGAGGATGAAACATCAATCTTGGATAAGTCTTAAATCTTCTACGTGCTGTTTTCTTGTATGACTATCTATTGTTATACCCTACTTTCGGTCTCGTTGCTATGGTTTCTTGCGTTACAAGTGTATTAGCCGATATACTACACTTTTCCTGATCTACACGATTTGGATATACCTACACTTTTCTAATACACCTACACATTTCTTATATACTTAAACTTTTCTAACATACCCACACTTTTTACCAACTAAGATATCAATTGAGCCAAATCTAAGTGATGATATTTTAGGTTTCTATAATGCGTGTTATGATACCACACGTTTTTTGTATTTCTTTGTATATATTAATATTCTTCAATCTTGGGTGCAAAATGTCTTAACATACTGAAACTTGCTTCTGTTTTATCTTGGCCATATTGACATTAGCCATGCAATTTATGGCGTTAGCTGTACATTTCAGCGAGATGCACGTGCAGAGCGATCGGGATGAACGTATCTGCGTTGACAATACCGTCATTGGGTCATATCAATTAGATTTCGAGCCCTGAACGTGGATTACCATACAACGCAACAGAGCTGAGCGTACCCGGGAGTTGTCCCAGTTGAGACCGTATCTAGGCTGTGCGTTTGACACACCAGATTGTTTATATCCAGCTGTATTTGTGTAGAAATATTTTGAAATAGTATCCGTTTACCCTCGACCGTAAATGAGGTATAAGACAGATGTACACATACGTTTCCTCGTGTATCGAATGATACCCTACAGTTTTCCCCGTGGAGCTTTACTCGGCTGCGCCTCGTAAGGGCCCCGCGAAGAAAACTACATGTAGGGTATCATTCGATACACTCGAAAAGTATGGTTATATCTCTCACTTATTTCCTGTGTGGCGAAAATCTGCAGTACATGCATTCGTTGGTGATTTGGTCATTTTGCAAAGATAGCACTCACTCACTTGATTGGAAGTTTGAACTGACCACTGATATGATTGGAAGTTGGAACTGACCACTGATATGGAAGTTTGAACTGACCACTGATATGATTGGAAGTCGGAACTGCCCACTGATATAATTGGAAGTTGGAACTGACCATTGATATGATTGGAAGTTGGACTGACCACTGATATGATTGGAAGTTGGAACTGACCATTGATATGATTGGAAGTTTGAACTGACCACTGATATGATTGGAAGTTGGAACTGACCATTGATATGATTGGAAGTTTGAACTGACCACTGATATGATTGGAAGTTGGAACTGACCATTGATATGATTGAAAGTTCGAACTGACCACTGATGATTGGAAGTTAGAACTGACCGCCGTTATGATTGGAAGTTGGAACTGACCACTGATATGATTGGAAGTCGGAACTGACCACTGATATGATTGGAAGTTTGAACTGACCACTGATGTGATTGGAAGTTTGAACTGACCACTGATATGATTGAAATTTTGAACTGACCACTGATATTTAAGTTTGAACTGACCACTGATATGATTGAAAGTTTGAACTGACCACTGATATGATTGGAAGTTTAAACTGACCACTGATGTGATATGTAAGTTTGAACTGACCACTGATATGATTGGAAGTATGAACTGACCAGTGATATGATTGGAAGCTGGAACTGACCACTGATATAATTTGAAGTTGGACTGACCACTGATATGATTGGAAGATTGAACTGACCATTGATATGATTGGAAGTTTGAACTGACCACTGATATGATTGGAAGTTGGAACTGACCATTGATATGATTGGAAGTTCGAACTGACCACTGATGATTGGAAGTTAGAATTGACCGCTGTTATGATTGGAAGTTGGAACTGACCACTGATATGATTGGAAGTCGGAACTGACCACTGATATGATTGGAAGTTTGAACTGACCACTGATATGATTGGAAGTTTGAACTGACCAATGATATGATTGGAAGTTGGAACTGACCACTGATATGATTGGAATTCGGAACTGACCACTGATATGATTGGAAGTTGGAACTGACCACTGATGTGAATGGAAGTTTGAACTGACCACTGATATGATTGAAAGTTTGAACTGACCACTGATATGTATGAACTGACCACTGATATAATTGGAAGCTGGAACTGACCACCGATATTATTGGAAGTCGGAACTGACCACTGATATGATTGGAAGTTGGAACTGACCATTGATATGATTGGAAGTTGGAACTGACCATTGATATGATTGGAAGTTGGACTGACCACTGATATGATTGGAAGTTGGATCTGACCATTGGTATGATTGGAAGTTTGAACTGACCACTGATATGATTGGAAGTTGGAACTGACCATTGATATGATTGGAAGTTAGAACTGACCGCTGTTATGACAGTGTCTACAGTACAAACTCTCTTCTGCAGTTTTCATCACAATGGTATACTGGAAACAGGTTAAGTTGTTCTGTTTGATATTAAATTCTCCATAAATTAGCACCATGTCCTGCTGTGACGTTGAATCTGATTGTCTGTACAGAAGTAAAATACAAACAAAAGAGTTTATTTGTTATATTTTATTTCATGCTCGGTAGTGATCAAACCCTTGAATTTGCCATCATCACATTCCAATATTTGGTAATTTGGTTGACCTAGGGTTTAAGCCTCATGTAATAGTGGAATATTTGGAAAGATTAATAAGCAGCATAACCTTTATACCAGTAATACATAGTATACATACACAAATATACAGACACATGATACAGTGCTGATACAACTGTACACAATAAACAACAGATAAACAACAACGGAGCACTGTAACACAATAAAACATACTCAGCTGGGGACACCAAGCAAGCTTACATGATTCTTGAATACTGATCCTATAAATTCTGTAAACAAAATCAAACACAAATTACGTTCTAATACATTAATGAGCTCACAAATTTTTGTTATAGAAATAGGTAAAAAAAAGTTCATTATGCATGCTTAAATTAACAGATAACAAAGAAGTAACAGTTGTTGTTTATATAAAAGATCGGATTTCCTTGAAAGCCTCATAATCCAGGGATCTTCAGCTTCTCTACAAAATTCATTCGATTATGAAATTAACCGTTAAAATTATTTCCAAGAATATTATTCAACATAACTATCCATTTGACAACTGGATTTCAAAGGTCAAACTAATGTGGTCAAGTACGGCAAGTTTTAAAATTGTTTGTTCCTTAAGTTACAAAGTAATGAATGCAAGTTTTGATAACATAAACTTTGTTCAACTTTCACGTTTTGTTTACATGTTTTCAACATTGTATCACACAAAGTCATAGTAAACAATTGCACTGTTTTTCAAACAGCAACGTTCACACATCGAAGACTGGCTAGGTTTTAGGTCTTTTCAAGAGGTGTTCATGACACATTATTATTGTTGTCATTTTTATTCAAACAAAGTTTATCTGCGCACTCCACGTGCTGTTTGTCGACTGGGCGACCCTGACCCAACTGCATGAGAGATTTCCTGCAGAAAACTCTTGAAGTTGTGGATTGTAGTTCCACCCAGCACCACTCGCACGTTAGCGACGGACTTGTTGATGTTGTGCACGGCTAGGGCCTCCTCGTACGTGCAGCCCCCAATAATGAAGAGAACAACGTCCTGAGGCCTGTCCTTGAGCTGACTGGGGCCCAGGTATGGGTAGCTCGCTTCCTTCAGCTTGCCTTTGATCAGCTGATCCAAGATGGAGTAGCAGAGCGGTTTGTGCTGTGTGTACACATTCTCTACTCCCTTCAGTCCTTTCAAGAAGCGCTTCGTGAATGCCACAGGGTCCTGAACACCAAACAAGTCACTACCACGTGTTTTTTTACCTCCGTAGTCCAGCACAGCATGAACCATGGCCCGGTAATCCTCACTGAGTCCCTTCTTACGCAGAATGTCAACCAGACAGGAGACGTCGTTGTTAGTATGACTTTCGTAGCGCAGCGCATACAGCATGACAAGTCTGAGCATATCCATTGGGCGGACCTGGTCGCTTGCCATCAGGCTTTTGATCTTCTGGAGGATTCCCGAGTGATCTCCCTGACTGGCTATTTCCTGTTCTGTTTCGGACACCTCCAGCAACCTGTGTGTTCCTACGAGTCGGGACAACTCACCCACCACAGTAACATGCTTAGACACCGTGCCAGACATCTTCTTAAACTGAGGATAGTTCTCAACAAATGCTTTCATATCAGAAATAGATTCAACTTTGGCTTGGCTTTTGGATTTCTTTTGAAATTCTTCCATGAGTTCTTTGATATTTGATCCAATCTCACCAAAGTTCATGTACATGTTATTTGCATAAAATTCATCATGTTCAGCAGATAGGACAACCTCCTGAAGATCCTTTGTGATGCCAGGCACGTTGTTGAGGTTGATACGGTTATTGTTGATTGAGAGCAGCTCGTGCACCATTGCCTGGTATGTCCACTGGTTCAGCAGCGGTGTCATCGCATCATCTCGCCTGTCCAGGATCAACAGTACAGGCGCTACATCTGTCTTCCGGAACTCAAACAGAGCAGCTTCCTTGTTGATAACTTGTCGGACACTTTCTGCCAGTCTGCGCGACATCTCCGATGAGTTCTGATAGCGGATCATCGGACACTTGCGGAGCGAGAGTAAGACGGAGGTCAGCCCCTGCACCGTTCTCTGTAAGGAGTTTGGAGCCCAGGTCAGGGACTGACACACACCATTCAGGTTGAGGGAGAACAAGTGTGGATTCACTGCTATAAAGTCTCCGAAGAATTCCTGCACTTCCCGCACAACCTCCTGGTCGTCTGCTTCAGCCAATAGTTTGACATCTTGCTTGCTGATCACGTTACTCCAGTACACATAATACAGACCATACTTCGGACATCGTAACTCTTGGCACATCAAATCTATATTTTCTTTCGTTGGGCGAAGAAATGCGATACATTTGAGATGCTTCATTGTCTCCCGAGCGTTGGAATCGACCCTCTCAAACAAGTAAACTTCCTTCTGCAAGATTTCTGATTGAGCATAAACCATACTGACAATGCTAGTCGTGTCTTTATCCATTAGCAGAACTTTCATTCCCGGTCCGCTGTCTTCTATCATCTTACTGATATACTGCTTCACTGCTAAGATCACGTTCATTTTGAAAGGTTGTGATATTCCCTATCAAAACTTCTCGTGATTTTCACTTCCTAGTTTCGCCACTCAACAAAAGCGGAAGTAATAAGATGACATGCGCATATGCTTTCAACTGAGTATCTAGAGTTATCTCCCTTAGACCGTGCATGTTTTCATGATGTATTTCGCTTACACTTTACAGTAATGATTCTTTTCTAGAATTATTATGTTCATTTTTTAAAAAGATATATTGTCATTGTTTATTTTTTGTTATTCAAAATTATTTATACGTGCTTCTAAATGCTTATTTGTTTGGTTTTTTTTTTATACTAACAACATCAATATCATGGCATTTTTTTCTTTGTTTAGAAATAGAAAATGTAGTTAAAATATAATTCTTATTTTTCTTGAAAGTGACATCCAGTGTGTTGGAGGATCCATGTCTAAATAAATAGTGTTATTTTATTGAGGTGTACTGACTGTTATTGACAATTTTAATGCTAACTAGTCAATTCACCATACTGATGATATTAATAATAATAATAATAATAATAATAATAACTAGGATTGACACGTCAATACTTAGGTCTTCAAGACTTCTGCTTGACCTTGAACTCCATGTTGGACTCTCGGTTATTCGTCTGTTTCTCCGCTTTAAAATGAGCTATCAAACATGTCTCTATCTTCAGTAGTTTTTTTACAAAAAATCTCCAAAGAAGGTACCCCTCTGAAAACGGAAAAATCACATATTAATGGACCCCTACATTACATTTCTCACGATTAAGACAAAATGGTTAATATTTCCATACTAAGGTGCAACATAGAAAATGTTGTGCTTTAATTTCCACTTAAGAAGATGTAATCATCAGTTGGATTGCATACATAATAAATGCGTTATGCTGTTCTGAATATTCAAGAAAATATTCAAAAATGCTTAAATTTGGACCCCTAGACATCGCCTGCGATCTTTGAGGCTTAACTATCAACTTTTTGATGAAAGCGGTCAACATAAAAGTTGTTCTTCTTGAAATTGTGCATACGTAGGTGTATGTAAAACTTCAATAGCAGAAGAAGTTAAGCAGTTATGAACATTTCAACTTTGTTGAAAATTGCGATTTCTGAAAAGTGGCAAACTTCTATGACTTGTCACAAACAAACTATGACAGATACGAGATTGAAAAATATTGTCCTAAATAAATGACGTTTCTACATCAACCTGATCTATTTCAAGTCTTCCTATCTTCAGTGGTTCATGATCAATAATTCCCCAAATGATATACACCTCAAAAAGTCTCCAAATCAAAATATTTCACTGTTTTGGGAATATGCTCAAATTATGCCCAAACTAATAACTTTTATATGATAATGATGTGTTATGGAATTGTTAATCTAGGTATAAGAAAGAGATTGAAGTCAGCAACTTTGATATAACTTCATTTATAACAGAGTAATGTTCCTTTGAATGCCAGCCCTAAAAATAAGTTTTTGAAAAAGTTCAATTTTCAAATTGCTGTAGCTCGTTAACCGTTAAAAATAGAGCAAGGGTTGGGGGGATTACTTTTTGCAGCATTCTTTTAGCTTTCGAATGAGCTACTGCACGATGTTGTATGTATTGCCCTGATTTAGAAGAAGATTTTTGAAGACGCGTACCCTCACAACCGTGAAAGTGCACCAAATTTTCAGTTTTTTCAAAATAGCCAAAAATCTATCATTACGGCCGAAATCCGCACTAGTCCTAATCGATGGGGAATGTTGTTGCCCACATTTTGGTGAAAGTTTTTTGAAAATATGTTTGTAAGTTTTTGAGCTATTCAGGTTTAAAGTTTCAACTTCCAGGGGGGATAACTCACGAAAGAAGTCGAAAATCCAAAAAGTAAGAAAATTACTTCTAAGTTTGATTACAGGCTACCTTCTCTGAAAATTTCATGCAAATCGGCCCAGCCGTTTCTGAGAAATCTGCTGCACAAAATTTGGTACAAAGAATAATAATAATAATAATAACTAGGATTGACACGTCAATACTTAGGTCTTCAAGAATTCTGCTTGACCTTGAACTCCATGTTGGACTCAGGGTTATTCGTCTGTTTCTCCGCTTTAAAATGAGCTATCAAACATGTCTCTATCTTCAGTAGTTTTTTTACAAAAAATCTCCAAAGAAGGTACCCCTCTGAAAACGGAAAAATCACTTATTAATGGACCCCTACATTACATTTCTCACGATTAAGACAAAATGGTTAATATTTCCATACTAAGGTGCAACATAGAAAATGTTGTGCTTTAATTTCCACTTAAGAAGATGTAATCATCAGTTGGATTGCATACATAATAAATGCGTTATGCTGTTCTGAATATTCAAGAAAATATTCAAAAATGCTTAAATTTGGACCCCTAGACATCGCCTGCGATCTTTGAAGCTTAACTATCAACTTTTTGATGAAAGCGGTCAACATAAAAGTTGTTCTTCTTGAAATTGTGCATACGTAGGTGTATGTAAAACTTCAATAGCAGAAGAAGTTAAGCAGTTATGAACATTTCAACTTTGTTGAAAATTGCGATTTCTGAAAAGTGGCAAACTTCTATGACTTGTCACAAAAAAACTATGACAGATACGAGATTGAAAAATATTGTCCTAAATAAATGACGTTTCTACATCAACCTGATCTATTTCAAGTCTTCCTATCTTCAGTGGTTCATGATCAATAATTCCCCAAATGATATAAACCTCAAAAAGTCTCCAAATCAAAATATTTCACTGTTTTGGGAATATGCTCAAATTATGCCCAAACTAATAACTTTTATATGATAATGATGTGTTATGGAATTGTTAATCTAGTTATAAGAAAGAGATTGAAGTCAGCAACTTTGATATAACTTCATTTATAACAGAGTTATGTTCCTTTGAATGCCAGCCCTAAAAATAAGTTTTTGAAAAAGTTCAATTTTCAAATTGCTGTAGCTCGTTAACCGTTAAAAATAGAGCAAGGGTTGGGGGGATTACTTTTTGCAGCATTCTTTTAGCTTTCGAATGAGCTACTGCACGATGTTGTATGTATTGCCCTGATTTAGAAGAAGATTGTTGAAGACGCGTACCCTCAAAACCGCGAAAGTGCACAAAATTTTCAGTTTTTTCAAAATAGCAAAAAATCTATCATTACGGCCGAAATCCGCACTAGTCCTTATCGATGGGGAATGTTGTTGCCCACATTTTGGTAAAAGTTTTTTGAAAATATCTTGGTAAGTTTTCGAGCTATTGAGGTTTAAAGTTTCAACCCCCAGGGGAGATAACTCAAGAAAGAAGTCGAAAATCAAAAAAGTAAAAAAATGGCCCCTAAGTTTGGTTACAAGCTACCTTTCCTGAAAATTTCATGCAAATCGGCCCAGCCGTTACTGAGTAATCTGCTGAACAAAATTTTGGTACAAAGAATAATAATAAAAAATAATCAGGATAATAACAATACGTCTTCGAGACATACGTCTTGAAGACCTAATAAGAAAAAACACGATAATAACAATAGGTCTTCAGACTTTCGTCTTGAAGACCTAATAATAATAATAAAATAATCAGGATAATAACAATACGTCTTCGAGACATACGTCTTGAAGACCTAATAACTCTTTATTGTCCGTAATACAATGTACAATGGAAATGTGTTGTGTGCAAATAGCACCCGGCAGCCACAGTGCAGAGCCAGAGCCAGCCAGTGCAGCCAGCGGACACTCTACCAACTGAGCGATTGATTTATTATTGAAATATTGCCTACAAACCAAAAAAACACAAGATTGGAGTGGTAATTTTCAACAGGTACAGAACTACTGTGCATGTAAATGGGACATGTAGTTTCGGATTTTGCACATGTATAAGGCTGTTGCTTGGGTTTCATTGGAAGCAAGTAAATATATATATTGGGCTATTGGGGATGGTTATGTAATGTTAGTGAAATTATTAGAACTGAAATCAGCATATACTGCATTTTGGCACGTATCAAAACCAAACAAAATTATAGAAAATGTTGAATGTCCCTTAAAGGTTATGTTTGGGATCCCACTATCTGTAATAGAACAAACTCGTTGCGGGATAGGGACGGACACCCTTCGAACTGGCGTCCTCATCAACACTGACTCTACCGACATGCTTCGAACTGGCATCCTCATCAACACTGACTCTACCGACATCTTACCCATTCTACCAATGAAGTCAGTTAGATAAGTGGAGTGATCTTGGCCTGGCGCTAGTCTTCTACACTTCATTATCCTAAATGAGTAGTGCTTTGAACAGACTATTATCAAACACCTACCATAAATCCTTAATTAGACACTGGGCTTCAATTTTTTCAAACTGTCTGCACCATAGGCATCTAATAGAGGCAGGCGTCTATTTTGTAACAAGAGTCATCAGAAGATGACATATCCCACCGGTTCAACAACATTTGTAAAACACATCTTTGACAGATACTTGTGTATCTACTACCGTACTTCAGTTAGTGGGTATTACAGATGCTGAGTTTCAGGTATGTTAAGGGTTTTAGACTTCTGCTCCAGAAGCTGTCAAAATCAACAACAACCAACATCCCTCTCATGTTTCTATCGAAACAGAAAAAAAAAAAATTTTCAGAAAAATCTGAAAATATCAAAAGGCACCACTTCAGTTAGTTGGTAATACACATGCAAAGTTTCAGGAAGATATGATGAACGGTTTTGGAGCTGTGCTCCGGAAACGAACCTGTCTCTGACAAAGTCCAAATTCAACAAGTTTCTACGGAAACGAAAAAAAATAAAATTTTAAAAAATCTGAAAATATCAAAAGGCACCACTGCAGTAAATGTGTAATACATAGGTGAAGTTTCTGAAAGATATGATAAATGGTTTTCGAGTTCTGCTCCGGAAACGAAATCATTACGGACGGACAGACTGACAGACGGGGCGTTGACTATATCCCACGGTATTACATACCAGTGGGATAATAAGGCTTGTAGAGACAGGCAGCTACAATAGGAAGCAGCTGTTATAAACATTTTAAATTCAGTTTAACCGGCGTGTAATTAAGGCAGGCGTTTACTGTTCTCAGAAAGCTCTGTGCAAGGGCGTCTATTCGGGGCAGGCCTCTATTTAAGGCCGGCGTCTAATTAAGGATTTACAGTATTTCACCAACCTCAAATAGCTATCTAAATTCTTTGTGGAGTTATGTGAACAATGTCAAATTAACCAAATTCTTCTTACACTGATTAGTAAATCTCTTTAAAAGCAGGAAAAACAACATTACCAGGACACCTCAAACTGATGAATCATGTTTATTGAATGTGACAACATTAAAACAATCATATCTTAATTAAAAGAGATCAATGAAAGTTGTCCTATCAGAGTCGTCACTGCATCAACGTGTCACATGATGACTACGCAGTCTGGACTAAACTCCAACATCGTCCTCGTGTTATCCTTATCACAGCTTGTACAGACTACGCAGTCTGGACTTAACTCCAACACTGTCCTCGTGTTCTTATTTACATTTAGTAAATCTACACTTCAGATTAGCACTAGATTAATTAGTTATACAGGATGGATAATTTGTACAATTTACAGTAAATATAAAGATTAACTACATGATGATAAATTTCAATGAGTATACATTATGTAGGTGTTGTTAGAAGACGTTTAATATTGACAATACAAAACTGGACAAACATACTCAACTTGTACGCAAATCTCAATTGAATGGAGAGTAAGATTCTTATCAATGACTAGTTGTTACATTCATCCACTTGCACCAAGATGCAGACGAAAAAATTTAAAGCAAAACTTAGTTCAGTGTTGTTACAAGATGTTCATCTAAGAGCTTCATTTTTGCTGATTATGAACAACTTCAAGTGACCCGAAGTCAATCGACTGAAGAAAGTTCCCTCTAGGAACAACACTGCTTGTCACTGATTGTACTGAAAAGTTATCCATTAGCTCCATCACGGTATCTGTATCTGCAAGTTATCCATTAGCTCCATCACAGTATCTGTATCTGCGAGGATACTACAATCCCCTGATTGGTAAGCAGCGTTCGCTTTGCATCATGCTATAAATAACCATTCATTAAAATTGCTTAACATCTAGCAATATTGAGAGGAGCTACCATACAAATACCCTGATGGTGCCGGTAGAAAACGCTTATTTTTACTGTCATCTTACTTACATCCTGTCTACCTGACGGAATAGTGTAACATGTCTGCATAGTCAGGTCAACACATGATAGGTGCTTTCTACAGTTGGTAAGCTGTGACAGGAATCACACACTTTGATACATTTCTGTAAGAACATCTATCCAAACTTAGTGGAACAAATCTAGGAAGTGAAGTCAAACTAGGAATGTTGAATATGTGAGTCTAGAACCCTCATCACTGGAAGTTTGTCATCAAACACAGAAGAGTTAGCTCCCTTTGACCATCAATATGAGCCCCTGATATCCTATAATCTTTCACAAATTATATTTATATATTCATTTATAATATTGTCATTTCTTAGTGTACATCCTATGAACAATTTAATTCAGTAAAACCATTCACAGAGGAAATATAAGGTTCTAAACCTTAGAAGCGCATCCAACTTGATAATATGCAGGTTTAACTATCAAATGTAATATTAATCCATATGTTAATTATCCTTAAAATAATAAGTAATACTTGAGTGGTTTTGTATTATGTACAAGAATAAACAGAACAGAACATTTGATTCATATAATAGATCAAATAGTTTTTAAATAATAATTTTAGAAATAATCAGATGATCAGATAGAACCACCAATCTCATTAAAATCAGATCCAACGTAACACTCGTACCTCGCCGCATTCTTGATCGGAGTACTGCTTGACCTTGACTGTGACATTTCACCTTTCAACCCTGCTAAGATATGGAAATGGTCTGGTGAGTTCCTAGGCTCGTTGCTGTTGGCTGGACTGAAAGGTGACTAGACATCATCCCTGCAGTGCAGTATACAGATAAATAACGTGACAAGTGTTAGGTTCGTTTTGATTTCAATGAGATTAGAAACTGCACTAACAGGAACTCCAGTAACTGTTGGATGTTGTCTACAAGAAGGAAGGTAACTGTTGGATGTTGTCTGCAGGAACTCCAGTAACTGTTGGATGTTGTCTGCAGGAACTCCAGTAACTGTTGGATGTCTGCAGGAAGGAAGGTAACTGTTGGTAGGGATGAATGATCTGATTGATATGTAGCGACAGTGTTTACCTGGAGAGATATCAATCAGTAAGAGATGATGTATGATGCATGGACATGCTCAGCACACAATATAATTTCACCAAGTATAATCTCTGATCCCTAAATCAAGAATCTCTTTACTGTACTGTAACGTCCTCCTACACCTGTATATAAGTGTCCTGTAGGAGTTCGGGAGTTGGTAGACACGAGCTACTCCACCCCCAACTCATCTGTTCCTGAAGAACCAGAAGAACACTTTGAAGAGCAGATAGCCAAACACGGCGGGGTATAGGATGAGTTCTCGCTGGGAGCGGCGCTCGTTCTCCTGCTCCATGGTGGTCAGTCTCCGCGTCAGTTTGGACATCTGTGTCCGCAGCAGCGTGGCTTCATCTTCTTCGTTCAACAGCAGACTGTCGTATGGGGACACGCCCGGAGTGTAGGGCACAGGGGCCGTTCTGTAACAACAGGGTCGTACAATATAGATTTAAGTTGGTGAGGCAGTTCTGTAACAGCAGGGTCATACAGTATAAATTTGGGTAAGTGGGGCAGTTCTGTAACAGCAGGGTCATACGATATAAATTTGAGTTAGTGGGGCAGTTCTGTAACAGCAGGTTCATACGATATAAATTTGGGTTAGTGGGGCAGTTCTGTAACAGCAGGGTCATACAATATAAATTTGGGTAAGTGGGGCAGTTCTGTAACAGCAGGGTCATACAATATAAATTTGAGTTAGTGGGGCAGTTCTGTAACAACAGGGTCATACAATATAAATTTGAGTTAGTGGGGCAGTTCTGTAACAGAAGGGTCATACAATATAAATTTAAGTTAGTGGGGCATTTCTGTAACAGCAGGGTCATACAATATAAATTTGAGTTAGTGGGGCAGTTCTGTAACAACAGGGTCATACAATATAGATTTGGGTTAGTGGGGCAGTTCTGTAACAGAAGGGTCATACAATATAAATTTAAGTTAGTGGGGCAGTTCTGTAACAGCAGGGTCATACAATATAAATTTGAGTTAGTGGGGCAGTTCTGTAACAGCAGGGTCATACAATATAAATTTGGGTAAGTGGGGCAGTTCTGTAACAGAAGGGTCATACAATATAAATTTGAGTTAGTGGGGCAGTTCTGTAACAGCAGGCTCATACGATATAAATTTGAGTTAGTGGGGCAGTTCTGTAACAACAGGGTCATACAATTTAAATTTGGGTTAGTGGGGCAGTTCTGTAACAACAGGGTCATACAATATAAATTTGAGTTAGTGGGGCAGTTCTGTAACAGCAGGGTCATACAATATAAATTTAAGTTGGTGAGGCAGTTCTGTAACAGCAGGGTCATACAATTTAAATTTGGGTTAGTGGGGCAGTTCTGTAACAACAGGGTCATACAATATAAATTTGAGTTAGTGGGGCAGTTCTGTAACAGCAGGGTCATACAATATAAATTTAAGTTGGTGAGGCAGTTCTGTAACAGCAGGGTCATACAATATAAATTTGAGTTAGTGGGGCAGTTCTGTAACAGCAGGGTCATACAATATAAATTTAAGTTAGTGGGGCAGTTCTGTAACAGCAGGGTCATACAATATAAATTTGAGTTAGTGGGGCAGTTCTGTAACAGCAGGGTCATACAATATAAATTTAAGTTAGTGGGGCAGTTCTGTAACAACAGGGTCATACAATATAAATTTGAGTTAGTGGGGCAGTTCTGTAACAGCAGGGTCATACAATTTAAATTTGGGTTAGTGGGGCAGTTCTGTAACAGCAGGGTCATACAATTTAAATTTGGGTTAGTGGGGCAGTTCTGTAACAACAGGCTCATACAATATAAATTTAAGTTAGTGGGGCAGTTCTGTAACAACAGGGTCATACAATATAAATTTAAGTTAGTGGGGCAGTTCTGTAACAGCAGGGTCATACAATATAAATTTAAGTTAGTGGGGCAGTTCTGTAACAACAGGGTCATACAATATAAATTTGAGTTAGTGGGGCAGTTCTGTAACAGCAGGGTCATACAATTTAAATTTGGGTTAGTGGGGCAGTTCTGTAACAGCAGGGTCATACAATTTAAATTTGGGTTAGTGGGGCAGTTCTGTAACAACAGGCTCATACAATATAAATTTGAGTTAGTGGGGCAGTTCTGTAACAACAGGGTCATACAATATAAATTTGGGTTAGTGGGGCAGTTCTGTAACAACAGGCTCATACAATATAAATTTGAGTTAGTGGGGCAGTTCTGTAACAGCAGGGTCATACAATATAAATTTAAGTTAGTGGGGCAGTTCTGTAACAACAGGGTCATACAATATAAATTTGAGTTAGTGGGGCAGTTCTGTAACAGCAGGGTCATACGATATAAATTTAAGTTAGTGGGGCAGTTCTGTAACAGCAGGGTCATACAATTTAAATTTAAGTTAGTGGGGCAGTTCTGTAACAGAAGGGTCATACAATATAAATTTGAGTTAGTGAGGCAGTTCTGTAACAACAGGCTCATACAATATAAATTTGAGTTAGTGGGGCAGTTCTGTAACAGCAGGGTCATACAATTTAAATTTGGGTTAGTGGGGCAGTTCTGTAACAGCAGGGTCATACAATATAGATTTGAGTTAGTGGGGCAGTTCTGTAACAGCAGGGTCATACGATATAAATTTGAGTTAGTGGGGCAGTTCTGTAACAGAAGGGTCATACAATATAAATTTGAGTTAGTGGGGCAGTTCTGTAACAACAGGGTCATACAATATAAATTTGAGTTAGTGGGGCAGTTCTGTAACAACAGGGTCATACAATATAAATTTAAGTTAGTGGGGCAGTTCTGTAACAACAGGGTCATACAATATAAATTTGAGTTAGTGGGGCAGTTCTGTAACAGCAGGCTCATACGATATAAATTTAAGTTAGTGGGGCAGTTCTGTAACAGCAGGGTCATACAATATAAATTTGGGTTAGTGGGGCAGTTCTGTAACAACAGGGTCATACAATATAAATTTGAGTTAGTGGGGCAGTTCTGTAACAGCAGGCTCATACGATATAAATTTAAGTTGGTGAGGCAGTTCTGTAACAGCAGGGTCATACAATTTAAATTTGGGTTAGTGGGGCAGTTCTGTAACAACAGGGTCATACAATATAAATTTGAGTTAGTGGGGCAGTTCTGTAACAGCAGGGTCATACAATATAAATTTAAGTTGGTGAGGCAGTTCTGTAACAGCAGGGTCATACAATATAAATTTAAGTTAGTGGGGCAGTTCTGTAACAGAAGGGTCATACAATATAAATTTGAGTTAGTGGGGCAGTTCTGTAACAGCAGGGTCATACAATTTAAATTTGGGTTAGTGGGGCAGTTCTGTAACAACAGGGTCATACAATATAAATTTGAGTTAGTGGGGCAGTTCTGTAACAGCAGGGTCATACGATATAAATTTAAGTTAGTGGGGCAGTTCTGTAACAACAGGGTCATACAATATAAATTTGAGTTAGTGGGGCAGTTCTGTAACAGCAGGGTCATACAATTTAAATTTGGGTTAGTGGGGCAGTTCTGTAACAGCAGGGTCATACAATATAAATTTGAGTTAGTGGGGCAGTTCTGTAACAACAGGCTCATACAATATAAATTTAAGTTAGTGGGGCAGTTCTGTAACAACAGGGTCATACAATATAAATTTGGGTTAGTGGGGCAGTTCTGTAACAACAGGCTCATACAATATAAATTTGGGTAAGTGGGGCAGTTCTGTAACAGCAGGGTCATACAATATAAATTTGAGTTAGTGGGGCAGTTCTGTAACAGAAGGGTCATACAATTTAAATTTGGGTTAGTGGGGCAGTTCTGTAACAGAAGGGTCATACAATATAGATTTGACTTAGTGGAGCAGTTCTGTAACAACAGGCTCATACAATATAAATTTGAGTTAGTGGGGCAGTTCTGTAACAGAAGGGTCATACAATATAAATTTGGGTTAGTGGGGCAGTTCTGTAACAACAGGGTCATACAATATAAATTTAAGTTAGTGGGGCAGTTCTGTAACAACAGGCTCATACAATATAAATTTGGGTTAGTGGGGCAGTTCTGTAACAGCAGGGTCATACAATATAAATTTGAGTTAGTGGGGCAGTTCTGTAACAACAGGCTCATACAATATAAATTTGGGTTAGTGGGGCAGTTCTGTAACAACAGGCTCATACAATATAAATTTGGGTAAGTGGGGCAGTTCTGTAACAGCAGGGTCATACAATATAAATTTGAGTTAGTGGGGCAGTTCTGTAACAGAAGGGTCATACAATTTAAATTTGGGTTAGTGGGGCAGTTCTGTAACAACAGGGTCGTACAATATAAATTTGAGTTAGTGGAGCAGTTCTGTAACAACAGGGTCGTACAATATAAATTTGAGTTAGTGGGGCAGTTCTGTAACAGCAGGGTCATACAATATAAATTTGAGTTAGTGGGGCAGTTCTGTAACAACAGGCTCATACAATATAAATTTGGGTAAGTGGGGCAGTTCTGTAACAGCAGGGTCATACAATATAAATTTGAGTTAGTGGGGCAGTTCTGTAACAGAAGGGTCATACAATTTAAATTTGGGTTAGTGGGGCAGTTCTGTAACAACAGGGTCGTACAATATAAATTTGAGTTAGTGGAGCAGTTCTGTAACAACAGGGTCGTACAATATAAATTTGAGTTAGTGGGGCAGTTCTGTAACAACAGGCTCATACAATATAAATTTGGGTAAGTGGGGCAGTTCTGTAACAACAGGGTCGTACAATATAAATTTGAGTTAGTGGAGCAGTTCTGTAACAACAGGGTCGTACAATATAAATTTGAGTTAGTGAGGCAGTTCTGTAACAACAGGCTCATACAATATAAATTTGGGTAAGTGGGGCAGTTCTGTAACAGCAGGGTCATACAATATAAATTTGAGTTAGTGGGGCAGTTCTGTAACAGAAGGGTCATACAATTTAAATTTGGGTTAGTGGGGCAGTTCTGTAACAACAGGGTCGTACAATATAAATTTGAGTTAGTGGAGCAGTTCTGTAACAACAGGGTCGTACAATATAAATTTGAGTTAGTGGGGCAGTTCTGTAACAGCAGGGTCATACAATATAAATTTGAGTTAGTGGGGCAGTTCTGTAACAACAGGCTCATACAATATAAATTTGGGTTAGTGGGGCAGTTCTGTAACAGCAGGGTCATACAATATAAATTTGAGTTAGTGGGGCAGTTCTGTAACAACAGGCTCATACAATATAAATTTGGGTTAGTGGGGCAGTTCTGTAACAGAAGGGTCATACAATATAAATTTGAGTTAGTGGGGCAGTTCTGTAACAACAGGCTCATACAATATAAATTTGGGTAAGTGGGGCAGTTCTGTAACAGCAGGGTCATACAATATAAATTTGAGTTAGTGGGGCAGTTCTGTAACAGAAGGGTCATACAATTTAAATTTGGGTTAGTGGGGCAGTTCTGTAACAACAGGGTCGTACAATATAAATTTGAGTTAGTGGAGCAGTTCTGTAACAACAGGGTCGTACAATATAAATTTGAGTTAGTGGGGCAGTTCTGTAACAACAGGCTCATACAATATAAATTTGAGTTAGTGGGGCAGTTCTGTAACAACAGGGTCGTACAATATAAATTTGAGTTAGTGGAGCAGTTCTGTAACAACAGGGTCGTACAATATAAATTTGAGTTAGTGGGGCAGTTCTGTAACAACAGGCTCATACAATATAAATTTGGGTTAGTGGGGCAGTTCTGTAACAGAAGGGTCATACAATATAAATTTGAGTTAGTGGGGCAGTTCTGTAACAACAGGCTCATACAATATAAATTTGAGTTAGTGGGGCAGTTCTGTAACAGCAGGGTCATACAATATAAATTTGAGTTAGTGGGGCAGTTCTGTAACAGCAGGGTCATACAATTTAAATTTGGGTTAGTGGGGCAGTTCTGTAACAACAGGCTCATACAATATAAATTTGAGTTAGTGGGGCAGTTCTGTAACAGCAGGGTCATACAATATAAATTTGGGTAAGTGGGGCAGTTCTGTAACAGCAGGCTCATACAATATAAATTTGAGTTAGTGGGGCAGTTCTGTAACAGCAGGGTCATACAATATAAATTTGAGTTAGTGGGGCAGTTCTGTAACAACAGGCTCATACAATATAAATTTGGGTAAGTGGGGCAGTTCTGTAACAGCAGGGTCATACAATATAAATTTGAGTTAGTGGGGCAGTTCTGTAACAGAAGGGTCATACAATTTAAATTTGGGTTAGTGGGGCAGTTCTGTAACAACAGGGTCGTACAATATAAATTTGAGTTAGTGGAGCAGTTCTGTAACAACAGGGTCGTACAATATAAATTTGAGTTAGTGGGGCAGTTCTGTAACAACAGGCTCATACAATATAAATTTGGGTAAGTGGGGCAGTTCTGTAACAGCAGGGTCATACAATATAAATTTGAGTTAGTGGGGCAGTTCTGTAACAACAGGCTCATACAATATAAATTTGAGTTAGTGGGGCAGTTCTGTAACAGCAGGGTCATACAATTTAAATTTGAGTTAGTGGAGCAGTTCTGTAACAACAGGGTCGTACAATATAAATTTGAGTTAGTGGGGCAGTTCTGTAACAACAGGCTCATACAATATAAATTTGGGTAAGTGGGGCAGTTCTGTAACAGCAGGGTCATACAATATAAATTTGAGTTAGTGGGGCAGTTCTGTAACAACAGGCTCATACAATATAAATTTGGGTTAGTGGGGCAGTTCTGTAACAGCAGGGTCATACAATATAAATTTGAGTTAGTGGGGCAGTTCTGTAACAACAGGCTCATACAATATAAATTTGAGTTAGTGGGGCAGTTCTGTAACAGCAGGGTCATACAATATAAATTTGAGTTAGTGGGGCAGTTCTGTAACAGCAGGGTCATACAATATAAATTTGAGTTAGTGGGGCAGTTCTGTAACAGCAGGGTCATACAATATAAATTTGAGTTAGTGGGGCAGTTCTGTAACAGCAGGGTCATACAATATAAATTTGAGTTAGTGGGGCAGTTCTGTAACAACAGGCTCATACAATATAAATTTGGGTAAGTGGGGCAGTTCTGTAACAGCAGGGTCATACAATATAAATTTGAGTTAGTGGGGCAGTTCTGTAACAGAAGGGTCATACAATTTAAATTTGGGTTAGTGGGGCAGTTCTGTAACAACAGGGTCGTACAATATAAATTTGAGTTAGTGGAGCAGTTCTGTAACAACAGGGTCGTACAATATAAATTTGAGTTAGTGGGGCAGTTCTGTAACAACAGGCTCATACAATATAAATTTGGGTTAGTGGGGCAGTTCTGTAACAACAGGGTCATACAATATAAATTTGAGTTAGTGGGGCAGTTCTGTAACAACAGGCTCATACAATATAAATTTGGGTTAGTGGAGCAGTTCTGTAACAACAGGGTCGTACAATATAAATTTGAGTTAGTGGGGCAGTTCTGTAACAACAGGCTCATACAATATAAATTTGGGTTAGTGGAGCAGTTCTGTAACAACAGGGTCGTACAATATAAATTTGAGTTAGTGGGGCAGTTCTGTAACAACAGGCTCATACAATATAAATTTGAGTTAGTGGGGCAGTTCTGTAACAGCAGGGTCATACAATATAAATTTGGGTTAGTGGGGCAGTTCTGTAACAGCAGGGTCATACAATATAAATTTGAGTTAGTGAGGCAGTTCTGTAACAACAGGCTCATACAATATAAATTTGAGTTAGTGGGGCAGTTCTGTAACAGCAGGGTCATACAATATAAATTTGAGTTAGTGGGGCAGTTCTGTAACAGCAGGGTCATACAATATAAATTTGAGTTAGTGGGGCAGTTCTGTAACAGCAGGGTCATACAATATAAATTTGGGTAAGTGGGGCAGTTCTGTAACAGCAGGGTCATACAATATAAATTTGAGTTAGTGGGGCAGTTCTGTAACAGAAGGGTCATACAATTTAAATTTGGGTTAGTGGGGCAGTTCTGTAACAGAAGGGTCATACAATATAGATTTGACTTAGTGGAGCAGTTCTGTAACAACAGGCTCATACAATATAAATTTGAGTTAGTGGGGCAGTTCTGTAACAGCAGGGTCATACAATATAAATTTGGGTTAGTGGGGCAGTTCTGTAACAGCAGGGTCATACAATATAAATTTGAGTTAGTGAGGCAGTTCTGTAACAACAGGCTCATACAATATAAATTTGAGTTAGTGGGGCAGTTCTGTAACAGCAGGGTCATACAATATAAATTTGAGTTAGTGGGGCAGTTCTGTAACAGCAGGGTCATACAATATAAATTTGAGTTAGTGGGGCAGTTCTGTAACAGCAGGGTCATACAATATAAATTTAAGTTAGTGGGGCAGTTCTGTAACAGAAGGGTCATACAATATAAATTTGAGTTAGTGGGGCAGTTCTGTAACAGAAGGGTCATACAATATAAATTTGGGTAAGTGGGGCAGTTCTGTAACAGCAGGGTCATACAATATAAATTTAAGTTAGTGGGGCAGTTCTGTAACAGCAGGGTCATACAATTTAAATTTGGGTTAGTGGGGCAGTTCTGTAACAACAGGGTCATACAATATAAATTTGAGTTAGTGGGGCAGTTCTGTAACAGCAGGGTCATACGATATAAATTTAAGTTAGTGGGGCAGTTCTGTAACAACAGGGTCATACAATATAAATTTGAGTTAGTGGGGCAGTTCTGTAACAGCAGGGTCATACAATTTAAATTTGGGTTAGTGGGGCAGTTCTGTAACAGCAGGGTCATACAATATAAATTTGAGTTAGTGGGGCAGTTCTGTAACAGCAGGGTCATACAATTTAAATTTGGGTTAGTGGGGCAGTTCTGTAACAACAGGGTCATACAATATAAATTTAAGTTAGTGGGGCAGTTCTGTAACAGCAGGGTCATACAATATAAATTTGAGTTAGTGGGGCAGTTCTGTAACAGCAGGGTCATACAATTTAAATTTGGGTTAGTGGGGCAGTTCTGTAACAACAGGGTCATACAATATAAATTTGAGTTAGTGGGGCAGTTCTGTAACAACAGGGTCGTACAATATAAATTTGAGTTAGTGGGGCAGTTCTGTAACAACAGGCTCATACAATATAAATTTGGGTTAGTGGGGCAGTTCTGTAACAACAGGCTCATACAATATAAATTTGGGTAAGTGGGGCAGTTCTGTAACAGAAGGGTCATACAATATAAATTTGGGTAAGTGGGGCAGTTCTGTAACAGCAGGGTCATACAATATAAATTTGAGTTAGTGGGGCAGTTCTGTAACAGAAGGGTCATACAATTTAAATTTGGGTTAGTGGGGCAGTTCTGTAACAGAAGGGTCATCGATATAGATTTGACTTAGTGGAGCAGTTCTGTAACAACAGGCTCATACAATATAAATTTGAGTTAGTGGGGCAGTTCTGTAACAGCAGGGTCATACAATATAAATTTGGGTTAGTGGGGCAGTTCTGTAACAGCAGGGTCATACAATATAAATTTGAGTTAGTGAGGCAGTTCTGTAACAACAGGCTCATACAATATAAATTTGAGTTAGTGGGGCAGTTCTGTAACAGCAGGGTCATACAATATAAATTTGAGTTAGTGGGGCAGTTCTGTAACAGCAGGGTCATACAATATAAATTTGAGTTAGTGGGGCAGTTCTGTAACAGCAGGGTCATACAATATAAATTTAAGTTAGTGGGGCAGTTCTGTAACAGAAGGGTCATACAATATAAATTTGAGTTAGTGGGGCAGTTCTGTAACAGAAGGGTCATACAATATAAATTTGGGTAAGTGGGGCAGTTCTGTAACAGCAGGGTCATACAATATAAATTTAAGTTAGTGGGGCAGTTCTGTAACAGCAGGGTCATACAATATAAATTTGGGTAAGTGGGGCAGTTCTGTAACAGAAGGGTCATACAATATAAATTTAAGTTAGTGGGGCAGTTCTGTAACAGCAGGTTCATACAATATAAATTTGGGTTAGTGGGGCAGTTCTGTAACAGCAGGGTCATACAATATAAATTTGGGTAAGTGGGGCAGTTCTGTAACAGCAGGGTCATACAATATAAATTTGGGTAAGTGGGGCAGTTCTGTAACAGCAGGGTCATACAATATAAATTTAAGTTAGTGGGGCAGTTCTGTAACAGCAGAGTCATACAATATAAATTTGGGTTAGTGGGGCAGTTCTGTAACAGCAGGGTCATACAATATAAATTTGAGTTTGTGGGACAGTTCTGTAACAGCAGGGTCACATTTTACCTAATCTAAACATTTGAATTTGTTAAGGTAACATTTGAGAATTTGGTTAACCTTTGGATACAAATTTCCATTTTTAATTTCATACCTCACTAAAAAATTAAAACATAAATTTACTTCAACATGTTATTAAAGCAATTTACCATTGTTTTCATCCTATTGATAAGTCAAGTCTTTGAAGATCATTTTGAAGTGGAACACATAAGAAAACAAACTTTTTTAGATAACAACTTCTTTATTGTGAACATATCAGACATTACTCCTTCATCAAGTGGTCCAGTTTTGTTCACAATATCAAAGTTGTCAGTCTGAAAATCTATTTTTTTATATCCATAGAACTTGTTCTCCTTCCTGAAAACTTTGGTTTCTAATTTATAACTTAATCAAAATGCAAGATATTCAGAAGATCAACTTCCCTGCGCAAGGCATATCTCTTGCCATTACTGGCTGATTGCAGTTTCCATTACTGGCTGATTGCAGTTTCCATTACTGGCTGATTGATTGCAGTTTCCATTACTGACTGATTGTAGCCTTGCCGAATTTCCTAAAGGTTTCCGTGCAAGGAAAAATAAAGAGCACACTATGCTTTTCAGGTGCAGCGATCCACTATCTTGGCATGGAAAAGTGAGAGCACTACTGCAAGGCTTAAATCAGCCAGTAAAGGAGACGAACAAGAGTTTGAAGTTGGCAGAAGCTATGTGCTCATTAATATACTAATATATATAAATATATACCCATTTGCTTCTGGTTTATCTACTGCGACAGTCTGCTCCACTCGACGGCTCTCTGCCTCCACCGTTGGGAATCTCTCCTCAAGAGTCAGAGTGCGCGGAGGAGTTATCAGACCTACGTACGACATCCCCTCCGGTTCTGGAAACTGCTCGAAATCAAGCGGTCGTATCCCCTGCTTCATCCCGATGTGCTTGTTGTCACCTGTGCATTATGATGTCATGGTTACAGAACATTAAAAAAACCTTTGCATAACAGTTTGCAGTACTATAAAATAGTTGATCTTTATTTCTGAACTTCACAAACAGATGAAACATAATGTTAAACATTTACTCTCAGATATCAATTCAACGTGATTTCCGCTAGATTTGGGAAGTTGTACTACATAATGCACACAAATACCGCTGCTGACAGTAAGAATTTACCTGCAACCACAATTCTGTCTGGCACCATCATATGAGCTGAGCTTGGATCAAATCCGTTCTGAACTGTCTGGGTTCCTCCAACTGAGATCTTGTCAGGGACCTGCATCTTGTTGCTGATGTCCGAGATGTACTCGGGGTCATAGCTGTTTGACTGCACATCGCTGTAGTCGGAAATCATACTGTGGACTTGTGACCTCTCGTTCTGAAATCAGGCAAATTGTCAGTGATGTTCAACAGTGAGTTGTCCACCATCGTCACTTTTATGTTTGTTTGTAACATATTACACATTTACAGGATTATGAATTAACGAATCTACTGTAAAGATACATCTATGTATACATTCACTGCAGTGCAAAAAGAAAGTTTTGACACACTTATAAAAAAAATCTACTCTGTTCTGAGGAATAAAAGTTGCAGCCTATTGCATCCACTTAGTTACGAACTCATATCGATTGGGATTTCCTCTCTACACAGTAACATGACTGCCCGTACATAAGCACAATGGGTGGATGTTTTATCATGATTCCAATCCGTTCAAAATGGCAACTTTTGCCATGACATTATTAGTTCACAAAACACTAGGTTTCATATGCACTAAACTGCCCACAGAACATGTGCCGCCAAAACAGAGATCTTCATACCCAGAGGGGAGGAATTTCTGGATCCAGTTCATATCCCAGTTGTTAGTGAAAATATAAGTTTGATTTCTTTCTTGAAATTATTACAATGTTACAATGTAATACACTTCAAAAACCATCATGATTATATTTTACAGAACCTTCATTCAAAATGTCATAACGTTTAACTATATCATATTCTAATCTACTACTACTAGTCTCTGTAAACTGTGTTAATATCTATTGTTTTGAATGATTTGTATGTTTTGTATGCTGGAGAATTGTAATTCTATACAACAAATTTCCCTTTTGGGAAAATAATATTATTAAATAATATTACTTTTTGTAGGTGAACGAGTCTTTGACCTAGGATAGGACGTAGATAATATTATCAGCAACATGCCCCTGTATATAAATTACGATTCGTTCACAAATATGGACAAAAATAAATGAATAATTATATGTATTCAATATGTTTCAATAACGAAATCGAATTGACGATTAAGAAAACAACACAACGGATGAGGAAGTTACTAAGAGATCGGTGCTGAAGCAGAAACTGAGAAAGGGAGCTCGCTCGCTCGGTGTCCTGACTGTCCGCTAAATTCGAGCGGACAGATGCACTGTCAGGGAGAGACAGAATAGATCATAAACAAACCCTCGGTGAAGAGTTCTCGATGTTCATTGTTTATAAACACCAAAGATGGTTTGTTATAGAGAGAGAAATCGCCTTTCGTTTTTATGTCATTTTGACAGAACAGGGAGCTGCCATTTTGAAACTGGACCACATATATTGATGACGTCATATACATAATATTTTCCTTATGCCTATATATTATACATTTTGAAAAATAGCATGCATTTTATTTTAAGAATGCAAATGTTATATATATGAAGCAAGTTTAATACCTTGAAAGAAAACAAAGACACAATATGATAGAAATCTAATTCAAAAGATGTATTTTTAAACATTTCAATTGAAAACTTCAAAATATACAAATATAACACTCATAGTTAGCAAGAAGCTAGCACAACAAATGTCCAAGCACATGACGAAATGTTCATAAGAAGTTCATAATGCATTTACATGTGTTTATTATTAGAATATACTAACTCAGGTATTCAAAGGGATATATTTTTTAGAGTTACGATACCCATCATAAACATGTTATGCCCAAGTATTTATCATACTTGCCATAGGTTGTTCCACTTGAAAAAAAATCGTCTGCTAAAAAGCCAGCTTCATTATGTTGATTGACACTTCTACACAATGAACAAATTAATGGAATGTGTATTTACCTCAATTTCACGCGTACTTTTCACATCAGGGACAGCGCATAAAAGAAACATTAGCACTTTCTGAATAAATCTCAAGGACTGCCGTGGCAGTGCTTAGACCTTCAAAGACTGTACGGACCTATGTTTGAGCATCAACTTCCTTTCACTTTCAGTCATAGGAAATCAATTTGGCAGTTGGCAGAAAATCCTACGCATCGAAAAACAATACAATTCAATATCAACAGTCAAATTTAAATAGTTAACAGAAATCTTATTTGTTGACGAACTTTGACGTTTTGATTCAGTTAAATCTATCAGTCCATGCCTACAGGCCTACAGCAGCATGAGTGCACGGTAATAGAGTAAGAGTAATGAATCCGTAATACAATGCTATTAATATTTTGTTTTGAACAATCAATCATCCCTTGCCTGACCGATTGCGTAAATAATCATATACGGTCAGATGTCTCGAACAAGTAGGCTAAAACAAAGCTTAAGCCACATTCATTATGATTTAAATGCTTGTTGTGAGTGAGGCCAAATTAGTATGGTACTGACCACCCCTGAAACGACCACACTTGGTATCCCCAGTTCTAGCCTACAGTATTTGCTCTATTGTACTAGCACAAAATTTAGAAATGGGAGCCTACATGTCTAGAAATGTATTTAAAAGCTACTACCAGGGCCTAACTGATCTTTGCAACTAATGTGGCAAGATGATGCCCCGGTTCCTACGCCTATGCAACTACTGAATGAGTAGACTGCCACAGTAATTTCATTCATTCATTCATTCATTCATTCGTTCATCCAGTACTATGACAGAAACCCTCTCTTCGGTATCTAATTTCGCAGTGATTAATCTCAATAATATGTAGCAGCTGGTGATGTAGGCCTATATATGATCAGTGACATCAACTTCAGATTCTCAAACACATTTTGATTGGATGTCAGCAAGGGTGCAGTATAGACGTTTATTACCCATATGGTTGACAATAACCGAGTTAATATTATTGATATGAGCACATGTGCACATATCACGTTTGCCTAGCAACCATTGTTTCACCGCGACCTCCCGTATTTTGTCGTCTGTGACGTCATAAAACGATTGTTCGTGACGTCACTGTAGCTTGCCGTCCCAAGAGAAGTGGGCCGTTTCCTGGTTATTTTAACGCGAATCAAATGGAATAAAATGGGTAATAAAGAAATTATTACACTCGAAAGTGTGTCATATGACGTTTACGAAACTCGTGCAAATTTATGTATAACCCTCGCTCTCGCTCGGGAAATACAAACATTCACACTCGTTTCGTAAAAGTCATATGACACACTTCCTCGTGTAATAATCTCTATTTCTATTTCCAAAGTCATGGGCGCCGCCATCTTGGTGTCACGTGACTGTCCGCCATTAAGGTGCTAAAGCGTGCTGAGTGTGAAGCGGTAACGTCACACTCGCTCGCCTACTCCGACCGTCAGAGATTGCATAAATAAACAAGATTTCCTGCTTTTATATATTAAAAAGTGCTAAAAGTGTTTAATTCATTAAAAGTGAAATTAAGTTGGGTTTTTTTTAATCTAAGAGCGCTATAAAAACAAGATAAGTTCCATGTTGGCCTTAATAAATTTTATAGCCTATGTTTCTACGTAAATATCAGCAAGCATTATTCCTGTGGATATAGGCCAAGATTATTAATGAACATTTATAAAAAGATTTTTCCCGAATAATAACATAATATTTATAAGTTGCCAACAGTGAAACACAGCACCATGGTCAGAGGAAATATTTTGTTTCCCCGATGACATGTTTGTTTGAACCAAGCACAAAAGTGTGTCGAAACAACGAATTAAATTACCGAGATAAAACAAATGAAAGAGAATTTTCAAAAGAATGAAAACAAAATACTACTGTCAAATAAAATATGTTTTAAATGTATTTGGCAAATAGGCCTACATGTAAAATTGTAAAGAAGTAGACCTAGGCCCTAAACACGATTTCATTCATGCGGATGCTTATAATTTAATGTCTATTCAAACATATGCATAAGGTGCAGAAATTGCTGTTCCAAAATGGTTTTGGTTGAAACTTATTTAGTTCACTAAGTGGATTTGCAAACAAGCTGCAATAGCCTATCTGAATACCTCTCCAATTTTTGGACAGAGCGTTCGGCATTTAATTGAAATTTTATGAAAAGTGAAAATTGATTTAAATGTCGACATTGTGCATTCTCTTTGACTTTAATTTATTGACGCAGCATTGCTGCAGGACATAATAACTTTTAAAAAGGTTGACCGTCCATTTCTCTTCCCTATAAAACATGATTAGATAATGTTTAAAAATTAAACATTTATTTTTGTTGTTTGTGTAGACGTGATGTAACTATTTTTCAGTCGGACTCGTAAATTATATATCTTGCATTGTATGGGGTTTGTATTGGTTCTCTTGCTCCTGGAGTTAAATCCTTTAATAAGGAAAAAGAAAAGTTGATCTCAATTATATTCTTGATTAATATTGTTACATACACTATTGGACTGTAGACGTTCATTACGAATACGATGCTCCGTTTTTGCCTTTTAATGACATAGGCGAACCAGTTACATTTACTGTCAACATAAAACATGTTTTAATAAAATTTATTAAAGCATGTTCCGTATTTAACAGGTTATAAAGCTACTTTAAAAAGTAGGCCTTTTCATTGCGACATGGTATCGGCTAATTACATATATCATCTTTCTGTATATTATAGTTGATGTAAGTTAATTATTTTATAAATAAGCTCTTTGTCATAACGTTGTACGGGTATGTTGGCTAAAATTTCAGATATATATTTCGGACGTAACAAGTAAAAACTCGGGGATGGTGTCTGTACATTAATTTCGAACTAATTCTTCAGATTGCTCTTAATAATCTTTGTGTTGTGGCTTTACGTTCACTTACGATTTGTAGGAAAAACGTATTTTTAAGTAAGAGAATTTCCATATCATTTGAAATTGAAAAACATTCTATCAATATTAAGAAACATAAATCTTTACCGTTTTAAAACAATAGTAGAATTAATTAATTTTAAGACATCGTTTAATTCGTGACAACTACGATACAATGTACATGGCTTTAAATATTCCCAGTAACAAATCTCATTGACTTATAAACAAACATTCTATAACAAATATATCCATATTAAAAAGAACTGTGATGGGATATCTATGATGGGGTTGACCCATCCTCTTTCAATGTGAATCCGATATTCTGTCATGAATTTAGTTGAAACTATCATAAACAAATCCTATAAATTTCCTCTTATAATTCCCGACACTATAGCTGTAGGCTATATTTTAACTTTTAAATTTTAACTGGAAGGTAATTCAAAGCAAGCTCTCAAAACGTAGGTCTGGTTTCGGATATTCGTCAAACTTAAAGCGTAAAACAAAAAAGGCAATCAAACGGAGACATATAATTACTCTTTACTCTTGAATTTAAAGTTACTTTTTATCCTTTTTCTTCATCGCAAATGGTAAACAGTTGTCTTCAGATCCGAAAAATAAAGATGCAGCAAGTGATTAGACAGAAAGTGAGGTTTTCCCAAAATATCTCTAAGTACTGCGGGTGCCTTCCTTTTGATATCTTCTGAACAAAGTTGTGTATATTTATTCTGTTTTCATAATCGTAAAGAGAAAATAATTATCTTTAATTCCATGTATAATTTGTATATGCGTAACAAAATGTAAATATGCGGTTAGTCATGCGAAATACAGGGCGATTATCAAAATCTTTTAGCGTCAACGGCCGGGCAGCAAGAGGGTTAATTGATGTATTCTCCTTTCATATAAATAATTGTAATAAGCTCAAAATTACTTTCTTCATAAAAGGGTAGTTTTTTTTAATAAATATATTGACATTTATTTCAGGATGTCATTGTAATAGTTTTGTTTAAATGTTCAGTGTTGAATTTCTGGTATAGGCCTAGTAGGCTAATTTGACATGATTTAAATTAAGAAATATACGTTATTTCAATAAATAAAATCTTCAAATGAATGAAATTCGACAGCTTTTTAATACACTCAAACAGCGCAAGGTAATTTGATCATTTAATCATGTTTTATATAACTCTTTTCGTGATTTCCATACCACGGTATACAACCCCATGCAGTGCGAACCGGATATAGTTCGCTGTACTCTCGATCATTGGTTCATAGCTATGTTGACACGGGCTGCTTTTTCTCGTTTTCTATTTGTGTGATTTTAATTCACGTACACAAATTTGCAAAATACTTCTTCTTATACTTATACACAAGAATTCACTGCGATATTCAATCATGACCCTCTGAAATCTTTCTCATATCAAAAACGCATTGCCGAACTTGCTCCTCCGCTAAGCGCACCACATATAATGTCGAAATGCTCTCATCGTATGTACTTTGTGGATACAACCTAATTTTATATGAAATATATGATCATTAAACGTACAGATGGTCTTTAACATAGTTAATATAGAGCATTAGTTTTTTGACACGAGAGCAAAACGTCACCCACCTATGTGCCATTACCATACAGTTTGATAGCCGCCAATACAGTTGGTTGATAGTACTTCCAACATAAATCACTGTATGGTTTATAGTTCCAGTATGTAAGTGCATAGTTGCTTTTTCTTTTATGAATAGACACTCTTACTTAAATATTTTGGGTTATTTTGTTACAGGTGCATCCATTGTGTTTCATTTTTATCCCACCGGTATGTAATACCGTGGGATATAGTCATCACCCCGTCCGTCTGTCCGTCCGTAATCATTTCGTTTCCGGAGCAGAACTTGAAAACCGTTCATATCTTTCTGAAACTTTCTATGTGTATGACCCACTAACTGAAGTGGTGCCTTTTGATATTTTTAGATTTCTGAATTTTTTATTTTTGGTCGTTTCCATAGAAACTTGTTGAATTTGGACTTTGTTCAGAGACAGGTTCGTTTCCGGAGCACAGCTCCAAAACCGTTCATCATATCTTCCTGAAACTGTGCATGTGTATTACCCACTAACTGAAGTGGTGCCTTTTGATATTTTCAGATTTCTGAATTTTTTATTTTTGTTTCGTTTCCATAGAAACTTGATGAATTTGGACTTTGTTCAGAGACAGGTTCGTTTCCGAAGCACAGCTCCAAAACCGTTCATCATATCTTCCTGAACTTTGCATGTGTATTACCCACTAACTGAAGTGGTGCCTTTTGATATTAAATTTTTTTGTTTTCGTTTCCATAGAAACTTGATGAATTTGGACTTTGTTCAGAGACAGGTTCGTTTCCGGAGCACAGCTCCAAAACCGTTCATCATATCTTCCTGAAACTTTGCATGTGTATTACCCACTAACTGAAGTGGTGCCTTTTGATATTTTCAGATTTCTGAAAATTTTATTTTTGGTTGTTTCCATAGAAACATGAGAGGGATGGTGGTTGTTGTTGATTTTGACTGCTTCTGGAGCAGATGTCTAAAACCCTTAACATACCTGAAACTCAGCATCTGTAATACCCACTAACTGAAGTACGGTAGTAGATACACAAGTATCTGTCAAAGATGTGTTTTACAAATTTTGTGGAACCGGTGGGATATGTCATCTTCTGATGACTCTTGTTTTTTTAGTTACGAGTTTCCAATTGAAATGGAGAAAAAACATTATACATGTGCATTTACCGAAACTACATGTCCGCTTTACATGCTAGGTCGACCAACATAAAAATGTTAATTTTCGGCAACAATCAGTACTTCTCGATAAAATAACGTCATCATTAACGTTTGGTATGTGTGACCTTGAATTAAATTCCGTCTGCTGCTAGTGTGACTTGCAAACAGGGAATAAGAAAGTCTCTTTCACACAAATGATTTCAAAATCACCATTGGCCATTGGCAGAGGTTAGGATCTGAAGGGAGTAACCTAGATGTTGGTAGAGAATGACGAATCAGAGATTTCCCCGACAATTGTGATCTCTTTGTGGGAGCTTAGATTGGGGTACCATGACAGAAATGATGCTTCCAGATGTTTTACATAACTTAAAACAAGTTGGGCAGGATATATTTCTGAAATGTTCAAGACTGGTCATTTTCAATGCACTCCCATTAGACATTATTGCTTACATGCTGTTTTCCAAAGTCGTATATTGGTTTTCGCTCCACACTTGCAACACCGTCGAGATGACATACAGTGATGTTACCAAACCTTTTGGAGAGTTGATTGGTTTTTTTTTTAAATCATCTTGGGCACGAAAAATAACTGCAGCAGTGTCAGAAGGAAACTTCCAAAGGTGAATGTACATGTACGTTCCAACTGATTCTCAAATAGACTTTCTAAATTCTTTGAATTCTGTTATATATAAGAATAATTAAAGAGCAATTGATAAATTGGTGTAAAATACTCCCGTCAACCAATGAAAGTGCAAGTTATATTTAGAAAAAACTGTAATTCCCATGACCATTATGTCCACTTTAATTCCCGTCATATCTTTGCCCAGAACAATGATATAACTCGTCATGATGTGTGATATCTCTTGAACAAATGCTGGGACAACATATTAACACGTTAAATGTTGGTTAATATGTCAATAAAGACACCTTTTAAACAACATCAGATTTCATGACGTTATTGAATTACGGGCTACGTTCCATACAGAGATTCACTACGCTTCGGCTATGAACCAGTACAGTGATGCTGCATTGTTGCTGCTAACATCTTTGATATCTTCATATCTAGGAAACTTTGAAACTTGAAATTCTACATATACACGGTACAATCTATTAGGAATTCAATATTTAGATACATTTGAGCAGCATGATTGTATACGTGAATAAAATCGAAAACGCACGGGCTTGTCAAATTTGGCTCGATGCGTTCGTAACGAAAATAATGTGTTTTCATCAACATACAACTATTTCTCAAGAACTTATTCACTGTACTTGTATGCATGTCACAAATTGATGAACCGGAGCCTATTTGCATACGTTGTAAAGCTGTTTAATGGTTTACAATTACTTATTTGATCCAACGAACAACAAACACTTGACAGAGCTATGAACCAGTGATCGAGCGTACAGCGAACTTTATCATCCAAAACTGCTTCCCATAGTAGATATCGCTTGTGTGAGATCAAGCGATATCTACAAGTGATATCTACATTGTAGATATCGCAACAATCAAATCGTCACAATCCTATTACATCATCAGTTAATGACATCACAAGGCTTTGACATCACAAGATACAAGATACAAGATACAAGATATTTATTGTACATAGAACACCCATTATGGGCAGTGTACAAAGAAGTTAACCAATGTTAATACATATTATAAGTAAAATATATACAAGAGCATTATAATCTCAGTGTGAGACAATTATATCAAACAATGCATATTATAGATTGTACAATAATTAACCAATGTGGCTTAATCTCATTGAATACATGTCATAAAGTACTTTACAAGTGAAAGAAGCATGATGACTCATGGGGTTTACAAATGATGAGAGGAGCTCTATCCTTGAGACCCCAACGAGACCAGTTGATGAAATTAGTTTCGAGCGATAATGAACATATTTTGGGCATTCAAATATAAAATGTTCTTCCGTTTCTGTAACACCCTGGCTGCACTGTTGACAGAGGCGTTTGTCTACAGGGGTGTTGTTATATCTTCCTCTCTCCATCTCTAGCTGGTGAGCGCTAAGTCTTAACTTAGTTAAAACTTTTCTGTGGTCATTATTCTTAATGTTTAAATAGTCTTTGTAGACAAACGAGTCTTTAATATGTCCAAGCAGGCGTAATTTCTTTCCTTTATCAGATGGTAGTTGATCAGTTTCCTGGAGGTATATTTGAATAAATTCAGTTTTTAAACATTCCATGAATTGCTGTCTTGAGATACTGTAAATGTTTGATGAAGGGAATGATACTTTAAGACGTTGTTCTATTGTTGAAACCCAGGATGATTTTGAAAGATCCTTATCTTCTTGTAGGGCAGCATATATAAGACTGTCTTGATCCATTCGCAATAATCGTTTGTAGTAGTTGAATACGTTAGAAAGTATTTCTATAGATAGAGGGTAAAGTCCAAGATCGCTAAGGCATCCGATATTACTGGTTCTCTTTGGTACTCCGAGTATTGATTTAGCTGTTTTAATGGTTATTGTATTACAAGCCAGCTTACTCCAGTTTTGAAACGGAGAACCCTGCTGACAATGTTATGAAGTCACAAAGTTGATGACGTAACAATGCTATGATGCCACAATGATGATGACGTCACAATGCTATGACATCACTGAGCTCACTGCTGCAGAAGCCAAATGGCAGTTTTGTGTTGCAGATATGTTCATTATTTTGCTAATAATTGTTGAAGAATGATTTTCAATGATAAATAAAATCTCACCCTCGTGTCTTCTGATATCAAATATCTCAACACTCGTTGATTAAAGTAAAAATATCCTCGGCAAGCCTCGGATATTTGTAACTTTAATCAACTCGTGTTGATATATTTGATATCAGAAGACACTTGGGTGAGATTCTCTATATATCCGGTTCGCACTGTATGGGGTTGTACACCGTGCATACAATGTGGTCGTGTACGCTACAGTGTAAACAAGCCAGCAATCAGCACCTCAATGGCGGACGAACCTAGCGCCTCTAATGAGAAAGGGGGATAACTCTAACCATAGCTTCAAATAGAAACGTGTTATCAGGCAGCAGCACGAACCTGCGAGAAGATGGCAAGTGCTTGGAAGATTGAGAAGTACGCCCGCTACCTCAACACAGACGAGTCGGACAGGGGCCAGTGGAAGGTCAGTGCATGGCGCATGGACGGCAACATTTCCCCTTAATCATCTATATACATGTATCAGTTTTTAGGCAAGGTAAATTAACTTACTTGGCGCACGAATTTTTTTTGGTTAAAGGTAGGAGGCAAACAAAGAAAAAAAGTAAGCAACTTTGCTCTTGTATGATGAACTGTGTTCTGGTAAGCAAAGCCGGTGCACAATTGAATAAGAAAATCGTAATGTTCCAAGTATATTTACACTTAGTTGGGACGGCAAATTTGGCAACATGTTTAATTGTTTCAGAGGGAGGAATTTGTCAAAATAAAGTCATAGGAGATCAATAAATCCGTAAATCAATTAAATAATTTGTTCGCCTCAGTTTCTTCTGTTCAGTTCTGGTAAGCAAAGCCGGTGCACAATTGAATAAGAAAATCGTAATGTTCCAAGTATATTTACACTTAGTTGGGACGGCAAATTTGGCAACATGTTTGTTTCAGAGGGAGGAATTTGTCAAAATAAAGTCATAGGAGATCAATAAATCCGTAAATCAATTAAATAATTTGTTCGCCTCAGTTTCTTCCTAGATACCATAATCTCAGTGACCCCCCTACACCCCCAATCATTTCAAAGAAAGATTCAACGTTCAACGCGCACAGTTGTAACGCCATAACACAAGCTAGTTCAATAACTTACTGCAAGGAGAATCACAAGACATTGAAGACAAGTTAGGATTATTACAATGTAAGTTTTATGACGGTCAAATTATTAATGTACTTAAATACTTAAATTACTAATTATAATTATTAATTAATGTCCGTGATGTATCGTGCTATTTGGTAGAAATATTAAGAAGAGTTGTGTCATTATTGTGTCGACCTTTCGTTTATTTGTCCTTCACTTCCTCCTCTCACGATCAACGCGATTCGTATCAGGCGACATTCTCCACACCTTGATCTGAGGTATCATCAATATTTTGATTCAACCACTTCTTGTGTTTCTCTCCTGTCCAGCAATACGACGACAGTGTGGGTGATATGGTGCTTACTCTCACAGAGTCGAGCTTCCTCGTGCTGTGTCGCGGCTCCAGTGTCATGGTACGTCTCACCGTGAGCTCCCATCCATCCAGCAGTACCACTTGCGATAGAACCATATCAACTTAACCGTCTTGTCGTTCGTATGACTCTATTCACATCAGCAAATAGTTTCTTATTTCTGACAACCTTTGTTCATTAGATATCCCGGGTTCAGTAGATTAATGTTCGTAAATATGTAAATGTTAACTCTCAATTAAACTGTCTTCCACATGGTAGCGAGACCTGGTGAAGGTAGGCAGGTTCCATCAGCAAATAGTTTCTTATGTCTTTGTCTCCTAGATATCTTGGTTTACTAGCCTAATAATGGTTCGATCTACTTTTTAGCTCATCAGGCCTGAAAGGCCCGATGGGCTTATGGCATGGCATGGTGTCCGGCGTCCGTCCATCCGTCCATCCGTAAACTTTTCGCTTTTTCGACTTCTTCCCCAGAACCAATGACTCGACAGAGCTGACATTTTATGTGCAGACTCCTTGGCCAATGGGGATCCTAAATTGTAGATTTCGTGACCCCATGACCCCAAATGGGGTCACAGGGGTCACATCCTTAAAAACTTATTTTCATCTTCTTCTCCAGTTCCAAAAGGTCTGGAGAGCTGAAAAGTTGTGTGCAGACTCCTTGGCCCATGGGAATTTTAAATTGTAGATTTCGTGACCCCGTGACCCAAAATGGGGTCACAGGGGTCACATCCTTAAAAACCTATTTTCATCTTCTTCTTCAGTTCCAAAAGGTCTAGAAAGCTGAACAGTTGTGTGCAGACTCCTTGGCCCATGGGGATTCTTAATTGTAGATTTCGTGACCCCGTGACCCAAAATGGGGTCACAGGGGTCACATCCTTAAAAACCTATTTTCATCTTCTTCTTCAGTTCCAAAAGGTCTAGAGAGCTGAACAGTTGTGTGCAGACTCCTTGGCCCATGGGGATTCTTAATTGTAGATTTCGTAACCCCGTGACCCCAAATGGGGTCACAGGGGTCACATCCTTAAAAACCTATTTTCATCTTCTTCTCCAGTTCCAAAAGGTCTAGAGAGCTGAAAAGTTGTGTGCAGACTCCTTGGCCCATGGGGATTCTAAATTGTAGATCTCGTGACCCCGTGACCCCAAATGGGGTCACAGGGGTCACATCCTTAAAAACCTATTTTCATCTTCTTCACCAGTTCCAAAAGGTCTAGAGAGCTGAAAGGTTGTGTGCAGACTCTTTGGCCAATGGGGATTCTAAATTGTAGATTTCGTGACCCCGTGACATAAAATGTGGTCACAAGGGTCACATCCTTCAAAACCTATTCTCATCTTCTCCAGTTCCAAAAGGTCTAGAGAGCTGAACAGTTGTGTGAAGACTCCTTGGCCCATGGGGATTCTAAATTGTAGATCTCGTGACCCCGTGACCCCAAATGGGGTCACAGGGGTCACATCCTTAAAAACCTATTTTCATCTTCTTCTCCAGTTCCAAAAGGTCTGGAGAGCTGAAAAGTTGTGTGCAGACTCCTTGGCCCATGGGGATTCTAAATTGTAGATCTCCTGACCCCGTGACCTTTAATGAGGTCACAGGGGTCACCTCGTTATAAACCTATTTTCATCTTCTTCTCCAGCTCAAAAAGGTCCAGAGAGCTGAAAGGTTGTGTGCAGACTCCTTGGCCAATGGGGATTCTAAATTGTAGTTTTTTTACCCTGTGACCACAATCTAGGTCACGGGTCATGACCCAAAAACCTATTTTCATCTTTATCTCAAGTATGTAAAGCTCTAGAGAGGTGACATGTTGTATAGAGACTCTTTGGTATAAGGTGATTCTTAATTGTAGGATTGGTGACCCTGTGACTCCAAATACGGGTCACAGGGGTCATGATCTAAAAACCTATATTTTGCTTTTATTACTTGAGATAACTTAGATATTCAACCTTAGATAATAAATCTATGATATCCTGATGAGCTACAGAGCCCATGGCTCTATTTTGTTTGGTATATAATTTATGTCCTGAATGTTTACTCTCAACTGCCATGTACATGATGAGGAGACCTAGCGGTGGTAAGTATGTTTCATATATTGTATGTATATATCGTGTATACAATTGTCCTCAGAGTTTGATGTAGACAGTGCGTAATGTCGACAGGAGAGCCACAGCCTGCTGACTGCGCGTGCCTGGATGAGAGCCATCACCAAACGCGACAGCATGCTCGTCATGTACAAGGTCAAGGTCAGCAGCATCATGCATCCATTACGTACAATAGTGTGTCAGCATCATGCATCCATTACGTACAATAGTGTGTCAGCATCATGCATCCATTACGTACAATAGTGTGTCAGCATCATGCATCCATTACGTACAATAGTGTGTCAGCATCATGCATCCATTACGTACAATAGTGTGTCAGCATCATGCATCCATTACGTACAATAGTGTGTCAGCATCATGCATCCATTACGTACAATAGTGTGTCAGCATCATGCATCCATTACGTACAATAGTGTGTCAGCATCATGCATCCATTACGTACAATAGTGTGTCAGCATCATGCATCCATTACGTACAATAGTGTGTCAGCATCATGCATCCATTACGTACAATAGTGTGTCAGCATCATGCATCCATTACGTACAATAGTGTGTCAGCATCATGCATCCATTACGTACAATAGTGTGTCAGCATCTTGCATCCATTACGTACAATAGTGTGTCAGCATCATGCATCCATTACGTACAATAGTGTGTCAGCATCATGCATCCATTACGTACAATAGTGTGTCAGCATCATGCATCCATTACGTACAATAGTGTGTCAGCATCATGCATCCATTACGTACAATAGTGTGTCAGCATCATGCATCCATTACGTACAATAGTGTGTCAGCATCATGCATCCATTACGTACAATAGTGTGTCAGCATCATGCATCCATTACGTACAATAGTGTGTCAGCATCATGCATCCATTACGTACAATAGTGTGTCAGCATCATGCATCCATTACGTACAATAGTGTGTCAGCATCATGCATCCATAACGTACAATAGTGTGTCAGCATCATGCATCCATTACGTACAATAGTGTGTCAGCATCATGCATCCATTATGTACAATAGTGTGTCAGCATCATGCATCCATTACGTACAATAGTGTGTTGTGGTACTGGCATTGAACCTCTTCAAGATTGTATTCCACGAATGTCCAAAAGTGAAAGCTTTCAGGGATTTTACGAATGTTTAACCTCCTTATTTGTCACGATAGCGACGTTTAGTTTCAGATCCTAATAGAGTGTTCAAGCACATTGGCACACAATATGTAAACTTTAAATAATTGGTTTCTTAGATTGTTTGAGCACGAGACTGGTCTTGTAATAACAGTATGACATGGGTACACGTGTACTATTCCCTGTGTTGTTACCGAGACGGGTCTTGTTATAAAAGTATGACATGGGTACACGTGTACTATCCCCTGTGTTGTTACCGAGACGGGTCTTGTAATAACAGTATGACATGGGTACATGTGTACTATTCCCTGTGTTGTTACCGAGACGGGTCTTGTAATAACAGTATGACATGGGTACACGTGTACTATTCCCTGTGTTGTTACCGAGACGGGTCTTGTTATAAAAGTATGACATGGGTACACGTGTACTATTCCCTGTGTTTTTACCGAGACGGGTCTTGTAATAACAGTATGACATGGGTACACGTGTACTATTCCCTGTGTTGTTACCGAGACGGGTCTTGTTATAAAAGTATGACATGGGTACACGTGTACTATCCCCTGTGTTGTTACCGAGACGGGTCTTGTAATAACAGTATGACATGGGTACACGTGTACTATTCCCTGTGTTGTTACCGAGACGGGTCTTGTAATAACAGTATGACATGGGTACACGTGTACTATTCCCTGTGGTGTTACCGAGACGGGTCTTGTAATAACAGTATGACATGGGTACACGTGTACTATTCCCTGTGTTGTTACCGAGACGGGTCTTGTAATAACAGTATGACATGGGTACACGTGTACTATCCCCTGTGTTGTTACCGAGACGGGTCTTGTAATAACAGTATGACATGGGTACACGTGTACTATTCCCTGTGTTTTTACCGAGACGGGTCTTGTAATAACAGTATGACATGGGTACACGTGTACTATTCCCTGTGTTGTTACCGAGACGGGTCTTGTTATAAAAGTATGACATGGGTACACGTGTACAATTCCCTGTTACCGAGACGGGTCTTGTAATAACAGTATGACACGGGTACAGGTGTACTATTCCCTGTGTTGTTACCGAGACGGGTCTTGTAATAACAGTATGACATGGGTACACGTGTACTATCCCCTGTGTTGTTACCGAGACGGGTCTTGTAATAACAGTATGACATGGGTACACGTGTACTATTCCCTGTGTTGTTACCGAGACGGGTCTTGTAATAACAGTATGACATGGGTACACGTGTACTATTCCCTGTGTTTTTACTGAGACGGGTCTTGTAATAACAGTATGACATGGGTACACGTGTACTATTCCCTGTGTTGTTACCGAGACGGGTCTTGTTATAAAAGTATGACATGGGTACACGTGTACTATTCCCTGTGTTGTTATCGAGACGGGTCTTGTAATAACAGTATGACATGGGTACACGTGTACTATTCCCTGTGTTGTTACCGAGACGGGTCTTGTTATAAAAGTATGACATGGGTACACGTGTACTATTCCCTGTGTTGTTACCGAGACGGGTCTTGTAATAACAGTATGACATGGGTACACGTGTACTATTCCCTGTGTTGTGACCGAGACGGTCTTGTAATAACAGTATGACATGGGTAACGTGTACTATTCCCTGTGTTGTTACCGAGACGGGTCTTGTAATAACAGTATGACATGGGTACACGTGTACTATCCCCTGTGTTGTTACCGAGACGGGTCTTGTAATAACAGTATGACATGGGTACACGTGTGGTATTCCCTGTGTTGTTACCGAGACAGGTCTTGTAATAACAATATGACATGGGTACACGTGTACTATTCCCTGTGTTGTTACCGAGCTTCAGGCTGGTGGCAGACACTTGACACTGTGACACCAGCTCATACACCAGAGCCATGTCATCAATCTGTCAAGTGGAGCCAGCAGTGTTACAGGTTGTTAGAGCACTGTGTAGTTAGCTATCCCTAGTATGATCTCCTTCTGTAACTTTTCACCTTCCCTGCGCTGGCTTGAAACGAATATAGATAGAAACCAAACTCTGCACTATTCATTGTCTAAATTAGGGCATCAAACAATATATTAACTTCCAAACTCAAGACATAACTCTTGCCAGTGTGCATTACTGGCTGATTTAAGCCTTGCGGTATTTTCCTCGCTTTGTTGTGTCAAGATAGTGAATCGCTGCACCAGAAATGCATAGCGGGCCTGGATTTCTAAACACAGATTTTTAAAGGAAATACTGCAAGGCCTAAATCAGCCAGTAATTGAGACTGGCAAGAGTTATGCCTTGCATTGGGAAGTTGACAATATATATAGAGCATATATATATAGAATGCTAAATGATGTCCCGTTTAAAACTAATTTTGTGAAACGAGTGACTAGTTTGGAATTCAAAGAGCGAAAGTAAGTGTGAGTCGGAGTAAGTACCAGTGTCAGTAAGTGTAGGTACGTGTAAGGAAGAATAGGTGTTTACAACTGTGAGTTAGTGTTAGCTTCGGCTGCAGGTTTGTCTTGTCATAGTTGATTGTGACGATAGTTATATCGTGTATTTAAACGTCTTGTAAGTTGTAAATACACAACATATTGGCATTTATCTGTTAAATGGTATTTTACTGATTAATACCAGCAACCTATGGCAAATACTTCAAGTAAAAAAATATTGTGTTAGAAACAGCTATTTCAGTTTCAGTTACCTGGTATAGGACAACTCATTAATTGTGTTTCTCTTTTGTTTGTTTGTTTACTGTGTGAGAGTCGACCACAATGCTTTGCGCTTGGAAATAAAAGACTTGATATATATTAAAACTGAAAAACACCTTTATCAATTAATTAATGTACTAATTATCTTTCAATGAGAAAGATTTTTGGACTGTTTCCTGCATTTAAATCAACACAATCAATGGCTTATCATAAGATATCGCTGAGGGTAGTTACATCAATACTAAATTAAGTGACGCAAAGAACATACAATGTCTCTCTAGTCACGCAACAGTTCTCATCAAAATAGTGTCACATGTTCGTGGTTTTAGTGCACCAATGGTGAGATCGTTCTCATCTCCATACATCTATCTCCCACCACATACCCCAGAGCAGCTTTCTCAATGACACTGTCGCAAGTGATGAACATTCTGTTATTCTAATCACGATATTAGGCTTACTTATACCAGTCAATAACAACATGGGGACATGATGTAAATTTACTTTTACTTATGTGGTTATATTTACTCATGTAAGTAAATTGCTGATGTAAGTAAATTGTGTCCATGTGAAAGAGGCTTAAGTTATACTATAGGTAACTATGACTAATAGTGTTGTTATCACTCAGAAGGAGACCCGACGGTTCCGTCTGAAGTTCTACGCGAGTGAAGACAGGAGCCCCGAAGACCAGTGCAACCACTGCGCCGAGAGTCTCTCCAAGTTCTTCCCCGTCAAACTTGTCAACCAGTCTACACCCCAGACAGACCAGGCACAGGTATATACACCACTAGAGAGATCTATCATTAAAACAATGATGTATTCACATCTGTGATATTTATCAAAATATAGAGTGTGTCTTTGAATTGATTCAAATCGTTTGAACTGCATCTACCATTGTAATTGCTCGGACTGCTGACTAAGACTGCTAGCCGTACAGAGACAGAAATCTAGACTGTGTGGGAGAACCAAAATAACTAACGTAGTAATGGTGTTGAAAATGATCAAACTGACGGGAAGTCGGCAAGTTCAGGTCGACTCTAGTTAGTCACGATCGGCTTGATAAATAGGCTTAATTTTTATATATGCTTTCTTTAAATCACTTTCTTGTAAACACGTTTTACAGGTTTGTTATCAACACACCACACGCTTTCCCTCTACCAACAGTCAACAGGTTGTGTCGTGACACCGCCCTGTCTGCTTTTATAAGCTTCTTATATGTATCTGAAAAATACTCTTTCATTAACTTCCTACATGCATCTGAAAAATGCTCTTTATAAGCTTCTTATATGTATCTGAAACTGCTCTTTCATATGCTTCCTAATTTATATGTAACTGAAAATGCCCTTTTATTAGCTTCCTATATGCATCTGAAATATACTCGTTCATAAGCTACTTATATGTATCTGAAAAATACTCTTTCATAAGCTTCCTACATATATCTGAAAAATACTCTTTCATAAGCTTCGTAATGTATATGTATCTGAAAAATACTCTTTCATAAGCTTCGTAATTTATATGTATCTGAAAAATACTCTTTCATAAGCTTCGTAATTTATATGTATCTGAAAAATTATCTTTCATAAGCTTCCAACATATATCTGAAAAATACTCTTTCATAAGCTTCTGATATGTATCTGAAAAATACTCTTTCATAAGCTTCGTAATTTATATGTATCTGAAAAATTATCTTTCATAAGCTTCCTACATATATCTGAAAAATATTCTTTCATAAGCTTCTTATATGTATCTGAAAAATGCCCTTCATAGGCTTTCCTTTCACATGACAATATTAATATCATAACCTTCGTTGGCGTAATATAAGAATGAGGACAACTTTTACGGATAACAACTTCTTCATCTTTCGGTTGATCTCTGCGTGTAGGTTCCAGTATGCGAGGAGTACCCTGACAAAAACACCACTACTATATATATACACCCCTACATCCACTGACCTCGCTCTCAGACTTCCCGTCTCTCTCCCCAGGAGCTGCCCACCAACCAGGATACACGTCAAGGCACGTGCAGCACCAGTCACGTGACAGAGACCCTGGCAGGTGAAGTGACGCTGGGCAAACTCGCTCAGGTAGAGAAGTTACAGTGCTAACTTACCAGGCAATCGCATTGAAATCCAATCATTATTTGCTAGATGGGTGAACGAATCCATCATGATTCGAGTTCAATCATGATTCGAGGTGGAGTAAATGGGTGAAATGAGGTCATAAGGATGAGAAACATGAGAACATATTTATATTTCGATTTTCTTTCCTAATATCTAAGTATGCAAGTTTTTTCTAAAAAAATATAACAGTTTTGTGCTTCCTGTTGACCATTGTCACCGTTACTATTTGCAGTCACTGGGATGTACTATGTTACTATTGGCAGTCACTGGGATGTACCATGTTACTATTTTTAGTCACCGGGATGTAGATGTACTATGTTACTATTTGCAGTCACTGGGGTGTACTATGTTACTATTGGCAGTCACTGGGATGTACCATGTTACTATTTTTAGTCACCGGGATGTAGATGTACTATGTTACTATTGGCAGTCACTGGGATGTACTATGTTACTATTGGCAGTCACTGGGATGTACTATGTTACTATTTTTTTAGTCACCGGGATGTAGATGTACTATGTTACTATTTGCAGTCACTGGGGTGTACTATGTGGAAACAGGTCGACTAAGTGTGTAGTGTATATACAATTTGTAAAACAAGTGGGCATTTTTTAAGACAGACAAATTGATACGGTGCAGCGGGTAAGACGTCAATACGTCAATATTATTTCTTTTTTATCTATCACATTTATGAATATTTCCGGAGGTTGCAACAATAGTCAATGGTTTTCACTGCACTGAATTATTTTTTAAAGTGCTAGTGTATAGTAGATGTTTCGAGTTCTATATGTCCGATCCCATAACAGGTTTGAACTGAGCTTCTTCCTTCTCCCGTCTAGCTCGCGTTTACAGAATACGAGTCCAGTGACGTATGTTATAGATTTATTAGCATGTATATATGAATGTAAGTAGAAATGCTGTTGCTAATATTGTCATATGGAGGGGAAAAGTTTAAATATTAAATTCATTTCTAGTATAAAAGCGAGCTAGCATAAAGAGAAGGACGAAAATAAAAAAGGATAAATGTGTTTTGATCGAGGTCTGACAGATGTCTGCTGTATAACTGATGATACTTTTTTTAATAACATGTTGAAAACGTATCGTAATTATTAATGAAGTAAGTGAAGTCAAGAAATGGTACCTTCTCATAAACCAAGCAAGTTTAAGAAGTTATTGAGTAGTCCCCAGGGTAAATACTATTTATATATTGGCGCGGTGAGACCCAATATAACAATATATGATACACTGTCACATATAGATGTAACACTGTTCCTTTTTCTATAACCATACTTTTTAAAAACAAAATGAGGAAAACCATTACGGTTCATTTTTAAAAGCTGTGTATATTTGTAATCTTGATCTCTTGTCAAAGAGGATTCCAGGATTCAAGACTATCCAAATCAGTTACTTTCATGCACAAATTATGTGACTGGTCGACGAAATTTACATTGTTTCTGTCCGAAAATATTTACTTACATTCCAAGACAATGGCAAGATATTACAAGTAAATCAATAAATGCTCTTTGGTATGTATCGTTTTCTTAATTTCTTCTTAGAACATTTTAAAACATTTTAAGTCACAAGCTTTACTCTTGAAATTGTCTATATAAGAGACGTTATTGTTTGGGTAGGACATTTTGTTGATTTCCTCGTTGGTCAAATATCATAAATAGACATTATATATGAGTTTCCCTCATTGTCCCCAGGTTATGACGAGTTCAACTCCGAACGTTCAGTTCCCGTTGGCCTACCAACACTGCGACATCCCGCCAGCTGACATAGACGCCGCCATCAGACTCTGTCTCACCGACCCCTCCTTCCCCGCCTTCGTACAACAGGTCGACCTTCACCTCCAGGGGGTCATATCCGGGTCAACGTAAACGTCACCTTGTCCTAGTGAAGGACGGCACAATGACCTTCACTTCAAGGGGGTCATATCCGGGTCAACGTGACCGTCACCTTGACCTACTGAAGGACGGCAACATGACCTTCACCTCCAGGGGGTTATATTGGGGTCAAAGTGTCATGTTGACCATCTAGAAGACGACAACTTGTAACCACCACCTTGTAAATGATTTGACCGAAATTTATTGTTTTAAGTTCAAAGGAATTTCTCCAAAAATCGAATTCAGGGATAAATGACGTTCTTGTATATGATCTGTATCAAAGAAAACATTTTCAGTGGAATAAATTATGAATTCATTTGAATCTCTAAGTCGTTTACCATCCATCCTGTGTTGAATCAGTGCCACTGTGTCGTAGCAGAGTAGAGGTTACGTGGGAATACACGACTTGAGTAGTGAATATGTTGCTCATTTTATGGATTATGATTAAGTTTACTTCCAGTTCAACCGTGTACCTAGTTAGCAACAACTGATAATATGATGTCCACGCCCTAATGACTTCACTTCATTCTGTCAACGTCCAACTTGCTTTCTTTGCAACATTGTAACAACCATCCATGTCGTGCTATCCGTGTGACCCAGTTGGTAAGTGACTGGGAGTGGGTGAAAGGACAGTAAACATTAGCTAAATATAGAAACTGCTCCCTCTGTGATCCCCGGTGTCGGCCGGGTTCTGGTCGGGTAGCCAGGGTTGCTACACCCGTTTCTTTGTATCCGGACAGCTTACTGTACACAAACTGGGCTACGCTTCTCTTCAAAACTTCTCTCTAAACTGCAAGCTGGCGTCTTCATTGGCGCTTCTTCTTCACTCCATTGTGCTCAATATCTTCCCTCTATTGCTTTACACAGGACGGGTAGACTTGCCACATTGGACCCAATCTGTCGTTCTTCTGGGAACAGTTCCTACCTGTGACAGCTCTGCTGATATTAATTCTAAAATTATGGAAACATGAACGCTTCTATATCCATAAAATGCGTGACTTCACATTCCCGTCATCCTTCGATCTTAACAAAGTCTACCAAGGAGTCCGACCTGGTAGCGTCTACTACTCTGCACCGCTTCCCGACACTCTAAAACCTTATCTGTGAACCAGCAGGTCCTTTCAGAATAACTTGAAAAGCACGAGCTCCCCTTCATTACTAAAATTAAACTTACAATATATTATAATTACACCCTGTTGAGCTATAAGACGGAAATGAGGAGATTCTTCATTGAAAAGTTGCCACTTCCTCTGATCAAACATGTTGCATTTGGGTATATTACTTTGTAATCGTTCACCTTATATATGTATTTAACTGTATATAACTTCCGCATGTTAAAATGTTAACGTGGGTAAGCATCATGACACTAGGTATATATCTATACACTCATTCTCAATGAAAGTGCACAATTGAAAATGTGTATTTCACAAAAATCGAAAGTCTGCATTAGAAGTGTTAATATGTGTTACCCCAATGTCCTCTGTTCATTAAATAAGATTATGAAGTTTGAGCAAATAATTCCTACCAGATGTCCTATAATTGCTGTCCAAACATGACATGTCAATATGTCTCAGTAGGCCTATTTTACGTTATATATAACGTTATTTGTTTCAGGTAATGAACCATATACGTCAATAATTATATATTATCTAACAGTAAACATGTAACAAGTTTCAGTTTGATTTAAATTGGTCAAATGGGTTAAATTCTTAAACTCTGCTTAATTTTTGTTATCTCATTACCATCTTATTTTGAGTTTGCGTACCATATGCAATGTATTACTTTTAACGTCAAATATCAAAGAAACCTCGGGTGTAGTTTTTAAACAAAAATATCATCCACGGGATTCGAACATGTACTTCGAAAATGAACGTAACAGAAAACATTGACAGTAACCACTAGACCATTTGGCTCATCTAACAAAAGTGTAACAATTTTCGCTCTTATCATATCTATGTTGAACAATGTATACAATACCCGGGCCGGGCCGTGCCAGGTTATTCGTTCGGTGACGTTATTTTCATAGACTTGCATGTCCAGACTAAACAATTTTCAAGAAATGAGTTCTGTTAGGATAAATTTAAATCTATCCAGCTTGATTGGAAATCATCTCCGCTTGAAGTACATACTTTAAATTAACTTTTCCGATGACAATTTGATTAATGTCATTAGATTTACCTACATGTTTACATAGTCTTGGAATAAAAACGTTTCCCATAGATCGTCATTTTCAATGATTTCACCACTATATAGGCCTATATGTTGGACAACTTACTGTCTTTCCTAAACAAACATTAAACATACATATATCATGAGGATGTAGCCAAGATAATTCTTTACAAAAGTGATTAATGTTTATAGGATCGGGCAAAAAGAATGATCGTATTTTCGAACAATATTTATCCGAGACTATTTAAACTCAATGAAAATAACGTCACCGTATGAATTTAAGTGGTACGAGTCTATTCTGCTTTTAAATAAATTGGAAACATTCACACTTAATTGCCTTCACTAACCGGTATCTATGAACACCAAAAAATGTATATGCCTATTATAAGATGTATATGTTGTATGAATCTTTTTTATTTGAATGAAGGCGAAGTTTCGGCGTAAAAAGGCCTACTTAAATTGCATATAGGTACCGTAAATTTATTGAATAATCGCCTGCCTTGAACAATCGCCTGCCTTGAATAATCGCCGGGTCTAAGTCCTCTTTGAAATAAATAATTGCTTGTCTTGAGTAGGCCTAATCGCCGGGTTAATTTTAGTAAATGTAAACAAACTAATGTCTATCTCCTTTTCAAAAATTATTCCCGGCATAAGCATATTTACGCCATGCACTTGGTTAACAATATTAATAATTTAAAACATACTGAAATTATGTTTTTGTTATTATTTAAAATTTTCAGATATATTAGGGCTTATTTTATATTAGGGCTTCGAAAAAAACAATCGTCATGAATGATCGCTGGATCAAATCTGGGTCAAATCGTTGGGTCAAATTAATAATCGCCTGGCGATTATTCAAGGACTGACGGTATATCTAGGCCCTATTACAGTGTTTGAAATATCAGCATCGGAAATAAAAAAATGAGTAAAAATAAAACACGCTAAAATTCGTTCCAAATCATATGATCACTTGTAACAACATATGGACAATATTGTATGACGTCGCCCATGACACTACACAACGTTACACTCCTTATAGGCAGTCATAACGCATGATACCATAACGTAGAATACATAACGTAAAATACATTGGGATGTTTTATTGCAACGGAAAGTTTTTTGGACGTGTTAGCGCAATTGCTGGTGATTACAAGGAAACTTTACAACTTTACCGAGCTGTAACTATTTATTTTAGCAAGTTCCTATTTTACATTTTTGTAGGAGACACATAACGTAGAATACAGGCTTAACCATACGATTTTTCCTTAACGGTAGTTCTTTACTTTCTGAAAAATTAATACATTTAATATGACAATTGTTACTATTTTACTTTTCTTTATTATTCAACACACATGAATGACTGAATGTATTTAGGCTCACTGCAGATAACATTTATTTATCAGTTTATTTAAAATACATAACGTAGAATACATGAAAATAGCGACAGTAAACATTTGGTATTTTAAGAAATTTGAGAAAAGTGTTAACAGTTCTGCTTGCTGAAAATTCCTTAGTAAAGGTTATTCTATATTTGGACATGTGTTATCGCATCCATGACTTATGAGTGAATCTCAGTTCCTACGTCAACGTGACAGTTCTTGTTGGTGACATTGCTATTTTGACATGTTCCAAGATTACTAAGGCCTCTCTAAAAAATATCAACAGTAAAATGTAACATTTTATGTGTCGTTCGTACTACGAATTCAATTTCCTTTTTCATCAATCTTACATTGCACCATATTAACGGTATATTCATTATATAAAAAGACGATTTATTAGGACGACACCATTATTTACTAATTGTGCACTTTCGTTGAGAATGAGCGTATAGCCACATGTAATCAACGCTCCATGTGCTCTACAGCACCACTCTTGTCCTACAGTTGTACATCGAGCACCATTTCTCAGTCATGTTGACGTCGATTTTATTTTAAAACAATTCCTGAAACCTTCGTCTGATGTCCATTCAAAATTTTATTATTCGTATTTGTTCTATCACTTTCTCTCAGTGAAAGCAACGAGAAAATGTTGGTTATTCCGACACCGACTAATATTTGACCCTTGGACACCTTCAAGTATGACGTCTGGCACGTGGAACAGTATTTAATAATAATAATAATAATATAATACTTTATTGCCTTCTCAGGAATTTGTTTTACATCAACAGAGCTAAAAAAACAAAAACAAACAGGGATACAAATACATCATATCATTCTATTGACATATAACTTTAAGTATTTACACCTGTATTTAAAAGAGATATTGTGTTTGGTACAAATGACGTACGGGCTCTCTTAGTTTTCAAAACTGGAACTTTGTAGCGGCGGCCTGAAGGGAGGATGTGATATTCCGAATGTAAATAATGAGTTGGGTCAGATATGATTTTAACAGCTTGATCTAAGATTTGCCGCTCATATATTTCTGTTAAACATTCAAATTTGACCCCAGCGATTTTACTTGCAATGTTTACAATTTTGTTCACTTTAGATTTCAGATGAACTGAGAGAGACCCGTACCAACAATGAAATGAAAACGTTAAAATGCTTTGGATAAATGCTACATAAAAAGAAGACATGACAGACGGGTTAACATTGAAAGATCTGAGTTTGCGCATGAGATGGAGACGCTGCTGGCATTTGTTGTACGAAGCTTCAGTGTTAGAACTCGCTCGGCTAAACAAGCTAAAAGCGATCAACACGTCTATCCCCCCATCATTAAATTATAGAAAATCACGTCAAGGAATCATTACAGGTACAGTGGCGTTCCGAAGATGACAGGTGCTTGCTAAAAACATGGGTCCGGCTTGGTAGCTTTTTCAGGTAACACAATGTCATTACCATGACATTAAATATGTCAAACGATGAAACAAGCTTGTTGTGTTTATAATAGGTAACAAAAGCTATATATCCTTCGCAGTTGAAGTTAAATGGAACACTGGTGCACCTTGTCACTTCAACTAAATATGGTCTACAAGACATTTACAAATAGTGTAACGTTTATTGAAACACATGCAGTGTATTTTCTGTGAAGAACGAAACGGAACAAGAGTGAGGCCGGTAAGTAAACTGGTGTTTGTAACTTTTGTTCAGGGTCCTAATTAAACTGGTGTTTGTAACGTTTGTTTGGGGTCCTAATTAAAATGGTGTTTGTAACTTTTGTTCAGGGTCCTTATTAAACTGGTGTTTGTAACGTTTGTTTGGGGTCCTAATTAAAATGGTGTTTGTAACGTTTGTTCAGGGTCCTAATTAAAATGGTGTTTGTAACGTTTGTTCAGTGTCATAATTAAAATAGTGTTTGTAACGTTTGTTCAGGGTCATAATTAAAATAGTGTTTGTAACTTTTTTTCAGGGTCCTAATTAAAATGGTGTTTGTAACGTTTTTTTAGGGTCCTAATTGAAATGGTGTTCGTAACGTTTGTTCATGGTCCTAATTAAAATGGTGTTTGTAACGTTTGTTCAGGGTCCTAATTAAAATGGTGTTTGTAACGTTTGTTTAGGGTCCTAATTAAACTGGTGTTTGTAACGTTTGTTCATGGTCCTAATTAAAATGGTGTTTGTAATATTTGTTCAGGGTCCTAATTAGAATGGTGTTTGTAACGTTTGTTTAGGGTCCTAATTAAATTGCACTGAGACGAAGCTGAAGTAAAACACTATGATGACAAATACGGAATTTTGTATTTTTAAACAAATATCAGAAGCAGATTTTCAGAGTCCTATAAATATTATATTAACTGCACTGTAACACCCTCGTTGCATCAAGGAGAGTGTTTCAAGACACCGACGGCAGTTCAGAATCTCATGAACTGGATGAAGGAAGCTAGGCTATTGCCGGCACCTGTTGCAGGGTGATGATAAAACTTAATGTCGCGCTCGATATATCGACAATAACAATGTCAATTGAGAGTGTATATGAAAGTCTTTAAGTGTTCTTCTTTCTTTCACACCTGTTGCGTTCCATAGAAATTGCATTTATTTACCTGTTCTTCAGGATAAGCGACTGTGACATCGTGCTTCCCTCACGACTTACTTCAGTCTCAGTTGGATGCAGTTGAGGTCTGTGCTGGCAAGAGTGAGAGGTGATATGACAACGCATCCAAATCACGTCCGAATAGTAAGGTTACTTGCAGCGTGGCGTCATTATATATAATGCAGTATTCACGGCAACTCAATCTCACAAGCTAATCGTAGGTGATACAAAGCGTACGCTCTATACTCTAGCTGTTTAGACTGTAGGTGTTTGTGTTATCTAATGTTTTACATACGATAACTACTATAAAATAGTTATCGCTTCAGGCGCCAAATGTTCAAACTCAATCTCATTGGTCTAAGTGCAAACCCGCTTTACTGAATTCATCCAATCAGAGGCATTCTTAGATATGGCAGTGAATGTAGTGTTTCTTATGTCAACTGAAGTCAGTCTAATGGCTTTCTAGTCTCCTCGCTGATTGGCTGGAGTAAAAGGTTACCTTACATGACCTCTATGAAACACTACTCAGATCAGAAACTCAGCGACCTGATTTAAATGAGATTGTGTTCAACTCCGTGGTATCACACAACTTACCACGTCCTGGTGGTAGGAGGGGCGTATGGGTAGGAGGGGCGCATGACGAAGTGAACTACTTACCAGGATAACACCACAGCAAGGATCTTACTTCATGTTTCAGTCTGGAGCTGGATTGATCCATCAACGTTCAAGTTAGCCAGTATAAAGCCATGTTTATACGGCGAGCGTTTGCATATGAGTAAAGCATTACACATATGCAAATTTGCTAATATGAGCAAAATTCGCCGTATGGACGCATTTGCACATATGTATATTTTACTACCGTAAGCAAATTTTTCACTACCGTGAGCAAATTTGCACCTAGTCAGGGGCAGGTGTAAAGGTTTACTACCGTGAGTAAATATTGAATTTTAACTATTCTGGTAAAAGTTCGTCGTATACAGGCTTGGTGACTTTAGACAGGTTAGGAAAATATATTAGAGACCTTTAGAAACTCTTAATATTGATTTTTCAAATTCTCTATACAGGATAATCTCCTTCTTGCACGCGGTGACCTTCGAAATCCATCTGACTATCCGATTTTCGTTATAATCAGGGTGATATAGTCAAACCAATGTTGACAGATATACATTTATGTCATGCATTTAGTTTACATCTACTACATATTAATTGGCATGTTTAGGGAATTCTCTATTCATATATTAGAAGATTTAGAAGCACATTTGCTTAGGCAGAATTAAACACGTATGAACGCATAGTAATTTTACTTTTACTCACGTGTGTATATTACTACCATAAGCAATATTGCATATGTGCAAAGTTCGCCGTATAAACAGGGCTTTAGTAACAGGTCACCCTTTTCAGGATAAGCCAGGCCGGGTGTTGCTGCCCTCCACTGAGCTACTTAGCACCAGGTGCCACCTACCGCACTGGTAGTTCACTACACCGTGACGCTGTTTTAGAACGTCAGCATGTAGGGTCTATATATATAAACATATGCAACAGACCGAAACCGAAAATTATTCCGAAAAGTAATTCCAGTTTCTATTTACGAAGCATGATATGATATCAGATATGTCGACATTTACCGTGTTTCCTCGATTGCAGCCCCGGGCTTCCATTTCGTTCAGAATTCCTTTTTCGTGTTTTAGTGATCTGACTGATGTAAGGATACCTATAAACACTCAATGAAGAGTTTTAAATATGGCACCATGATGGTATGGTCAACCATCTTGTTGACGGAACTTGCTAAATCTTGTCCATCTACATCCATAAAGCTTTTACACTTAGACAAACTGTGTTGCTACCATCAAATGAATAAATGTAATAGTTACTACAGGCCTGAGGCCTTTCAGTATGAAAATAAAGATTGATTGAAATCGCTTGAGACCTATATATATATCTACGTCTCACACTGAAGATTTCGAGAAAATTGTCGTTGTGTATAAGATGCACCATTTTCTTCAGAAACGGATAACCGTTTGCTATGAATACGACTTATCTGGTCGTGTAATGAGATGTTTTACCAACGAACTTAACATTGTATTGTATGAACATTAATAATAAATGGCAAATCTTCAAAACATACGCGTAACAGCACCTTTAAATATAATACAAGCACGGTTCAGCTGACGTTTTTAGAGAAGCACGACTAGTGGCGAGGGAAGCAGTATATTGTTACCTGACAGGTAATGCAGGAAGGTCGGACACTGCTGGAGTGACCCGGTGTGTGACCGACTGTGAGTACGGACAGAGAGAGATCGCGGATGTGGTGACACTGTCGGAGTAGCAGATGCTGTAACGTCGACATCATTCGCTGTCAGTGCTGTCACCAGGAAAGTGGATACTTTACCTACACGGAATATTGTTACCTGTGTTGTGTTGTAATTGGACAACTCCCATGCAGGCATTTGGAGAGAAATAAACAGGTAAGTTACTTCATTATAAAATTGTTGATTTAAATGTTTGTTGTTTATCTAGTTCGCATGTGTATTTATCAGGTAGACTTGGTGGTAGCTGTACCAGTAGAGTACACCGACTTGATGTGTATCTCAAAAGATGTTTACTATCCCCGATATAAGGCGCTGTTTGGTATAGTTGATTAGGGACTTGTTGCACTTCAGATTTGGTACATGTTTTATTAATGTCTTTCTTAATTACGTCTATTTCCTTGTTTAACTCTTCAGTTATGTACATTAACAATGTCATTCATATGGACACACCTTAAAAGTGAAGGGTTAGGAAATTAAACCAATATATATTTTGAATGTGTTCTTTGAATGAAATGCACTTGAAGGGAGACATGATATAAAACCAGACCAGGAATTTATCGTGAAGCTGTTCTCTGTTAATACCCAGTAAACAAACAGAATCAATATCCCAGTAGATACACACAATGTGTTCCCCTCTATAGCAGCACTGACAGGTGCCCCCTCACTGTAAGGCGAGAGTGGGGATCAGTGAATGAATGAATGAATGAATGAATGAATGAATTGTTTATTTACGTGTCACGCATAAAATTACATGGTCAGTTGACCAATTCCTCTTGCACTCCTCACTCAGTTGATTGTTGAGTAGTGCTAACACACGTACATCCACAACTATATCAGGTAGGGTTAATGTATCCACATCTATATCAGGTAGGGTTAATGTATCCACATCTATATCAGGTAGGTTTAATGTATCCACATCTATATCAGGTAGGGTTAATGTATCCACATCTATATCAGGTGGGGTTAATGTATCCACATCTATATCAGGTGGGGTTAATGTATCCACATCTATATCAGGTAGGGTTAATGTATCCACATCTATATCAGGTAGGGTTAATGTATCCACGTCTATATCAGGTAGTGTTAATGTATCCACATCTATATCAGGTAGGGTTAATGTATCCACATCTATATCAGGTAGGGTTAATGTATCCACATCTATATCAGGTAGGGTTAATGTATCCACATCTATATCAGGTAGGGTTAATGTATCCACATCTATATCAGGTAGGTTTAATGTATCCACGTCTATATCAGGTAGTGTTAATGTATCCACATCTATATCAGGTAGTGTTAATGTATCCACATCTATATCAGGTAGGGTTAATGTATCCACATCTATATCAGGTAGGGTTAATGTATCCACATCTATATCAGGTAGGGTTAATGTATCCACATCTATATCAGGTAGGGTTAATGTATCCACGTCTATATCAGGTAGGGTTAATGTATCCACATCTATATCAGGTAGGGTTAATGTATCCACATCTATATCAGGTAGGGTTAATGTATCCACATCTATATCAGGTAGGGTTAATGTATCCACATCTATATCAGGTAGGGTTAATGTATCCACATCTATATCAGGTAGGGTTAATATATCCACATCTATATCAGGTAGGGTTAATGTATCCAAATATATATCAGGTAGGGTTAATGTATCGACATCTATATCAGGTAGGGTTAATGTATCCACATCTATATCAGGTAGGGTTAATGTATCCACATCTATATCAGGTAGGGTTAATGTATCCACATCTATATCAGGTAGGGTTAATGTATCCACATCTATATCAGGTAGGGTTAATGTATCCACATCTATATCAGGTAGTGTTAATGTATCCACGTCTATATCAGGTAGTGTTAATGTATCCACATCTATATCAGGTAGTGTTAATGTATCCACATCTATATCAGGTAGGGTTAATGTATCCACATCTATATCAGGTAGGGTTAATGTATCCACATCTATATCAGGTAGGGTTAATGTATCCACATCTATATCAGGTAGGGTTAATGTATCCACGTCTTTATCAGGTAGGGTTAATGTATCCACATCTATATCAGGTAGGGTTAATGTATCCACATCTATATCAGGTAGGGTTAATGTATCCACATCTATATCAGGTAGGTTTAATGTATCCACATCTATATCAGGTAGGGTTAATGTATCCACATCTATATCAGGTGGGGTTAATGTATCCACATCTATATCAGGTGGGGTTAATGTATCCACATCTATATCAGGTAGGGTTAATGTATCCACATCTATATCAGGTAGGGTTAATGTATCCACGTCTATATCAGGTAGGTTTAATGTATCCACATCTATATCAGGTGGGGTTAATGTATCCACATCTATATCAGGTAGGGTTAATGTATCCACATCTATATCAGGTAGGTTTAATGTATCCACATCTATATCAGGTAGTGTTAATGTATCCACATCTATATCAGGTAGGGTTAATGTATCCACATCTATATCAGGTAGGTTTAATGTATCCACATCTATATCAGGTGGGGTTAATGTATCCACATCTATATCAGGTAGGGTTAATGTATCCACATCTATATCAGGTAGGTTTAATGTATCCACATCTATATCAGGTAGGGTTAATGTATCCACATCTATATCAGGTAGGTTTAATGTATCCACATCTATATCAGGTAGGGTTAATGTATCCACATCTATATCAGGTAGGGATAATGTATCCACATCCATATCAGGTAGGGTTAATGTATCCACATCTATATCAGGTAGGTTTAATGTATCCACATCTATATCAGGTAGGGTTAATGTATCCACATCTATATCAGGTAGGTTTAATTTATCCACATCTGTGTCAGGTAGGGTTAATGTATCCACATCTATATCAGGTAGGGTTAATGTATCCACATCTATATCAGGTAGGGTTAATGTATCCACATCTATATCAGGTAGTGTTAATGTATCCACATCTATATCAGGTAGGGTTAATGTATCCACATCTATATCAGGTAGGGTGAATGTATCCACATCTATATTAGGTAGTGTTAATGTATCCACATCTATATCAGGTAGGGTTAATGTATCCACATCTATATCAGGTAGGGTTAATGTATCCACATCTATATCAGGTAGTGCTAATAGACTTATGTCTAGATCTATATCAGGTTGCATGTAACAACAGTAGACCACCACGCCCTGATGTGTCTCATTGATTGACCACCCCCAGGTTTATCAGCATATTAGGTAAGGTAATTCTTTATGTTTTACCTGTTGAATGAATCGGTCTGAGTGGCTTGTTAACAGGTAACAATGGAAGTACATCATGAGCAGTTACAGGCAATAAAGGAATTACTTCTGTTAAAGACTGTTGTTATAGGGTAAAGTGGAAACTGATAAATGGGAATCTGGCAGAATTTCTGTATTGGAAAGCCTGCATGTGGATCAGACTTGGTCAAACCGGCGCTACTGACACAGGAACTAACATTCATTAACAGAGCTTCTCATTATTATGACTGCTAGAATGGGCTGAAGGTCGAGAGGCTGTACATACAGAACAACTGTTTGATTGTCCTCTAGGTGAGGTGTCAGTCCTAGTGTCGAGTTGGGGGACATGTCCGTCTCAACACGGAGAGTATAGTAAATTATACGGACTTTATAGAATCATCTACCATTTGTATTTGGTTTTTATTTTCAACTCATGTCGATATCATTTGACAGTTTGGTGAGATTCACTTTAATGTTACTTTATGATTGTGACCCAATTCTCATTCAATAAGTTCAAGGGGTGAATCATATACAATTACTGCTAATGAGGCAGCTTATAAGCCTTAGAACAAGCAGGTGCTCCCTCACTATACCGCGGTGTCCTCGCTGTAAGGCAGCATTGGGATAATCCTCTTATCTGAGACGGCTTGGTTCCAAGCAGGGATGGAGCTCACTGTGTCCTGAGCCGGCCAGATAGAGATCCGTACTCACCTCCTCCGTGATCACCTCCGCCGTGCTCACCTCCGTATCATGTGTGATGTACTCGTGTCCGATACTCTCTTGTTGTCGCAGTCACTTCCTGGTTGCTGTACTCTGTACTTCTCTTCAGTTATATCCAGCAAGGAATTTAGCTTTACAGAGATAGGTAGGTCACCTGTCTGCATCACTAATTGATATGGAATTATCAATATTATCAGAATATGGAACAACACATGTAAGATTTATTTATTATTAACATGTTTTAGCTTTGTTATACAACAATGTTATAAGGCTCCAGATGTAAAATATGAACAATAATACACAGGTCTGTGTACACACGTTCATGCACTCACAACAGGTCTGTGTACACACGTTCATGCACTCACAACAGGTCTGTGTACACACGTTCATGCACTCACAACAGGTCTGTGTACACACGTTCATGCACTCACAACAGGTCTGTGTACACACCATCATGCACTCACAACAGGTCTGTGTACACACGTTCATGCACTCACAACAGGTCTGTGTACACACGTTCATGCACTCACAACAGGTCTGTGTACACACGTTCATGCACTCACAACAGGTCTGTGTACACACGTTCATGCAGTCACAACAGGTCTATGTACACACGTTCATGCACTCACAACAGGTCTGTGTACACAAGTTCATGCACTCACAACAGGTCTGTGTACACACGTTCATGTACTCACAACAGGTCTGTGTACACACGATCATGCACTCACAACAGGTCTGTGTACACACGATCATGCACTCACAATCAAGAACTAACAACACTATGAACATGTGGAGTTGATTTAGGACCAATAAAAAAAATAATTATGATGTGACAAGTTATTTTTCTTTTGAAAGGAGTATTGTTCTGCAACACTAGCGTGCTAATATTAGATGTCATAAGCATAAAGTTTTATAACAATAGCAGACCTGTGTAACAATCTCAGATAATGTGAATGAAGAATTGTTATCCATGAAATGTGTGTCCTTATTTGACTTCAAACTTGTCACATGCCTCTTATAAAAAATATCAGTAATATGTTATGGTGGTTTGATCGTTTATATTTCACCTAAATCAGTAATCCTTTGAACTCATGACGCATGACGAGTGGAGCAGCACAAAGGTAGACTATGTTGCTTGATGAAATGTGTGGTGTGGAATTTAAAAAAATATATCAGAACTTAAACTATTGTGTATAACAGTTACTATCAATTTCGAAAATATATATTTTTTAATATATATGTTTTCATAATTACAAGAAATTAATTTTTCTATAAAGGACAAATATTGACATCTTTGAAATAACTTGCAGTAATAAAGATTGTATTGAGTTGAAGATAGAAGAGTGACATCTACACCCAGCCAGTCACCCAGTGATCATGTGAGGGCACCCAGTCACTATATGGTTAAGTTGTTAATACCATAATCCCAGGACTACAATCTATCTCAATCTGAGCGTCACGGCCCAGTGACCCGTCCACTATTTAGTCACGCTTGGTTTGTGCTGGTCGGTAGATGTTTGGGTGCAGAGTGCTGTACAGCTTATACCGCTTTGTTGCCTCTTACAGGCATCGAATGTGTTGGATTTGTATATATTTGTATATATTGTATATATTTGTATATATCTGGGCCGAATGGCTTGTACTTTGATAAAGGTTAAAAATCGACCCTGCTATAGGGATTTATGTTTTCCTTATTGCAATAAATGTGACACATGTATGTGTGTAGATGCTAACACCTTTTAACAAGTGACACAAGCCACGACCTGGAAGAGAACAGACTTTTGTTGTAGAATACCACTGTGACCAGTTTATTGAGCCAAACATGGAGTAACCTTGTGGTGTTGGAATCATTTCATCTGACATTTGTTAATTTCAGGTGGAAAGATGTCACCTTGTACATTTGATTTAAAAATCTCATTGCATTATAAATGAGTTGAACTTTTTGTGCTAATGTTTGCAACCAGATTAGAGAACAATCACCCGGAAATCTTCATTAAAAACGTAATTAGCAGAGGTCACGCCGTGGGAGGGAGGTCAACAGGAAGTGACCTTTTCACACTCAAATGCTACTTTTCATACAAATTTCCGTGAAACATGGTCAGACAAAACAGGCTTATAGCTAACCTGACTGTTTCAATTGGTCATACTGCTCAGTATAGATGGTTTTAAAAAAAGTCAGCATTTCATATCTATATTGTACAGTCATTTTTATCAATATAATAAGGAAAATGGTGGTAATATGATTTCTATTGAATATACAGGAAATATTTTTTCATATACTGGATAGAATAAGTTTAATATGATTGATAAGTGAAATAATAATGAAAGGAAGAGGGAGAATTTGTGTACTGGGTCGTGTATCTTTTATCATGCTGCTATTGTTGTTAAGGTTGCTGGGACATCTTATATACTGAACTCTAATGGAGTCTAATTGGAAGCAAAAAATTTAACATAAAATATATGTTTCATTCAACTATTGTCTATGTCACATTGTCAGCTGTTAGGATGAAATCAGACTGAGACTGGATGTGCAGTGACTATTCAATCTCATGCACCGAGGATGGGTAACGTTATACACCGAGGATGGGTAACGCTATTCAGTGATGTTTCGTCTATCTCACTTCCATGAATTATTCACTCTCATCAGAGCTCTACAAATATCCATGTTGTCCTGTTTAAACCTATCAGGTGACTCTGTGTTAGTATACTGTAGACATGTATACTACATACCTACCTGTATACTTGTACACACCTACTTGTATACCTTTGCATCTGTACATATAATCTATCTACCTGTATATCAACTTGTTTACTTGTACACACCTATTTGTATATCCACTTGTATACTTGTACATATCTACCTGTATATCAACTTGTATACTTGTACATATAATCTATCTACCTGTATATCAACTTGTTTACTTGTACACACCTACTTGTATACCTGTACATCTGTACATATAATCTATCTACCTGTATATCAACTTGTATACTTGTACATATCTACCTGTATATCCACTTGTATACTTGTACATATCTACCTGTATATCAATTTGTATACTTGTACATATCTACCTGTATATCAAATTGTATATTTGTACATATCTACCTGTATATCAATTTGTATACTTGTACATATCTACCTGTATATCCACTTGTATACTTGTACATATCTACCTGTATATCAATTTGTATACTTGTACATATCTACCTGTATATCCACTTGTATACCGTACTTGTACATATCTACCTGTATATCCACTTGTATACTTGTACATATCTACCTGTATATCTATTTGTATACTTGTACATATCTACCTGTATATCCACTTGTATACTTGTACATATCTACCTGTATATCAACTTGTATACTTGTACATACCTACCTGTATATCAACTTGTATACTTGTACATATCTACCTGTATATCCACTTGTATACCGTACTTGTACATATCTACCTGTATATCCACTTGTATACTTGTACATATCTACCTGTATATCTATTTGTATACTTGTACATATCTACCTGTATATCCACTTGTATACTTGTACATATCTACCTGTATATCAACTTGTATACTTGTACATACCTACCTGTATATCAACTTGTATACTTGTACATATCTACCTGTATATCAATTTGTATACTTGTACATATCTACCTGTATATCCACTTGTATACTTGTACATATCTACCTGTATATCAACTTGTATACTTGTACATACCTACCTGTATATCAACTTGTATACTTGTACATATCTACCTGTATATCAATTTGTATACTTGTACATATCTACCTGTATATCCACTTGTATACTTGTACATATCTACCTGTATATCAACTTGTATACTTGTACATACCTACCTGTATATCAACTTGTATACTTGTACATATCTACCTGTATATCCACTTGTATACTTGTACATATCTACCTGTATATCAAATTGTATACTTGTACATATCTACCTGTATATCCACTTGTATACTTGTACATATCTACCTGTATATCCACTTGTATACTTGTACATACCTACCTGTATATCAACTTGTATACTTGTACATATCTACCTGTATATCAACTTGTATACTTGTACATATCAACCTGTATATCAACTTGTATACTTGTACATATCTACCTGTATATCAACTTGTATACTTGTACACACCTACCTGTATATCAACTTGTATACTTGTACACACCTACTTGTATATCAACTTGTATACTTGTACACACCTGCTTGTACATCAACTTGTATACTTGTACATATAATCTATCTACCTGTATATCAACTTGTAAACTTGTACATATAATCTATCTACCTGTATATCAACTTGTATACTTGTACATACCTACTTGTATATCAATTTGTATACTTGTACATATACCGGTAACATATATTTGCCAGTTTTGTACTTGTACATATAGCATGTGCCTGCCATTATATTGATGTATATACTTTGTAAATACCTACCATTTTATTCATGTATGTATACTTGTACAAATAACATATCAACTGGTATTGTACTTGTACATATAACATACCTACCTGTATATTAGATGTGTATACTTGTACATATAACATACCAACTGGTATTGTACTTATCATGTGTGTATATATCATTACTTGTACATATAACATACCAACTGGTATTGTATTTGTACATATAACATACCTACCTGTATATTAGATGTGTATACTTGTACATATAACATACCAACTGGTATTGTACTTATCATGTGTGTATATATCATTACTTGTACATATAACATACCAACTGGTATTGTATTTGTACATATAACATACCTACTGGTATTGTACTTATCATTTGTGTATATCATTACTTGTACATATAACATATCAACTGGTATTGTACTTGTACATATAAGATACCTACCTGTATATTAGCTGTGTATACTTGTACACACACTATACAGCTACTGGTATTATACTTGCACACACACTATACAGCTACTAGTATTATACTTGTACACACACTATACAGCTACTGGTATTATACTTGTACACACACTATACAGCTACTGGTATTATACTTGCACACACACTATACAGCTACTGGTATTATACTTGTACACACCCTATACAGCTACTGGTATTATACTTGTACACACACTATACAGCTACTGGTATTATACTTGTACACACACTATACAGCCACTGGTATTATACTTGTACACACACTATACAGCTACTGGTATTATACTTGCACACACACTATACAGCTCCTGGTATTATACTTGTACACACACTATACTGCTACTGGTATTATACTTGTACACACACTATACAGCTACTGATATTATACTTGCACACACACTATACAGCTACTGGTATTATACTTGCACACACACTATACAGCTACTGGTATTATACTTGTACACACACTATACAGCTACTGGTATTATACTTGTACACACACTATACAGCCACTGGTATTATACTTGTACACACACTATACAGCTACTGGTATTATACTTGTACACACACTATACAGCTACTGGTATTATACTTGCACACAAACTATACAGCTACTGGTATTATACTTGTACACACACTATACAGTTACTGGTATTATACTTGTACACACACTATACAGCTACTGGTATTATACTTGTACACACACTATACAGCTACTGGTATTATACTTGTACACACACTATACAGCTACTGGTATTATACTTGTACACACACTATACAGCTACTGGTATTATACTTGTACACACACTATACAGCCACTGGTATTATACTTGTACACACACTATACAGCTACTGGTATTATACTTGTACACACACTATACAGCTACTGGTATTATACTTGTACACACACTATACAGTTACTGGTATTATACTTGTACACACACTATACAGCCACTGGTATTATACTTGTACACACACTATACAGCTACTGGTATTATACTTGTACACACACTATACAGCTACTGGTATTATACTTGTACACACACTATACAGCTACTGGTATTATACTTGTACACACACTATACAGCTACTGGTATTATACTTGTACACACACTATACAGCTACTGGTATTATACTTGCACACACACTATACAGCTACTGGTATTATACTTGTACACACACTATACAGCTACTGGTATTATACTTGTACACACACTATACAGCTACTGGTATTATACTTGTACAAACACTATACAGCTACTGGTATTATACTTGCACACACACTATACAGCTACTGGTATTATACTTCTACACACACTATACAGCTACTGGTATTATACTTGTACACACACTATACAGCTACTGGTATTATACTTGTACACACACTATACAGCTACTGGTATTATACTTGTACACACACTATACAGCTACTGGTATTATACTTGTACACACACTATACAGCCACTGGTATTATACTTGTACACACACTATACAGCTACTGGTATTATACTTGTACACACACTATACAGCTACTGGTATTATACTTGTACACACACTATACAGCTACTGGTATTATACTTGTACACACACTATACAGCTACTGGTATTATACTTGTACACACACTATACAGCTACTGGTATTATACTTGCACACACACTATACAGCTACTGGTATTATACTTGTACACACACTATACAGCTACTGGTATTATACTTGTACACACACTATACAGCTACTGGTATTATACTTGTACAAACACTATACAGCTACTGGTATTATACTTGCACACACACTATACAGCTACTGGTATTATACTTGTACACACACTATACAGCTACTGGTATTATACTTGTACACACACTATACAGCTTCTGGTATTATACTTGTACACACACTATACAGCTACTGGTATTATACTTGCACACACACTATACAGCTACTGGTATTATACTTGTACACACACTATACAGCTACTGGTATTATACTTGTACACACACTATACAGCTACTGGTATTATACTTGCACACACACTATACAGCTACTGGTATTATACTTGTACACACACTATACAGCTACTGGTATTATACTTGTACACACACTATACAGCTACTGGTATTATACTTGTACACACACTATACAGCCACTGGTATTATACTTGTACACACACTATACAGCTACTGGTATTATACTTGTACACACACTATACAGCTACTGGTATTATACTTGTACACACACTATACAGTTACTGGTATTATACTTGTACACACACTATACAGCTACTGGTATTATACTTGTACACACACTATACAGCTACTGGTATTATACTTGTACACACACTATACAGCTACTGGTATTATACTTGTACACACACTATACAGCTACTGGTATTATACTTGTACACACTATACAGCTACTGGTATTATACTTGTACACACACTATACAGCTACTGGTATTATACTTGTACACACACTATACAGCTACTGGTATTATACTTGTACACACACTATACAGCTACTGGTATTATACTTGTACACACACTATACAGCTACTGGTATTATACTTGTACACACACTATACAGCTACTGGTATTATACTTGTACACACACTATACAGCTACTGGTATTATACTTGTACACACACTATACAGCTACTGGTATTATACTTGTACACACACTATACAGCTACTGGTATTATACTTGCACACACACTATACAGCTACTGGTATTATACTTGTACACACACTATACAGCTACTGGTATTATACTTGTACACACACTATACAGCTACTGGTATTATACTTGTACAAACACTATACAGCTACTGGTATTATACTTGCACACACACTATACAGCTACTGGTATTATACTTGTACACACACTATACAGCTACTGGTATTATACTTGTACACACACTATACAGCTTCTGGTATTATACTTGTACACACACTATACAGCTACTGGTATTATACTTGCACACACACTATACAGCTACTGGTATTATACTTGTACACACACTATACAGCTACTGGTATTATACTTGTACACACACTATACAGCTACTGGTATTATACTTGCACACACACTATACAGCTACTGGTATTATACTTGTACACACACTATACAGCTACTGGTATTATACTTGTACACACACTATACAGCTACTGGTATTATACTTGTACACACACTATACAGCCACTGGTATTATACTTGTACACACACTATACAGCTACTGGTATTATACTTGTACACACACTATACAGCTACTGGTATTATACTTGTACACACACTATACAGTTACTGGTATTATACTTGTACACACACTATACAGCTACTGGTATTATACTTGTACACACACTATACAGCTACTGGTATTATACTTGTACACACACTATACAGCTACTGGTATTATACTTGTACACACACTATACAGCTACTGGTATTATACTTGTACACACTATACAGCTACTGGTATTATACTTGTACACACACTATACAGCTACTGGTATTATACTTGTACACACACTATACAGCTACTGGTATTATACTTGTACACACACTATACAGCTACTGGTATTATACTTGTACACACACTATACAGCTACTGGTATTATACTTGTACACACACTATACAGCTACTGGTATTATACTTGTACACACACTATACAGCTACTGGTATTATACTTGTACACACACTATACAGCTACTGGTATTATACTTGTACACACACTATACAGCTACTGGTATTATACTTGTACACACACTATACAGCTACTGGTATTATACTTGTACACACACTATACAGCTACTGGTATTATACTTGCACACACACTATACAGCTACTGGTATTATACTTGTACACACACTATACAGCTACTGGTATTATACTTGTACACACACTATACAGCTACTGGTATTATACTTGTACACACACTATACAGCTACTGGTATTATACTTGCACACACACTATACAGTTACTGGTATTATACTTGTACACACACTATACAGCTACTGGTATTATACTTGTACACACACTATACAGCTACTGGTATTATTCTTGCACACACTATACAGCTAATGGTATTATACTTGTACACACTCTATACAGCTACTGGTATTATACTTGTACACACACTATACAGCTACTGGTATTATACTTGTACACACACTATACAGCTACTGGTATTATACTTGTACACACACTATACAGCTACTGGTATTATACTTGTACACACACTATACAGCTACTGGTATTATACTTGTACACACACTATACAGCCACTGGTATTATACTTGTACACACACTATACAGCTACTGGTATTATACTTGTACACACACTATACAGCTACTGGTATTATACTTGTACACACACTATACAGCTACTGGTATTATACTTGTACACACACTATACAGCTACTGGTATTATACTTGTACACACACTATACAGCTACTGGTATTATACTTGTACACACACTATACAGCTACTGGTATACCAAACTCGAATTTATCCTTATGCTCACATCAAAGACATACCGGTACTGATCATACATGGAAAATCCAACACTCCAACTAACGGCAATGTCCAACTTTCTGCTGAGTCAACAGATTTGAGCCTCCTGTTTGACTCAGGGACGGTTCAACTGAGACAAGCACTGTCTCACTCATCTCTTCTTTGAGCTGGTAACTTATAACTAACTAACTGTAACTAACCGATAACCGTGTTGACTCGCTAACTGACCGGTCAAATCTCTTAAGTAGGCCACTATGACTAGCTGCATGAACCCGATAAATGAGAAACTATAAAACAAAATGTATGTGTTCACAATAAAGAAGTTGACATGCAGTTCACACCAATATGATTGAGAGGTCAGTATGAGTGTTAGGCAGATACCCTCTGGATGAGCACAAGAGTCACAGTAGTGTAGGCATTGTGAGGTGTAGGCCAGATTAGACCCAGCAACTAGAGGCTGAGGGTTATGTAGGCATAATGAAGTGTAGGCCAGATTAGACCCAGCAACTAGAGGCTGAGGGTTATGTAGGCATAATGAGGTGTAGGCCAGATTAGACCCAGCAACTAGAGGCTGAGGGTTATGTAGGCATAATGAGGTGTAGGCCAGATTAGACCCAGCAACTAGAGGCTGAGGGTTGTGTAGGCATTATGAGGTGTAGGCCAGATAAGACCCAGCAACTAGAGGCTGATAGTTGTGTAGGCATTATGAGGTGTAGGCCAAATGAGACCCAGCAACTAGAGGCTTAGGGTTGTGTAGGCATTATGAGGTGTAGGCCAGATGAGACCCAGCAACTAGAGCCTTAGGGTTGTGTAGGCATTATGAGGTGTTGGCCAGACGAGACCCAGCAACTAGAGGCTGAGAGTTATGTAGGCATTATGAGGTGTAGGCCAGATGAGACCCACCAACTAGAGGCTGAGGGTTGTGTAGGCATTATGAGGTGTAGGCCAGATGAAACCCAACTAGAGGCTGAGAGTTATGTAGGCATTATGAGGTGTAGGCCAGATTAGACCCAGCAACTAGAGGCTGAGGGTTGTGTAGGCATTATGAGGTGTAGGCCAGATAAGACCCAGCAACTAGAGGCTGATAGTTGTGTAGGCATTATGAGGTGTAGGCCAAATGAGACCCAGCAACTAGAGGCTTAGGGTTGTGTAGGCATTATGAGGTGTAGGCCAAATGAGACCCAGCAACTAGAGGCTTAGGGTTGTGTAGGCATTATGAGGTGTAGGCCAGATGAGACCCAGCAACTAGAGCCTTAGGGTTGTGTAGGCATTATGAGGTGTTGGCCAGACGAGACCCAGCAACTAGAGGCTGAGAGTTATGTAGGCATTATGAGGTGTAGGCCAGATGAGACCCACCAACTAGAGGCTGAGGGTTGTGTAGGCATTATGAGGTGTAGGCAAGATGAAACCCAACTAGAGGCTGAGAGTTATGTAGGCATTATGAGGTGTAGGCCAGATGAGACCCAGCAACTAGATGCTCTGGGTTGTGTAGGCATTATGAGATGTAGGCCAGATGAGATCCACCAACTAGAGGCGGAGAGTTATGTAGGCATTGTGAGGTGTAGGCCAGATGAGACCCACTAACTAGAGGCTGAGAGTTATGTAACACTGAGAAAGATAATCCTGTAAGCTGATATTGCCCGCTTATGAGATTCTCTCGGCTGGTCTCACATCTCGACTTGTTCCTTTCTCCATCTGGTGATGTCTGATCCTCTCAGCACAGACTCACTGTATATATATCAGAGTACATGAACACTCTATCAGCCTCTGTATTCTCACATCAGTTAACATAGCAGGAGTGATTAGGTGTTTAGTGTATGTATTGTCTACCAGCCAATGGTGTAGTAATTATCTGACACGTTGTGTTACTATGAGAAGCAAGTTTGATATTGCAGTCTGTGTATAACACTACTTAGCTGGGCGTTATATCCAATATCTGCCTGGATGTATGGTGGTATACGATCTTGATCTCACTAAGTATCAAGCTGTTTAGCAACATCATAACCCCTTACAGTTAATGGTGCAATGCTGAGTATGAAATGGTTACAACGTTGTAGCACACCTACTCATTGACATGGTCTTTGTGTTATGTCTCCACAGCTGTTGACGCATGGTAAGTCTGATGTTGCACACAGGTTAAGAGCGGCTTTCTTCCAAAGACATTCAACAGAAGCAATGTTTGAGGGAAGACTTTATAAGATTAACATGGAGTTTCGAATCAAGCACCTTTCTTTGGAGGCCTGCCATATTGTTTTTTGTATCAATCCATCATTGTCCCCTGCTGTAACACAGAACGGGGACTTAATGTTCAACTGTGTCAAGTATGTATGTGAGTATTTCCGTTTGTTGTTAACACAACAGCTCATGAACCATTGTAATGTCTTAAATGTGATGCTATCCTGTATTGGGGCGTTATGCAAATATCAGTCAATTTTCATCATGAACAGGACACTTTGAGCACTCAAATTTCAAAATCTAATTTGTGAGATATCTAACAGGAACCATTTAATTTTTAGCTCATCAGGCTGGCGTCCGACAGTCCGTCCGTTAACTTTTCACTTTTTCGACTTCTTCTCCAGAACCAATGACTCTAGAGAGCTGAAATTTTATGTACAGACTCCTTGACCAATGGGGATTCTAAATTGTAGATTTGGTGACCCTGTGACCCCAAATAAGGGCCCCAGGGGTCATAACCTTAAAAGCTATTGTCATCTTCTTCTCCAGTACCAATGACTCAAGAGAGCTGAAATTTTATGTACAGACTCCTTGACCAATGGGGATTCTAAATTGTAGATTTGGTGACCCTGTGACCCCAAATAAGGGCCCCAGGGGTCATAACCTTAAAAGCTATTGTCATCTTCTTCTCCAGTACCAATGACTCCAGAGAGCTGAAATTTTATGTACAGACTCCTTGGCCAATGGGGATTCTAAATTGTAGATTTGGTGACCCTGTGACCCCGAATAAGGGCCACAGGGGCCATTACCTAAAAAGCATTTTTCATCTTTTTCTCCAGTCCCAAAAGCTCTAGAAAGCTGAAATGTTATGTACAGACTCTTTGGCCAATGGGGATTCTAAATTGTAGATTTGATGATCTTGTGACCCCAAATATGGATCACAGGGGTAACCACTTAAAACAGCTGTTTTAATGAGCTGTGAAGATAATGAGATTTTATGTGCACTTCATATGTCAGCTTAAGAGTAATACTACATTATGGACATGCTTGATGTAATCAATGTGAAATAAGAACTATTGAATAGCATGTGAACTGAATATTGTGACAGGATGCATAGGAATTTTTTTTAAAAGGGTTAAGAAATGTTTTATTTTACATTAGATATGTGAACTAAATATGACTGGTGATGAAGTAAGATAAGACTATTAAAACTAGCTACATGAGTTTGTGATACCTCATCTTCTTTTCCAATAAAGAAAAATAAATAAAGATGGGGAAAACAAAATTTAAAATATATAATTTACTGGCTGTGAGTCCAGTGTTTGCATGTTGTGTAATTGCAGGTGTTGACCTGGGAAGTGACCACTCCCTTGCAGAGATGCAAACAGCAGCTAATACACGGAGGTTTCAGGTTACTTCTCTCACGGTGTACAACCCCATACAGTGCGAACCGGATATAGTTCGCTGTACGCTCGTTCAGTGGTTCATAGCTCTGTCAAGTGTTTGTTGTTCGTTGGATCAAATAAGTAATTTTAAGTCATTATACAGCTTTACAACGTATGCAAATAGGCTCCGGTTCATCAATTTGTGACATGCATTCAAGTACAGTGAATAAGTTCTTGAGAAATAGTTGTATGTTGATGAAAACACATTATTTTTGTGACGAACGCATCGAGCCAAATTTGACAAGCCCGTGCGTTTTCGATTTTATTCACGTATACAATCATGCTGCTCAAAATGTATCTAAATATTGAATTCCTAATAGATTGTACCATTTATGTGTAGAATTTCAAGTTTCAAAGTTTCCTAGATATGAAGATATCAAAGATGTTAGCAGCAACAATGCAGCATCACTGTACTGGTTCATAGCCGAAGCGTAGTGAATCTCTGTATGGAATGTAGCCCGTAATTCAATAATGTCATGAAATCTGATTTTGTTTAAAAGGTGTCTTTATTGACATATTAACCAATTAACGTGTTAATATGTTGTCCCAGCATTTGTTCAAGAGATATCACACATCATGAAGAGTTATATCAATGTTCTGGGCAAAGATATGACGGGAATTAAAGTTGTCATAATGGTCATGGGAATTACAGTTTTTTCTAAATATAACTTGCACTTTCATTGGTTGACGGAAGTATTTAACACCAATTTATCAATTGCTTAGCTGTACTATTTTCGGTCAATCACATAGATGATCAATTCAGAACATATCTATTTTAATTCAGAAGTCAGAAACACATAATAAATAGATAACCATGTTCAATCCATGTTTCCAAGACTGTATTTACAGTACTAAATTTGCTGGGGGAAGCGGCATGCACGAGTTGATCGTGACTGTCGTGACATCATTAATTTGTGACGTCGTTAATTATGACGTAATTACATTCCTATCTTGCAACTGCTCGATTGCTTGTGCACTATTTATTAATATTGTTCTCATTCTGCGACAATATTTACAATATAAACAAGTTTTTATTCTTATAATTTAAGATTCATTTTGTAAATAAAATTCAACAATTACATAATACTCTTACTGAAAAAAGAGCGTAAGTAGCATTAATGTTTATATATTAACTATTTAGATGCCCGCATTTTGAAGGTGTGATAATTTTATGAATGGGGTAGGAGTACAATTTGTATGTCTAATCTATAAGGTCGTGAACTTGGGTCTAGTTTTTCGATTTTTAGGCATTAAAATGATCTTGGCTAAGAATCAGTTGGAACGTACATGTACATTCACCTTTGGAAGTTTCCTTCTGACACTGCTGCAGTTTTTTTTCGTGCCCAAGATGATTTTTTTTTAAAAACCAATCAACTCTCAAAAAGTTTGGTAACATCACTGTATGTCATCTGGACGGTGTTGCAATTGTGGAGCGAAAACCAATATACGACTTTGGAAAACAGCATGTAAGCAATAATATCTAATGGGAATACATTGAAAATGACCAGTCTTGAACATTTCAGAAATATATACTTGTTTTAAGTTATGTAAAACATCTGGAAGCATCAGTTCTGTCATGGTACCCCAAGCTCTCACAAAGAGATCACAATTGTCGGGGAAACCTCTGATTCGTCATTCTCTACCAACAGAGGTTACTCCCTTCAGATCCTAACCTCTGTTCTAGAAGGCCAATGGTCAATGGTGATTTTAAAATCATTTGTGTGAAAGAGACTTTCGCATTCCCTGTTTGAAAGTCACACTAGCAGCCGACGGAATTTAATTCAAGGTCACACATATCAAATGTTAATAATGACGTTATTTTATCGAGAAGTACTGATTGTTGCCGAAAATTAACATTTTTATGTATTGTGACGAAATAATTGTAAAAGTAGTGATTTTTTATCGAAAGATGGACAATGACGCGTATCTAACAGTCAAACATAATTTTGGAAACGTATTTGCAACAGATAAAAAGACAAATGTTGGTTGCTAATCCATGGATAGTATATGTTAAACATATAATAGACACTTGTGGGTTGTCGTATATATTTAAAAATCCAACAGCATGTAATACCTCTTGATTACTCCTGCGAATCGAATCAATTCTAATAGATCAATTTTATCAATCTTGGTGTGCTGATGTAACATCTAGCTCAAAGGGACAGTACTACCAACTTCTAAAAGAATTACCAAGTTTTGAAAAATATTTATTTCTTCCTAAAACCATTTCAACCCCAATACTTCGATTTAGAACCGCTAACCATAGACTACCCATAGAAATTGGACGCTGGCAAAATATTGTTAAACATGATAGAATATGCAAGCTCTGTAACTCCCCTTCAATCGGTGACGAGTACCATTATTTACTTAAATGTCCTAAACTGAATTATGAAAGATCATTACTAATTGATAGCTGTTTTTACACTTGGCCTAACCTGATTAAATTTAAAAAACTAATGGCAAATAACGATATTAGAGTACTAAAGAAACTTGCAAAATTTATAAACATTATCTTTAAGAACTGCTAAAAGAAATTTTTATTTTTTTTGATGAATGTATATTTTATGTAAATATTTTATGTACATAATAGAGAATATGTATTTACATGGATCTGTATGTGTATATTTGTCTCTCTCTGCTGTCTTGATTAATTTATGTATATATGTTTGTATAATTGTATTGCTCTTGTACAACCGTTGGTGGCAATTGAGCTTCATAAATGAATCTCTGAATGAATCTCTGCTAATGTTAAATAAGTCATATAACTACCTAGCATGTAAATTGGACGTGTAGTTTCGGTTACTACACATGTATAATGATTTTTCTCCATTTTAATTGGAAACTCGTAACTAAATAAAAAGAATATGAAACACAATGGATGCACCTATGCAAATATTTAAGTAAGAGTGTCTATTTATAAAAGAAAAAGCAACCATGCACTTACATACTGGAAGTATAAACCATACAGTGATTTCTGTTGGAAGTACTATCAACCAACTGTATTGGCGGCTATCAAACTGTATGGTAATGGCACATAGTGGGTGACGTTTTGCTCTTGTGTCAAAAAACTAATGCTCTATATTAACTATGTTAAAGATCAATCTGTAAGGTTAATGATCATATATTTCATATATAATCAGGTTGTATCCACAAAGTACATACGATGAGAGCATTTCGACATTATATGTGGTGCGCTTAGCGGAGGAGCAAGATCGGCAATGCATTTTTGATATGAGAAAGATTTCAGAAGGTCATTATTAAATATCGCAGTGAATTCTTGTGTATAAGTATAAGAAGAAGTATTTTGCAAATATATGTGCGTGAATTATACTCACACAAAATAGAAAACGAGAAAAAGCAGCCCGTGTCAACATAGCTATGAACCAATGAACGAGCGTACAGCGAACTATATCCGGTTTGCACTGTATGGGATTGTACACCGTGTCTCTGCTGTGTTACTGATTAAGTCTTACACTCAGATGGTCAATAGAATTTATTAATTAAATATTGAAAAGGAGCCTTTGAAACTATGAGCCTATGAGAAACAGGATTTTTAGAAACAAATAGGGGCTCTTTTTCATTATGTAATAAATGTTGATAATTCCAGAATAAAAATAAGAAGTAAAACAATAAACTGCAAAGGTCTATATTATTTATAATGAATATGGATTAATGTGTAAACATTTTTGATAATAAATTTGATGACTGGGCAATGACTTATTGTGTGATATCTTTTCCTTTTCCTTAGGGATAATTAATAACATGATTCCTGATGAGCTTCAGAGCCAGTGGCTCTATTTTTTCAAGTCACTATTACTCTTTTATACCCCTGAATCAGAGATACCGGCGGTTTATTGTTTTTCCACCTGTTCCTCTGTCCTTTTGTCCTTTTGTCCTTTTGTCCTTTTGTCTGAAAAACCTAAACCTTGGTCATAACTTATGACTGGTTAGTAATAGGCCATTGATACTTTACATGGGTATCCATTGTGATGTAACCTTTCAGATGAGGTCATAATGTTTGACTTTGTGACCTTGACCTTGGCACCGGAACCATTTTCTCAAAAACATTTAACCTTAGCCATAACTTTTGATTGGTCTGTGATTGGTCTGTGATTGGTCTGCGATAGGTCTGTGATAGGTCTGTGATATTTCTGTGATAGTTCTGTGATTGGTCTGTGATATTTCTGTGATAGTTCTGTGATAGGTCTGTGATAGGTCTGTGATAGGTCTGTGATAGGTCTGTGATAGGTCTGTGATAGTTCAGTGATTGGTCTGTGATTGGTCTGTGATTGGTCTGTGATAGGTCTGTGATTGGTCTGTGATTTGTCTGTGATAGGTCTGTGATTGGTCTGTGATAGGTCTGTGATTGGCCTGTGATAGGCCTGTGATTGGTCTGTGATAGGTCTGTGATTGGTCTGTGATTGACCTGTGATTGACCTGTGATTGACCTGTGATTGACCTGTGATTGACCTGTGATAGGTCTGTGATTGGTCTGTGATTGGTCTGTGATTGGTCTGTGATTGGTCTGTGATAGGTCTGTGATTGGTCTGTGATTGGTCTGTGATTGGTCTGTGATTGGTCTGTGATAGGTCTGTGATTGGTCTGTGAATGGTCTGTGATACTTGACATGTGCAACCAGTGTGACTTTTCAGAATTTTGTACCTTGTGAACTTGAGCTTGCCGCATGTTGCATTCTCACTGAACTTTGTATTTGTCAGTGATATACACCTTTGATACCTAACCACATTCATTCACATGGAGTATTGGTACTTATCTTTGCTATTTTAATTGCAAACTATGGCTTTATCCGTAGGCATCAGTGTTTAACAAACTCATCTTGTTACTTGTCAGTAGGAAGAAGAAGCTTCTGGCCATATGAACTAAAACTAGGAGCTGTCTCTCACTAAAAGCTTCAATGTTACCCAGGGAGGACATGGCCATCTTATTGACAATACTTGTTGCTTTTATCATTATCATATTTCAACTTGATTTAAACAGCAATTTAGAAACCAAAGGAAAGATATCAAATTATGAGAATCATGGTTATCATAAAGAAATATTTGCCCAATAGTTCTGAAGATAATGATGTGAGAAGGGAGATAGACAGACAGACAGACAGACTGTGTGTTTGCAGTGCGGGATGTCGGTCACAGGTAAATACATGACAATTTGAACACACCTGTCGTGGGTCAAACCAGCCGACTGGAGAACCGTTTCCACAAACCTGCTAGCTGAGAGGAAAACTTGCAGAGGAGATCATTTTTGTGTGGTCAGGGAACGATTTTAGGTGTGAAATTAATCATGAACTCTCAATATATGCCAACTCATCACTCCGATAGGGATGTTTCTTACGTACTTGAATATGGCATTGCAACCGAAACAGCATAAACTTTTTATGAATGCATTAATTCTCCTTACTTGTTGTCCCCCGCCGCCGGGGGACTATGTATTCAGTGGCGTCCGTCCGTACTTCACATTGTTTACGCTATATCTTATGAAGCGTTGCATCCAAAGTCTTCAAATTTGGTGTCTGCCTACATTGTGGGAAGACGCAGACACCAGTCACTTTTGGTGACCTTGGTCTTATTTTCAAGGTCACCACGACACTTTTACCATTCTTTGAACTCTTGTTAAGGTGATATCTCATGAAACATTGCATCCAAAGTCTTCAAATTAGTTGTCAGCCTACATTGGGGAAAGACACAGACACCAGTTTATTTTGGTGACCATGACCTTATTTTCAAGGTCACTGCGACACTTTTCTAACTCTTGTTAGCGAGATATATCTTGACCGGTTGGACTCAAAGTCTTCAAATTTGAATGATGCTTTGAGTCCAACAGCCTATCTCCTTTAACAATACTAAAGGAGAGATGGGACGATCAAATCCAATATTTTAGAATTCGTTTATTTTTTTAAAATAGCAAGTTTATTATGTATTTTATCCAAAAATGTAAGAAAATTTGGGGGTCACCGAACGATTTAAAGCGCTATTAATAATAATACACCCGTCTGCAAATTACGTCATTTTTGACTGATTTGGTGTATTTAAATTGAGCACTCGCTTTCAGCGAATAAACTCAGAATCCTTTCAGATACATTTCAATCACATACGAGGATGTATAGCAAATCTATATTTTGAAAATTAATGACGCTGGAAAGAGAAACAAAATTAAATAAAGCACCTTTTAATTAAAAACGGCATTTTTATCATCGTGTTTCGCATATTCAACAGGATTTGTCACTAACACACATATTTTAGATATTGCTAAAACTTTAATATGATGTGCACAGTTAACTGAACAAACGAATTCAGAAATAATAATAGGGGGTCACAGAACGTTTTTTATCACTTTAACGTCATTTTTTAAATTACCTACATAAACGTAAAAACCTGACGTCACAGCAGTTTTGATGATTTCAAATGTAACTTTGACGGCCTACCGTGTAATCATTATTGAACATATTATCAATCTAAGAGTGCACGCTGAAAGAATAACTATCAGTTGATTATACCAGGCTATTTAAATTCTTACTTGAGATACACATGTAATTTGAATAACACACGTAGTAACATATTTACCGCGAATATAGGTGACGGTAATGGTATGCGGCATGTCGTAAAATGACAGTTATAAGGGCGTTACAGTAAATTTAAGCACTCCCTGTTAGTGTACAGATAAGCCTATGCCCAAAACAACGTAATCCATATATTTTGAGTCTTATTCACAACAATAAATTGTTGTCGCAAAATATTGCTGTAAAGCGGCGGTCACAACCTGGCGTACTTGCAAGTGCGTGCTGTCTACGTGCAAAAACGTGGGTAAAATAGTGGTAGCCGTACGTTGTAAGTACCGACACCGTACGGATTTGAGAGCACGCAGACACGCCGTAGCGCTTTAAGTGCATGCAGAACATTCGCTGCGTGCGAGCTGCGTATTTTCCACATGTACGTGCTTGCACTCTACGGACACTGTGCGCACAACGCAAGGACTCTGTGAGTGTTATAAGTTTTTCACATGGACACATACTCCACGGACGACGCACTTAGCACGTGCGTGCTCCGCACGTTCCAACTGCGTTGCCAGTGCGTCGTCCGTGCTTCCCCAGTTCAACTGACAAATGAGCATGCAACATTCACGTTGCAAGTGCGGAGTAAGTACGTGCTCCGCAATTACAATGTGCGTTGTGCGCACTGATTTCTGCAGTTATTATGCCCTGCCATTTGAAGCTGCTCTTGCAGCATCAGAAGCGGGAGTCTCTGAGTCGAATGAGCGGCATTTTGAGGCAGCAGCACTGAGAGAGAACCCCTGAAGGTCACCCTATACCCCTACCACCTGAGTGCCTGAAATCGGCCTGAAAAACTCAAGTTCATTGCACTTGCACGCACTAACACTGTGCGTGTAAGGACAATGTGCGTGTGCAGCACGTGTAAGTACGGTGTCCGTACGATAACGTGGCAATCGCACGTCACACGCAAGGTGTAAGTATGTTTTAAGCACTTACAACGCACTTACCATGTGCGCAACGTACAATGCACGTAGCATATCACCTTGCGTGTGATGTGCTTTGAATTTGCTCCCTCCCTGCATTTCCCACTTCCTCCCCACGTTTTTCAGAAACGTGGCCTCCCCAAAAAACGTACGGACAAAAAAACGCACGGTTGGTTGGGACCGAGGCTTAAGCCAGTTCGATTTCTGGGTCCCATTTCTCCTTAACAATACTAAATGATAAGGTTTTGTGTTCAGCGTCAGACTGTAGATAGTTGTGGACACTGTCAAGAAGAGAAGTTGCAGAGAAGATGTTAGAAACATTCACAGTCCTTTCTCAATTATTAAGTGTTTGGGTTCATCTTAGGTCCAACAGTCCTAACAGGGAAAGGTAATGTTACATGGAAAACATGTTCAGAAATACACTCTTGAGTTTCAGCATGTTTGTTTTCAAGTTGCATTTGACTTTTCTGATAGCTTTCCTTTGTGATTTGTACATTTGTACATTTATTATGTATCAGTTATATAGACTTTGTTTGTGTTAAATGTTTGACGTTTGTCATTTAGTGTTTGCATATGTTATAGTTAGGCAATGTTCCCTAGTATTAGGGTGTAGGTGTATGTTTGATTTAACCATAACCAGTGTTTACAGAGCTATGTCACACACCGTGCGTACAGCGTCCAGTCACAGCTAGGCCAGCTTGTGATGTATACACAGGTGTTGATGTTCATGTTGATATGTTCCAAACAACATGCATTGTCAGACCTCTTTGAGTTTGTCATAGATATAAGCAAACATGTGTTGCAGATAACAAACATTCGGTACAGAAAACAAACATGTGCTACAGACAACAAACATGTTCTACAGACAACAAACAAACAATGAGCTGAAGATGTCAGATGCTTGTTTATTATATCTATGCGGCTGATTATAAAACTTTCCTTAACTAACAAATGTCAACTAAGTTAATTTGGAAAACATTATGTTCAATATGTAATTTAATGATATTTGTCATCTTGTTTATTTCAAATCAATAACAATATGTGTTAATGTGGTCTTGTCGGTTATCCAAATATCATGGTACAATTCATGTTATTTTAATCAACTTAAAATTGAAGAAAATCCAAAATCTGAATATAAGGCTAAGTTTTAGTGGTCAAGAAGAAAAAAGATTATCGAAGAAATGTAATGCTGGGTGTTACCTAACTTACAGATCTCGGCCATATTACTCATAACAGATTAGGATTATGAAGAGTTCGGTGGATGTGACCTGTGACCTTGACCTGATAACTCCCTTTATCAGATGACATAACTTGTTTGCTACGTACAACAGGAGAAACAGCCATCTCACGGAGCAGCCACCATCATGGATCTTCGGACTGAACAGCTTTCTTTATGAGCTCATTCTCACTATGTTATACTTAGAAAAACCGTAACTCAGGACACCAGCTAATCCACTTTAGTACACTCAAGCTAATCCACTATAGTACACTCAAGCTAATCCACTATAGTACACTCAAGCTAATCCACTATAGTACACTCAAGCTAATCCACTATAGTACACTCAAGCTAATCCAGTACAGTACACTCAAGCTAATCAATCCACTATAGTACACTCAAGCTAATCCAGTACAGTACACTCAAGCTAATCAATCCACTATAGTACACTCAAGCTAATCAATCCACTATAGTACACTCAAGCTAATCCAGTACAGTACACTCAAGCTAATCAATCCACTATAGTACACTCAAGCTAATCCAGTACAGTACACTCAAGCTAATCCACTATAGTACACTCAAGCTAATCCACTATAGTACACTCAAGCTAATCCACTATAGTACACTCAAGCTAATCCAGTACAGTACACTCAAGCTAATCAATCCACTATAGTACACTCAATCTAATACACTATAGCACACTCAAGCTAATACACTATAGTACACTCAAGCTAATACACTATAGTACACTCAATCTAATACACTATAGCACACTCAAGCTAATCCACTATAGTACACTCAAGCTAATACACTATAGTACACTCAAGCTAATCCACTATAGTACACTCAATCTAATACACTATTGTACACTCAAGCTAATACACTATAGTACACTCAATCTAATCCACTATAGTACACTCAAGCTAATCCACTATAGTACACTCAAGCTAATCCACTATAGTACACTCAAGCTAATCCACTACAGTACACTCAAGCTAATCCACTATAGTACACTCAAGCTAATACACTATAGTACACTCAAGCTAATACACTATAGTACACTCAAGCTAATCCACTATAGTACACTCAAGCTAATCCACTACAGTACACTCAAGCTAATCCACTATTGTACACTCAAGCTAATCCACTACAGTACACTCAAGCTAATCCACTACAGTACACTCAAGCTAATCCACTATAGTACACTCAAGCTAATCCACTATAGCACACTCAAGCTAATCCACTATAGTACACTCAAGCTAATACACTATAGTACACTCAATCTAATACACTATAGTACATCCAAGCTAATCCACTATAGTACACTCAAGCTAATCCACTACAGTACACTCAAGCTAATCCACTATTGTACACTCAAGCTAATCTACTATAGTACACTCAATCTAATACACTATAGTACACTCAAGCTAATCCACTATTGTACACTCAAGCTAATCCACTACAGTACACTCAAGCTAATCCACTATTGTACAATTAAGCTAATCCACTATAGTACACTCAAGCTAATCCACTATAGTACACTCAAGCTAATCCACTATAGTACACTCAAGCTAATCCACTATAGTACACTCAAGCTTATCCACTATAGTACACTCAAGCTAATCCAGTATTGTACACTCAAGCTAATACACTATTGTACACTCAAGCTAATCCACTATTGTACACTCAAGCTAATCCACTACAGTACACTCAAGCTAATCCACTATTGTACACTCAAGCTAATCTACTATAGTACACTCAATCTAATACACTATAGTACACTCAAGCTAATCCACTATTGTACACTCAAGCTAATCCACTACAGTACACTCAAGCTAATCCACTATTGTACACTCAAGCTAATCCACTATAGTACACTCAAGCTAATCCACTATAGTACACTCAAGCTAATCCACTATAGTACACTCAAGCTAATCCACTTTAGTACACTCAAGCTAATACACTATAGTACACTCAAGCTAATCCACTACAGTATACTCAAGCTAATCCACTACAGTACACTCAAGCTAATCCACTATAGTACACTCAAGCTAATCCACTATAGTACACTCAAGCTTATCCACTATAGTACACCCAAGCTTATCCACTATAGTACACTCAAGCTAATACACTATAGTACACTCAAGCTAATCCACTATAGTACACTCAAGCTAATCCACTATAGTACACCCAAGCTAATCCACTATAGTACACTCAAGCTAATCCACTATAGTACACTCAAGCTTATCCACTATAGTACACCCAAGCTTATCCACTATAGTACACTCAAGCTAATCCACTATTGTACACTCAAGCTTATCCACTATAGTACACTCAAGCTTATCCACTATAGTACACTCAAGCTAATCCACTATAGTACACTCAAGCTAATACACTATAGTACACGGATGATTCTAATAACTCCGCCATCTGTTTTGAACTAATTTTGCAGCTTAAAGAGACACTGCGTCGAGGATAAAAATGAGTCCCATCTTTATCTCACTAAGCTGATTAGAGTGTCTGCTAACGAGTTACACTTCACTTCACTGTCAGCATGCAGTAGTTTTTATTACCAATTATGTCAATTGTCTGAAATTTGGTGTCTGTGACTTGTTGGCAGACATGTTAATCAGCAAAGGTAGATACACATGATCTGATTTTTATTCTCGACGTGGTCTCCCTTTAAAGTGTTTTACATGATTGTGAACTGAGAGTGCAAGCGCTTCATGCTGCAACTCCTCTTTGATACTTAATTCATGTCCCCTGCTAACCCACTATACTCTACCTACCGACCATTAACAGAAATGAGTAAACTTCAACAGTCAGTGAGACTAGTTCTTGTAGACAGCTGTGCTTCAACAGTCTGTGAGACTAATTCTTGTAGACAGCTGTGCTTCAACAGTCTGTGAGACCAATTCTTGTAGACAGCTGTGCTTCAACAATCTGTGAGACTAATTTTTGTAGACAGCTGTGCTTCAACAGTCTGTGAGACTAATTCTTGTAGACAGCTGTGCTTCAACAGTCTGTGAGACTAATTCTTGTAGACAGCTGTGCTTCAACAGTCACGGACCCAAATCTGTAGACAGCTGTGCTTCAACAGTCAGTGAGACTAATTCTTGTAGACAGCTGTGCTTCAACTCCATGTTGATACACTGTTGGCGGTGTATCAGAAATTTTCATTTTTAAAGAATACCATCTCACCATTCGAAATCAGAACTAAGTTGCAAGACATGAAAACACCACACAACTGAGGGAGGTGTGCCTGACTGCATGTACATAACCGTATATAGAGCTCTGATTAGTGGGATTAGTCTTAGTGTTACTCTGATGACGAGTTTAATCCTGAACCGTGTGAGACTTGTTGTTGGGTGGTGGCTCTCAGCCTAGTGACATGTTCCAATCATTCACTCCTCCCAAACTGAAGAGTGCTCAAACTCAAGTTGAACAAGTTTAACATGATATCTATCACTGACACGTCTGTAAGGTGTATGGGTGGTGGGCAAATGATGTTTTTCCTTCACTGTGTAGTTTGATATGTGGGTTTTTTTTATGTACAAATTAAACCTTTAAACTTTGAATGTAGAAATAAACTCAGAAAGTAAGTAAATGTTATCCAATGGGTAATGCAAGTTATTCAATGAGTGATACAAGTTGACCAATGAGTGATACAAGTTGACTAGTGGGTGATACAACTTGACCAATGAGTGATACAAGTTGACCAATGAGTGTTACAAGTTGACCAATGAATGATACAAGTTGACCAATGAGTGTTACAAGTTGACCAATGAATGATACAAGTTGACCAATGAGTGTTCGAGTTGTCCAATGAGTGTTACAAGTTGTCCAATGAGTGTTACAAGTTGACCAGTGGGTGATACAAGTTGTCCAATGAGTGTTACAAGTTGTCCAATGAGTGATACAAGTTGACCAATGGGTGTTACAAGTTGTCCAATGAGTGTTACAAGTTGTCCAATGAGTGTTACAAGTTGACCAATGAATGATACAAGTTGTCCAATGGGTGATACAAGTTGACCAATGAGTGTTACAAGTTGACCAATGGGTGATACAAGTTGTCCAATGAATGTTACAAGTTGTCCAATGGGTGATACAAGTTGACCAATGAATGATACAAGTTGTCCAATGAGTGTTACAAGTTGTCCAATGAGTGATACAAGTTGACCAATGGGTGATACAGTTATTCAATGAGTGATACAAGTTGTCCATTGATTGATACAAGTTGACCAGTGGGTGTTACAAGTTAACAATGAGTGATACAAGTTGTCCATTGATTGATACAAGTTGTCCAATGAATGTTACAAGTTGTCCAATGGGTGATACAAGTTGACCAATGAATGATACAAGTTGTCCAATGAGTGATACAAGTTGACCAGTGGGTGTGACAAGTTGACAATGAGTGATACAAGTTGACAATGAGTGATACAAGTTGAACAGTGGGTGATACAAGTTGACCAATGAGTGATCCAAGTTGTCCAATGAGTGATACAATTTGTCCAATGAGTGATACAAGTTGACCAATGAGTGATACAAGTTGACCAATGAGTGATACAAGTTGACCAATGAGTGTTGCATTGTCCAATCACTGTTCAGTGTTCATCCAGTAAAGTGATACATTGTATAGACAGGATATCATGTTAAAATTGTGTGAAAAGGTTGTTATTATCTCATATGTTAAAAGGAATCAACGCAAAGTACTATGACTTGACCTGTCTCCTTAGTGTTATTAACCCGATATTTATTATTGATCAAACAACTGTAACCCAACACTATGTATACGCATTCCACTTGACATGTATATACCTGTGATATAAGGTATTGTGTATGAATATACATGTAACTGCGGCTATGGCTAGGTTGAGCTAAGAAGGGAGGGATGCAGACAATGTTGAGATGTGGGGTAACACCGCTATGTGGGGTACGAGTCTCCGGCTACACGCTGCACACTCCTCCAACTCTACGTGCAGCACAGGTTGGTCTCCTCTCCGCTTCCTATAGATTCACTTTACTGGTTAACATTGAGGTGGGAATCTGTATGATCCATAGACTTTATAAAGACTTCTATAGGAGGGAATCTATATGATCCATAGACTTTACATAGGAGGGAATCTGTATGATCCATAGACTTTACATAGGTGGGAATCTGTATGATCCATAGACTTCCATAGATGGGAATCTGTATGATCCATAGACTTTATAAAGACTTCTATAGGAGGGAATCTATATGATCCATAGACTTCCATAGATGGGAATCTGTATGATCCATAGACTTTACATAGGTGGGAATCTGTATGATCCATAGACTTCCATAGATGGGAATCTGTATGATCCATAGACTTTATAAAGACTTCTATAGGAGGGAATCTATATGATCCATAGACTTCCATAGGTGGGAATCTGTATGATCCATAGACTTTACATAGGTGGGAATCTGTATGTTCCATAGACTTCCATAGATGAGAATCTGTATGATCCATAGACTTCCATAGATGGGAATCTGTATGATCCATAGACTTCTATAGATGGGAATCTGTATGATCCATAGACTTCTATAGGTGGGAATCTGTATGTTCCACAGACTTTACATAGACTTCTATAGGTTGGAATCTGTATGATCCATAGACTTTACATAGGAGGGAATCCGTATGATCCATAGACTTCCATAGATGGGAATCTGTATGATCCATAGACTTTATATAGACTTCTATAGGTGGGAATCTGTATGATCCATAGACTTCTATAGGTGGGAATCTGTATGATCCATAGACTTCTATAGGTGGGAATCTGTGTGGTCCATAGACTTTACATAGACTTCCATAGATGGGAATCTGTATGTTCCACAAACTTTACATAGACTTCTATAGGTTGGAATCTGTATGATCTATATACTTTACATAGACTTCTATAGGTGGGAATCTGTATGATCCATAGACTTCTATAGGTGGGAATCTGTATGATCCATAGACTTCTATAGGTGGGAATCTGTGTGGTCCATAGACTTTACATAGACTTCCATAGATGGGAATCTGTATGTTCCACAAACTTTACATAGACTTCTATAGGTGGGAATCTGTATGATCCATAGACTTCTATAGGTGGGAATCTGTATGATCCATAGACTTCTATAGGTGGGAATCTGTGTGGTCCATAGACTTTACATAGACTTCCATAGATGGGAATCTGTATGTTCCACAAACTTTACATAGACTTCTATAGGTGGGAATCTGTATGATCCATAGACTTCTATAGGTGGGAATCTGTATGATCCATAGACTTCCATAGATGGGAATCTGTATGTTCCACAGACTTTACATAGACTTCTATAGATGGGAATCTGTATGATACATAGACTTCCATAGATGGGAATCTGTATGTTCCACAAACTTTACATAGACTTCTATAGGTGGGAAGCTGTATGATACATAGACTTCCATAGATGGGAATCTGTATGTTCCACAAACTTTACATAGACTTCTATAGATGGGAATCTGTATGATCCATAGACTTCTATAGGTGGGAATCTGTATGATCCATAGACTTTATATAGACTTCTATAGGTGGGAATTTGTATGATCCATAGACTTCTATAGGTGGGAAGCTGTATGATCCATAGACTTTACATAGATGGGAATCTGTATGATCCATAGACTTCTATAGGTGGGAATCTGTATGATCCATAGACTTCTATAGGTCGGAATCTGTATGATCCATAGACTTCTATAGGTGGGAATCTGTATGATCCATAGACTTTACATAGATGGGAATCTGTATGATCCATAGACTTCTATAGGTGGGAATCTGTATGATCCATAGACTTCTATAGGTGGGAATCTGTATGATCCATAGACTTCTATAGGTGGGAATCTGTATGATCTATATACTTTACATAGACTTCTATAGGTGGGAATCTGTATGATCCATAGACTTCTATAGGTGGGAATCTGTATGATCTATATACTTTACATAGACTTCTATAGGTGGGAATCTGTATGATCTATATACTTTACATAGACTTCTATAGGTGGGAATCTGTATGATCCATAGACTTCTAAAGATGGGAATCTGTATGATCCATAGACTTCTATAGGTGGGAATCTGTGTGGTCCATAGACTTTACATAGACTTCCATAGATGGGAATCTGTATGTTCCACAGACTTTACATAGACTTCTATAGGTGGGAATCTGTATGATCCATAGACTTCCATAGATGGGAATCTGTATGATCCATAGACTTCTATAGGTGGGAATCTGTATGATCCATAGACTTCTATAGGTGGGAATCTGTATGATCCATAGACTTCTATAGGTGGGAATCTGTATGATCCATAGACTTCTATAGATGAGAATCTGTATGATCCATAGACTTCCATAGATGGGAATCTGTATGATCCATAGACTTCCATAGATGGGAATCTGTATGATCCATAGACTTCTATAGGTGGGAATCTGTATGATCCATAGACTTCTATAGATGAGAATCTGTATGATCCATAGACTTCCATAGATGGGAATCTGTATGATCCATAGACTTCCATAGATGGGAATCTGTATGATCCATAGACTTCTATAGATGGGAATCTGTATGATCCATAGACTTCTATAGATGGGAATCTGTATGATCCATAGACTTCTATAGGTGGGAATCTGTATGATCCATAGACTTCTATAGGTGGGAATCTGAAAAAAATTACACAGAATGATTTTCCAATTTGCATCCAAAGATGTGACCTCTCTTCTCTTCATGCGGCATGTAGAAGATTAACCATTCTGACTCATAACACAAGCTAGACAGCAGGGATCTGCACAGGAGACCAGAGTGCTCAATACTTTGCTTCCACAGATCGTAATGTTCTTTATCTGCTCCTGTCCACACTACTACAGAATGTAAAGGAACACATAAGCAGCTCATCATCACAAACATGTGGTCCACCTCTCCTCCCTCCCTCTCTCTGACGGTGCTGGTGTTGATTCAGCCGGTGTAAACAACGGGATGAGATGAAACGGTGACGCCCGGTCAGGACAGCTCCACTATACCCACTGTACACAGTGACCATACTCGGCCTCCAGTCCAGTGTGTAGACTCTGGATCCCCCTGGATGTACATGTGTGTGTAGACTCACTCAGTAGATTCATGATTTAGGAACAAAATCATTTCTTTACAGTTCTGTTATTAGTTTAATGGCTACTGCCTTAATTTGATTAGAGGAAAACTAAGTGTCTCTTGAAGGCACACAGTAATATCGGTTCTAAACATGGAAATACGACAAGTGAGTGGCATTATTTCTTGGACATTATTGTTGATTGTAGAGTTAGTTAAACTTTTATTCTTTCTTTCTTTACTGCGGCCCTCAAGTTGTTGCTTGATTCAATTCCATTGTTATTGTCTGCAAGTACAGATTCACATCACTCCTGACAGTGTGACACTGTGAGATCGGATGCTGTCACTGTATCCTGAAGAGGTGCTGTGCTTCTGTAGTGACATCATCATAGTGTTCCTTACACACTGTACAGAGTAGACTTACTGAAGGTCTTAAATCTTTAATGGATAATATGGAGCACAGTGGTGTAGTGGTAAGCATGTCTGCCTCTCACGCCAACGGCCCGGAGACACCAAACATTTGTGAACTGGGTCTTATACTGTGTTGTGTCCCTGGGCAAGGCACTTCATCCACATTGCACTCAGTACACCCAGCTGTTTAAATGGGTACCTGAACCTGGGAATGTATGGACCTATACGGTCGCGCGGAGCGCTTCATAGGTGGCACCGAAACTACGACTCCTTCAGTGTAATAATTGTGTAGCGCCTTGAGCATGCATTGTGCATGGATATGTGCGCATTATAAATATACTATTATTATTAAATATACTATTATCATAAACACTAATATAGACTTATGCATTGTTTAGGGTGCTTTGTGAGTATGGATTGTCTAATGAATACATTGAAGAACTTATGTCCAAGCCACAGGTATCTTTAGTTGAGGAGAGGATGACTTTAGTTGATGTTTGGATGACTAGAAGATAACCTCTGATTAGATAACATAGATTACTTATGACTTTTGACTTTTCCTTTTTGAATATCAAATCAAATTTTATCAACAGATTTAACTTAATGTAAATAATTCCTTCACATAACTTTGATGATATTCTCCAGCTGCACCTATACTTCATATATCAACCAGTTACTGGGCTGGCTTCACAACCTGATATTAGATATGAGTGATAGCCCCTGGAATTCCTGTGTTGCTATGACAACAGGGAGGAGTTAACTTTCATAACATCACAGTCAACCTGGTTTGTAATATGAAGACATAAAAAGGTCTGCATCATAAACAATTTCTGATAGTTTTCATTAAGTGTTATGAACAGTCATTTAATCATGGTTAAACCTGTCACACATATTGATTTTGGGGTTGGCTAAAATGTTTATTAAGAGCTGAATGAACAAATGCATCCACTTTCTCAGAACACTTGTCGATAGCAATTTAGTCAAACCGTTTAAAATCCTTCATTGAAAATTTTGAGTAAACTAATAGATTGTAGGAATATGATATGTTACCTAATTCTTTATTTAACTGTTATCCATGATTTGTAAGAAACACTTATTATAAGTTTTTTCTTGTGTTTTTATCAAGGTTTTGCCATATTTAAACATTTTAAAATTTACCGAAAAATTTAGATGTGTGTCCCTAATTATATATAAAATGTTGCACCAGGTTGGTTCCGAGTTGCCTGGTGCTCCCCTGCACTTGTCCATGTTGTTTTAGTCACATTACTGTTTAGAATACACCCAAAATGAAAAAGTTAAACAGTTTGTAGGAGTATAATATGTAATCTGTTTCTTTAGTTAACTGTTTTCCTTGATTTGAATAAAACATTTTCTATGATTTTTCTGGTGATTTGCCTCATTTAATGATTTTAAAATTCTCCCAAAATATGTATTGTGATCAACTGTCCCTCTCTTCATTTACTGATTTCGTTGACGAGGCATTACAATAAGATTAAAATGTTATGTTGATAGTTTTAGACCATCCCTCCATTGTTTGGCGTGTTGATGTGACCAGTTTAACACGGTGCTGTTAATTAGATTGCTTCAACACACTACCAGTCCCTGTTGACAAGTTAAGATTGTCCAGCGGGTTGGTCTGGTCCCGCCGCTACTCTTCATCCTCCAGGCAGCATCTCGTTGTGCTGTTTGTTGACGGAGGAGCACGCTGTCACGATCCCCTGAAATAATCACCTGTTTTCGGGGGAATGATTCAGAATAAAGAATTTAATTAGTTGAAAGTTGACATGACAAGTTCTTTTCACTTCTTTATGTTGATCTTATCCAGTTACTCATCACATGTTTTAATTAAAAGAGAAATAAATGTGAAAATTATCTTGTGGTTCACTTGATTGGAGTCTAATTACATGAGATTATTGTTGGAAGAAATTGAATACAAAGGGAGCTCTTTTCCCAAAATACATTCTCGCAACTTCCTGGCAGTTTATGAATTTTGTGTGAAATTTTCCTTACAAGTGTTCTTCTTGACTAATGTTTACTTGAGATATGTTTTTCATCTGTCCATCTGTCTGTCTGTCTGTCTGTCAGTCAGTCTGAAAAACTTTTACCTTGGCCATAACATTTGATTGGTCAGTGATAGTGCATCTACTGTGATGAGACCTTTCAGATGAGGTCACATTGTTTTACCTTGTGACCATGACATTGTATTCTCCCAAAAGTACATTGCTCCGTGAGTAATACACCTTCATACAATTTGCAGTTAGTATCATCTTTGATATTTTAATTCCAAACTAAGCTGGGGCATAAGTGTTTAGAATATGTTTTTTATAAAAATTTGTAATTTATTTAATTCTTTTCCGTTTCCGCAGATGTGGCAGCCAGTAGATGAGTGAGTATGCCTGAGGATGGCGAGTAACCATGGAAACAAGGAGATCTTTGCGGACTATTTCCGTGAGTTTGATGACATAGAGAGCAGCAAGGATCCGTACGAAGATGACGAAGAGCTCTCTAAAACACCCGACGGTGAGTGGAACCTACGATCAGTTCTGATTGGCTGCTTTATCACTTACTCTATTTTACTCTACCGGTATTTAATGTTTTATCCCTTAATTTACTCTATTTCACTCTACCGGTATTTAATGTTTTATCCCTTACTTTACTCTATTTTACTCTAATTACTCTATTTTACTCTACCGGTATTTAATGTTTTATCCCTTACTTTACTCTATTTTACTCTATCGATATTTAATGTTTTATCCCTTATTTTCAAAGGGGGTGGGATAGCGCAGTGGTTAGCGCGTTGGCTTCGGATCAAGAGGTCCGGGGTTCGAATCCCGCCAGGGGCATGGCAACTTTGTCTGCAGTAGAGAACTGTTCTACACGCAGTAAGGTTTGGGTGCAATGCTACACTGAATTTCAGCGTAGTACCACCCATGGTTCGCTAGTTCCAGCCGATGTTCGCAGGTTTCACCGCAGTGCATAGCCACATGGCGTTGCAGACTTTCTCCCTGCCATAATACTAGCAGCCGTGATATAAGTGAAATACTCTTGAAAGCGGCGTTAAACCCCAAATCACTCACTCACTCACCTTTTGGGGAAATTTATAATCTTTCACCTTCGAATTTGGAATTTGCATACTTTATGCATATTTGTCAAATTGTGTCAGAATGGAACCCAAGATTAATTTATATTCACTATTGTTGTGTTATGTTAACCCTTACGTTGCGTATATATATTTTACCATTTTTAGCCCCTGTGGCGGAATTTACAGGCTCGCAGCTCGCAGCAGTAGTTTGAGCTTATTCACTAACGAGCTCTGCTGGCGGAATTTCCAGGCGGCGATTCCGGTACCGTTTTTACGAAATATACCGCATCTACATGGCGAATAAGGACTATATACGGGCGTTCAATACAAATTCAAGTAGCGACACCCGTACACAAATGGCTAATTCACACCCGAAACTTTGAATGAATTTTCTATGTTTTTTTGTTTTTATTCTATTACTTTCGAAAGATTGTCTTTAATTCGGGCCTCGTAACATCATAAATACGAAACGAAAAAAATTCCATTTATATACGGAATTGAAGACAAGATGTCTAGCTTCACAATGATATAAAAATTATTAGAATGCGACCTTTGGTTATAATTCTATAGCTATGTAAAGTTTGTCTTTATTTCCACCTATAAAATCGTCAATACTTACAACATGTATGCGGCATTGCAAACGGTCGTTCATCGCACTTTTCCAAGAAATCATAATCTCGAACCAGTTGACAAATAAGCACATGTCAACCCAAATATGGTTATGTTGTTTGACTTTTCAAATAAACGCTAACCTCGAACCATAACTGATGAAAATATGTTGATTAGTTTGTGTGCCGTTTGGTTTCACATGCCTCTCAGAAAGGTAAAATTGTATCTTTATTTCTGTGAATAAATCTGCGCATTTTATATAGAATAAAAGATTATTCTTTTCGGTTTATTGTGATATAAAAATTATGAAAATGCATTCAGTATTTTAGCCGTGATAAATGTTTTAGAAGTTGTGAAAATCGCCGATTGTTTCAAAATTTATGAAGTGTAAACATGACCTTTTTCACGGCGCTTGCTGTGTCTTTATTATTTTTTTGAGATTTTCTAATTTTATATGGGAATGTAGTCCATTGTTTCCCCTTTATTTTGCCGTATTTTTTTTTGAAAACAAACTATTCGCTCACATGATATGAAGTGCGGGAGTAAGGCGAGTTAGCGATTTTTTCCCCCGTCTCGCGAGATGCGAGGCAGATAGCAGTCTCGGGCGAGGCAAACCCGAGGCAATACAAACACGTGGGTGAAAATAGCCTCAAGCGAATTAATGCTTCGGGGGCTAAGCCCGACAAAATTGGCCTTTTGTAAAGCTAATTATCAATGCGTTACGGGTCAACAATGCACACGCAATTTGGTGTGAATTTTACTTGATATTTCGACCGGACATTCACACAGACTCGTTATCGTGGCTATCTGCGAGATGTATGTAAACAAGTTTTCATGTGGCGATATACAGACACACTTCGTCTCGCATTTCGCCTGGGGGGCAAATATAATTATTACTGACCCGGTAAATGCACTAAGTCCAACGTACGGGTCTCGCCAAGGGTTCTAACATTTTTCTCTATGAGCCTCCCGGATAATTCCGTCGCCCGCATGTTAAGGGTTAATTCATCAGCCAGTCAGATATGACACACATGCTGGTGTGTTGCATATTGTGATAAACCCTAGCAGCAATTTCATTGGCTGATTGAGAAAACCATGTGACATCGGCACACAATAGCCTTTGGTGCTAGAAAACAGCAAGAACTTTATTTTAAATTGAAGAACAAGATTTTATTTTAAAATCTGTCATTATTGAATTCATCTATTTTTATACATAAATTAAGTAGAAATGAATAGAGTAAGCCTCAATGGCATTGTGTGCTTTTGTCAGACCGTTTGTTGGATGTAATAAACCTTGATGAACACTTCTACAAGACACAAGTCACAGAATGTATCTGATTATGTTAAATGTTGTTTGTTTCAGAGGGGGAAGTGGAGGCCGACTGGCTGCATAACGCTGGTTACGGCTTTGTCGCAGCCAAGATACAAGGTAAGACTCGGTACCTGATGATCTGCGTTCAATCATTCAGTATAAGTTTTAGTTCTCTGCAGGGTTTGTCATTCAATCACTTGGTTCCATTCTGCAAGTTTAGCAATACCCCATAAAGATAATTGTGAATTATTCTGGAGATTGTGAGTTTTGTTAATCATGCAGGACATTCCTGGGTGGCCAATTTTCAGGAATTATCACTTGTTAAGAAAAGGAATAATGTCCTTAGACATATGATTGGACAGAGGATAGTTTAAATGTTACGTACCTTGTCGCCTCTATCAGACAATATAGAGGATAGTTTAGATGTTTCCAGCCTTGTCGCCTCTATCAGACAATATAGAGGATAGTTTAGATGTTTCCAGCCTTGTTGACTCTATCAGACAATATAGAGGATAGTTTAGATGTTTCCAGCCTTGTTGACTCTATCAGACAATATAGAGGATATTTTAGATGTTTCCAACCTTGTTGACTCTATCAGACAATATAGAGGATAGTTTAGATGTTTCCAACCTTGTCGACTCTATCAGACAATATAGAGGATATTTTAGATGTTTCCAACCTTGTTGACTCTATCAGACAATATAGAGGATATTTTAGATGTTTCCAACCTTGTTGACTCTATCAGACAATATAGAGGATATTTTAGATGTTTCCAACCTTGTTGACTCTATCAGACAATATAGAGGATATTTTAGATGTTTCCAACCTTGTTGACTCTATCGGACAATATAGAGGATATTTTAGATGTTTCCAACCTTGTTGACTCTATCAGACAATATAGAGGATATTTTAGATGTTTCCAACCTTGTTGACTCTATCAGACAATATAGAGGATATTTTAGATGTTTCCAACCTTGTTGACTCTATCGGACAATATAGAGGATATTTTAGATGTTTCCAACCTTGTCGCCTCTATCAGACAATATAGAGGATATTTTAGATGTTTCCAACCTTGTTGACTCTATCAGACAATATAGAGGATATTTTAGATGTTTCCAACCTTGTTGACTCTATCAGACAATATAGAGGATAGTTTAAATGTCAGAGGGGGAAGTGGAGGCCGACTGGCTGCATAACGCTGGTTACGGCTTTGTCGCAGCCAAGATACAAGGTAAGACTCGGTACCTGATGATCTGCGTTCAATCATTCAGTATAAGTTTTAGTTCTCTGCAGGGTTTGTCATTCAATCACTTGGTTCCATTCTGCAAGTTTAGCAATACCCCATAAAGATAATTGTGAATTATTCTGGAGATTGTGAGTTTTGTTAATCATGCAGGACATTCCTGGGTGGCCAATTTTCAGGAATTATCACTTGTTAAGAAAAGGAATAATGTCCTTAGACATATGATTGGACAGAGGATAGTTTAAATGTTACGTACCTTGTCGCCTCTATCAGACAATATAGAGGATAGTTTAGATGTTTCCAACCTTGTCGCCTCTATCAGACAATATAGAGGATAGTTTAAATGTTTCCAACCTTGTTGACTCTATCGGACAATATAGAGGATATTTTAGATGTTTCAAACCTTGTCGCCTCTATCAGACAATATAGAGGATATTTTAGATGTTTCCAACCTTGTTGACTCTATCAGACAATATAGAGGATAGTTTAAATGTTTCCAACCTTGTCGCCTCTATCGGACAATATAGAGGATATTTTAGATGTTTCCAACCTTGTTGACTCTATCAGACAATATAGAGGATATTTTAGATGTTTCCAACCTTGTTGACTCTATCAGACAATATAGAGGATATTTTAGATGTTTCCAACCTTGTTGACTCTATCAGACAATATAGAGGATAGTTTAAATGTTTCCAACCTTGTTGACTCTATCGGACAATATAGAGGATATTTTAGATGTTTCCAACCTTGTCGCCTCTATCAGACAATATAGAGGATATTTTAGATGTTTCCAACCTTGTTGACTCTATCAGACAATATAGAGGATATTTTAGATGTTTCCAACCTTGTTGACTCTATCAGACAATATAGAGGATAGTTTAAATGTTACGTACCTTGTTGACTCTATCAGACAATATAGAGGATATTTTAGATGTTTCCAACCTTGTTGACTCTATCAGACAATATAGAGGGTAGTTTAGATGTTTCCAACCTTGTTGACTCTATCAGACAATATAGAGGATATTTTAGATGTTTCCAACCTTGTTGACTCTATCAGACAATATAGAGGATAGTTTAGATGTTTCCAACCTTGTTGACTCTATCAGACAATATAGAGGATAGTTTAGATGTTTCCAACCTTGTTGACTATCGGACAATATAGAGGATAGTTTAGATGTTTCCAACCTTGTCGCCTCTATCAGACAATATAGAGGATAGTTTAGATGTTTCCAACCTTGTCGCCTCTATCAGACAATATAGAGGATAGTTTAGATGTTTCCAACCTTGTCGCCTCTATCAGACAATATAGAGGATAGTTTAGATGTTTCCAACCTTGTCGCCTCTATCAGACAATATAGAGGATAGTTTAGATGTTTCCAACCTTGTTGACTCTATCAGACAATATAGAGGATAGTTTAGATGTTTCCAACCTTGTCGCCTCTATCAGACAATATAGAGGATATTTTAGATGTTTCCAACCTTGTTGACTATCGGACAATATAGAGGATAGTTTAGATGTTTCCAACCTTGTTGACTCTATCCGACAATATAGAGGATATTTTAGATGTTTCCAACCTTGTTGACTCTATCGGACAATATAGAGGATAGTTTAGATGTTTCCAACCTTGTTGACTCTATCGGACAATATAGAGGATAGTTAAGATGCTTCATACCTTGTCGCCTCTAGACGGGAAGGAGCTGAGCGATGATGAACTGGAGGGTCTCACCTCGTCCCTCACACGGCACCAGGCGGAGGCGGTGCAGCGCCGGATCAACACCCTCACCGCCACCATGCGCAAGAAGCAGAAACAGAGCAAGATGCATGTCAAGGATATCTTCAATCAGGACCATGATCCGGACTCCCAGGTGGGTGGTACATGGGGGGAAGGGGGTGGGGGGTGGGGTGAAGTGGGATGGTACATGGGGTGAAGTGGGTTGGGGGTGGGGTGAAGTGGGTGGGGGGTGGGGTGAAGTGGGATGGTACATGGGGTGAAGTGGGTGGGGGGTGGGGTGAAGTGGGTGGGGATGGGGTGAAGTGGGATGGTACAGGGGGTGAGAGGTGGGGGGTGGGGTGAAGTGGGATGGTACATGGGGTGAAGTAGGTAGGGGGTGGGGTGAAGTGGGATGGTACTTGGGGTGAAGTGGGAGAGGGGTGGTACATGGGGTGAAGTGGTACATGGGGTGAAGTTGGATGGTACATGGGGTGAAGTAGGTAGGGGGTGGGGTGAAGTGGGATGGTACTTGGGGTGAAGTAGGTAGGGGGTGGGGTGAAGTGGGATGGTACTTGGGGTGAAGTGGGAGAGGGGTGGTACATGGGGTGAAGTGGTACATGGGTTGAAGTAGGTAGGGGTGGGGTGAAGTTGGATGGTACATGGGGTGAAGTGGGTGAGGGGTGGTACATGGGGTGAAGTGGTACATGGGGTGAAGTGGGTGGGGGATGGTACTGCATAGGAAAGGAGGGGTTGGGTGGGAGGTGATGAAAGCTTGACTCTCTGGGAGGGTACACTGAGGGTTGGGTGGGAGGTGATGAAACCTTGACTCTCTGGAAGGGTACACTGAGGGTTTGGTGGGAGATGATGAAACCTTGACTCTCTGGGAGGGTACACTGAGGGTTGGGTGGGAGGTGATGAAACCTTGACTCTCTGGGAGGGTACACTGAGGGTTGGAAGGGAGGTGATGAAACCTTGACTCTCTGGGAGGGTACACTGAGGGTTGGGTGGGAGGTGATGAAACCTTGACTATCTGGGAGGGTACACTGAGGGTTGGGTGGGAGGTGATGAAACCTTGACTCTCTGGGAGGGTACACTTAGGGTTGGGTGGGAGGTGATGAAAACTTGACTCTCTGGGAGGGTACACTGAGGGTTGGGTGGGAGGTGATGAAAGCTTGACTCTCTGGGAGGGTACACTGAGAGTTGGGTGGGAGGTGATGAAAGCTTGACTCTCTGGGAGGGTACACTGAGAGTTGGGTGGGAGGTGATGAAAGCTTGACTCTCTGGGAGGGTACACTGAGGGTTGGGTGGGAGGTGATGAAAGCTTGACTCTCTGGGAGGGTACACTGAGGGTTGGGTGGGAGGTGATGAAAGCTTGACTCTCTTGGAGGGTACACTGAGGGTTGGGTGGGAGGTGATGAAAGCTGGAGTCTCTGGGAGGGTACACTGAGGGTTGGGTGGGAGGTGATGAAAGCTTGACTCTCTGGGAGGGTACACTGAGAGTTGGGTGGGAGGTGATGAAACCTTGACTCTCTGGGACGGTACACTGAGGGTTGGGTGGGAGGTGATGAAAGCTTGACTCTCTGGGAGGGTACACTGAATTGAGTGAGGAGACAACTGTAAAGGCATTTATTATTTGAAAATATTAGACTATTAAGAATTAATGATTATTGTAATAAGTTAGAAAATTTAGATTAAAAAAAATTATACCCACACGGTGTACTTGTTACTATTTCACAACTCTGATGCTCTCCGTAAAACCTGAAACACCTGTATATATATATATAGAATACTCCCTACCTATACCCTGGTTCCTGTTGCAGTCCCCGTCCAGTCCTCCTCCATATTACCCACCTTCTCCGGAGATGCGACCAATCAGACGGCAGGGAAGTGGCAAGAACCGAGACCGCTCCTCCTTCCTGAAAAAGGGAGCCTACTCCATGTCCGGCGCGTACACTGCGGAGGTGGAACATCACATGAGCAACGAGACTATTCATGGTGGGTAAAACACAAACACAAGCTTTTCAAGAGTCTCTGTTGTATACACCATGTATTCACCATGTCATATTACGCTGTTGTATACACCATGTCATATTACACTGTTGTGTACAGTATGTCATATTACACTGTTGTAAACACCATATATACACCATGTCATATTACAATGTTGTATACACCATGTATACACCATGATATATTACGCTGTTGTATACACCATGTCATATTACACTGTTGTGTACACCATATCTTCACCATGTCATATTACACTGTTGTATTCACTGTGTCATATTTCACTGTTGTGTACAGCATGTCATATTACGCTGTTATATTCACCATGTCATATTTCACTGTTGTGTACACCATGTATACACCATGTCATATTACACTGTTGTACACACCATGTCATATTACACTGTTGTATACACTATGTATACACCATGTCATATTACGCTGTTGTTTACACCATGTCATATTACACTGTTGTATACACCATATATTCACCATGTCATATTACACGGTTGTATACACCATATATTCACCATGTCATATTACACTGTTGTATACACAATGTCATATTACACTGTTGTATACACCATGTATACACCATGTCATATTATGCTGTTGTATTCACCATTTATTCACCATGTCGTATTACACTGTTGTATACACAATGTCATATTACACTGTTGTATACACCATGTATACACCATGTATACACCATGTCATATTATGCTGTTGTATACACCATGTCATATTACACTTTTGCCAGGAGTGAAGGTGCTGAGTATCAACCCACGATCCACGCAGAACTGGAAGTCAGGCGGCCACTCCCTCCAGCCAATCACAGACGCAGAGATCTGTGTTGAGTTTCATCTGGAGGAGAAAGACAATCAGGTAGGGAATAATTCTAGGAATAGTATCAAATAATAATAAGCCTAAATATTTGCGGAAACACAGAGAATACGTCTTTGAATAGAATATACTAGTAAAAAACAGCAAATACTTCTAGGAATAGAAGAGATACCACTGAAAGTCTAGGGAATATAACGAGTAAATACTAATAAAAGAAAACTAGTGAATAATGAAATGAATGTGAGGGGGATGAAGGGGAGGAGAAAGACTGTGGAGGGGTATAGTATGATTATAGGAATGAATGCAAACCTTGATTACTGGGAATAAGATTATTGATTTCTAGTCCTAATGAATACATAGACTAAACGGATTGATTTGGTCGGTTACCTTTCATACTTACAGAGTACATTGATAATTAATCAGATACCTGAAGCAGGGAGATGTCAGATTAGCAGATAGGGAAACAATCATCAGTCTTCTAAGTTTTTTACTTCTAAATACCCTTCTAAGTCTTGACAGGAAACTCTCATTGATCATGTCAATCTATGTTGGTTTTGTTTTCCATGTCTGATTTAAAAATATCAATGTTTATTACTAGTAATGAGTTGCATGAATGTATCTGAATTTCCAGAGATACATGCATAGAAGAAACAGAAGGGGAACTGTAAGAAATTTTCTCCAGTCGACATTTTTATCAATATTGGAATGGACTTTTTGATTTTCAGATACATAGAACCAGAAACCCCCATTTTGTTGATTTGCCTGTGAGTGTGACCTTGAATGACACAGCTAGATGTTTACCTCTCCATACCAATTAATTACTTACTTACTTATCCACTGTAACCTAGCAACACATTTAGAACTCTACACACACTCGTTAACTGTTTAAGCGTGTTACTTTAAAATCTGACTCATTTGTAAACATGATTTTTCCAAGATTCAAGGAAATGAAATGTAAAAATAAAAATTTCAAACAAACTAATTTAATTGCTCATTTATCAAAGTTCAAATATTGCAACAATATCGCATTCTCTTCACTTTTCCTTGGCTTTATGATGGACATTGATATTTGTAGAATTTAGCTAATGCGGGTAAATCATTGCGGCAGGTGAATCAAGTGTGAAACCCACCCTCCACTCATCATTCACCTTGCAGCTTGTGTGTTCAGTTGTCTGAAGAACCTTTAACCGCTACACCTTCAGTGTGTTCAGTTGTCTGAAGAACGTTTAACCGCTTCACCTTCAGTGTGTTCAGTTGTCTGGAGAACGTTTAACCGCTTCACCTTCAGTGTGTTCAGTTGTCTGGAGAACGTTTAACCGCTTCACCTTCAGTGTGTTCAGTTGTCTGGAGAACCTTTAACCGCTTCACCTTCAGTGTGTTCAGTTGTCTAGAGAACCTTTAACCGCTTCACCTTCAGTGTGTTCAGTTGTCTAGAGAACCTTTAACCGCTTCACCTTCAGTGTGTTCAGTTGTCTGGAGAACGTTTAACCGCTTCACCTTCAGTGTGTTCAGTTGTCTGGAGAACGTTTAACCGCTTCACCTTCAGTGTGTTCAGTTGTCTGGAGAACCTTTAACCGCTTCACCTTCAGTGTGTTCAGTTGTCTAGAGAACCTTTAACCGCTTCACCTTCAGTGTGTTCAGTTGTCTGGAGAACCTTTAACCGCTTCACCTTCAGTGTGTTCAGTTGTCTGGAGAACCTTTAACCGCTTCACTTTCAGTGTGTTCAGTTGTCTGGAGAACGTTTAACCGCTTCACCTTCAGTGTGTTCAGTTGTCTGGAGAACGTTTAACCGCTTCACCTTCAGTGTGTTCAGTTGTCTGGAGAACCTTTAACCGCTTCACCTTCAGTGTGTTCAGTTGTCTGGAGAACCTTTAACCGCTTCACCTTCAGTGTGTTCAGTTGTCTGGAGAACGTTTAACCGCTTCACCTTCAGTGTGTTCAGTTGTCTGGAGAACCTTTAACCGCTTCACCTTCAGTGTGTTCAGTTGTCTGGAGAACCTTTAACCGCTTCACCTTCAGTGTGTTCAGTTGTCTGGAGAACCTTTAACCGCTTCACCTTCAGTGTGTTCAGTTGTCTGGAGAACCTTTAACCGCTTCACCTTCAGTGTGTTCAGTTGTCTAGAGAACCTTTAACCGCTTCACCTTCAGTGTGTTCAGTTGTCTGGAGAACGTTTAACCGCTACACCTTCAGTGTGTTCAGTTGTCTGAAGAACGTTTAACCGCTTCACCTTCAGTGTGTTCAGTTGTCTGGAGAACGTTTAACCGCTTCACCTTCAGTGTGTTCAGTTGTCTAGAGAACGTTTAACCGCTACACCTTCAGTGTGTTCAGTTGTCTAGAGAACCTTTAACCGCTTCACCTTCAGTGTGTTCAGTTGTCTAGAGAACCTTTAACCGCTTCACCTTCAGTGTGTTCAGTTGTCTAGAGAACCTTTAACCGCTTCACCTTCAGTGTGTTCAGTTGTCTGGAGAACCTTTAACCGCTTCACCTTCAGTGTGTTCAGTTGTCTGGAGAACCTTTAACCGCTTCACCTTCAGTGTGTTCAGTTGTCTGGAGAACGTTTAACCGCTACACTTTCAGTGTCACATTGTTCTTATAGAATAAACCACATTAATAATTATATCTTCTCATATCTGAGGTTGATGTTTCTCTATGCTAATTTCTCATTTTCATTCATAGCACGATTTACTAGAATAGAGCACCCACTTTATACTTATGTACCTTAGATTAGTTTCTTTAATATATTCCACCATATGATCATATCTTGGCTATTAGAATAGTTATATTAACCCACATTTTACCTGTTTGATTCAATAACTATACTACGATAGGTTCAGTATATATTGCAATAAATAAATAGCAATTGCTTTGCCTGAATCTGATTCGCTGAACACTGTCACAGAGATTCAGTTCATATCTGCATGAACTTAATTTCGTGACGTCACATCACATTTAGCCACGCCCCCATGACGTCAGGTTCATGGCTAGTTGCGTTGTGCATTTTCATTGGCTGATGAACACGTTGTAGGCGGGGCTAATATTTGCTGTCTTCATAAGCGTAAATAGTACAGCTCTAATTGTTGCAAATTTGTACATTTGTAGCAATGAAACCTTTTCAAAACATCAGGTACGAATATATTTATTTATAAGTATTGACTTCAAAATTTATTAAGTTCATGGAGGTATAAACTTAAAAAACGCCGTGCAAACTTGGCGTAAATCCGCTACGCGGATTTATACAGTTTGCACAGTGTTTTTTAAGGGAAAGGATTTTGGTCAAAGGTTTATAAGAAAATCACGAATTTCTGGATAACGAATGATTTATTGTGAACGTATTTCCGCCTGGGAGGAGTAATCCCGAAAATTGGGATTTACTTATGTATTCAATTTCTAAATGCCCTTTTGATATTTGACAAAGGTTCATGTGTGTGTGTATATAGGGTATATAAGGTATAAAGGGGTACATATATATATATATATATATAGGTACAAGTAAATAGAACAAGCACTCAGACCTGTTTCTGTCCTTTATACTCTGTGTTCTCAGCATAATAACAAGAACTTAAAATAAATGTTTACAGTGACCTTGGCCTTCAGGTCTTTATAAATCTCCTTGTTACAAACATTACATTTTGGTTTATCATTTTAGATAGTATAAGCAATGCCTAAAATAGTTTTGTTAGCTTGCAGTTTGTTCATTGTTTTCAGTATGGGAGAGTATGGGATATAATTGGCTGACCTAAACTACATGTGCATAATTTGTTCTCTCCTATTCCTTCTAGATTTGTTCTCTACTATTCCTTCTAAATTTGTTCTCTCCTATTCCTTCTAGATTTGTTCTCTCCTATTCTTTCTAAATTTGTTCTCTCCTATTCCTTCTAGATGTGTTCTCTCCTATTCCTTATAAATTTGTTCTCTCCTATTCATTCTAAATTTGTTCTCCTATTCATTCTAGATTTGTTCTCTCCTATTCATTCTAGATTTGTTCTCTCCTATTTATTCTAGATTTGTTCTCTCCTATTCCTTCTAGATTTGTTCTCTCCTATTCCTTCTAGATTTGTTCTCTCCTATTCCTTATAAATTTGTTCTCTCCTATTCCTTCTAGATTTGTTCTCTCCTATTCCTTCTAGATTTGTTCTCTCCTATTCCTTCTAGATTTGTTCTCTCCTATTCCTTCTAGATTTGTTCTCTCCTATTCCTTCTAGATTTGTTCTCTCCTATTCCTTCTAGATTTGTTCTCTCCTATTCCTTCTAGATTTGTTCTCTCCTATTCCTTCTAAATTTGTTCCCTCCTTTTCCTTATAAATTTGTTCTCTCCTATTCCTTCTAGATTTGTTCTCTCCTATTCTTTCTAAATTTGTTCTCTCCTATTCATTCTAAATTTGTTGTCTCCTATTCCTTCTAGATATGTTCTGTCCTATTCCTTCTAAATTCTAAATTTGTTCTCTCCTATTCATTCTAGATTTGTTCTGTCCTATTCCTTCTATTTTTTTTCTCTCCTATTCATTCTAGATTTGTGCTCTCCTATTCCTTCTAGATTTGTTCTCTCCTATTCCTTCTAGATTTGTTCTGTCCTATTCCTTCTTAATTTGTTCTCTCCTATTCATTCTAGACTTGTTCTCTCCTATTCCTTCTAAATTTGTTCTCTCCTATTCATTCTAGATTTGTTCTGTCCTATTCCTTCTAATTTTTTTCTCTCCTATTCCTTCTAAATTTGTTCTCTCCTATTCCTTCTAAATTTGTTCTCTCCTATTCATTCTAAATTTGTTCTCTCCTATTCCTTCTAGATTTGTTCTCTCCTATTCCTTCTAGATTTGTTCTCTCCTATTCCTTCTAAATTTGTTCTCTCCTATTCATTCTAAATTTGTTCTCTCCTATTCCTTCTAGATTTGTTCTCTCCTATTCATTCTAGATTTGTTCTCTCCTATTCCTTCTAAATTTGTTCTCTCCTATTCCTTCTAGATTTGTTCTCTCCTATTCCTTCTAGATTTGTTCTCTCCTATTCCTTCTAGATTTGTTCTCTCCTATTCCTTCTAAATTTGTTCTCTCCTATTCCTTCTAGATTTGTTCTCTCCTATTCCTTCTAGATTTGTTCTCTCCTATTCCTTCTAGATTTGTTCTCTCCTATTCCTTCTAAATTTGTTCTCTCCTATTCCTTCTAGATTTGGTCTGTACCAGACCTTCTAAATTTCTTCTGTACCAGACCTATGCTCCCTGAATGACATCTTCCAGTTAATCGTTTTATTTATTTACCATCAAATGCTTTCTTTGCAAATATTACATGCATGATGTACCGGTATATGTTTCAAATTGATAATTGAATTATCAGGAGTATGTTTGCGACTGTTCTTCAGGCGTTCAAGGCCAAGCATGATCCGCTTGGTGTCACCCGCATCAACGACCTTGCACACACGGACCTGGCACGGATACGCAACCTGGCGCTCATCGAACTCACCGCGCTCTATGACATGCACAACCTCTCGTACACCAAGCAGAAGAAGAAGAGGAAAGTGAAGGGTCAGTTCTGGATAAAACACAGAATGTGTTCATAAATTATCCCTCAAATCTCTCTACTGACGTAGACCAAATCTGAACATCCTTTGTAAATCATACACTTCACCTTAGCATTAGTTGTTGCTTGTAAGCATGACCAGGAGAGTGATATATAAAGTGGTACTTTAATCAGGACTTATCTTTATGTTATATTGTAAACTATAACATTTTATGATAGAAACCAAAATAAGAAATTGTGTCTGATACATGACCTAATTTATCTGCAGAGCATGGTTTGTTCGGAGTTCCGATCCAGATACTTCTGGAGCACGACAGGAAGAGATTCCCCGAAACCAAGATACCGCTGATATTTCAGGAGGTGAGTGGACCGCCTGTAGACAGTCCAAAATACTGATATTTCAGGGGGTGAGTGGACCGTCTGTAGACAGTTCCAGAGACTGATATTTCAGGACGTGAGTGGACCGTCTGTAGACAGTCCCAGAGACTGATATTTCAGGGGGTGAGAGGACCGCCTGTAGACAGTCCCAGGGGGTTCTGTTGATCAGATATTGTGAAGCTGCATGTAGTTGGTTCTGAGTGAAATATTTGTGTATATTTCAGTTGATCCGCTACTTGGAGACGGAAGGACTGATGGTGGAGGGAATTCTCCGTGTTCCAGGTGCCGTGTTGAGGGTCAAGGTAGGAACAATAACAGAATTTCTGCCAGCGTATCTCTTCTGATTTCTAAAATGTTAAACTTATAGCACTTAAGACAATCTACTGATAGACTGATAGCTACTAAAAGACAAGACCACGGCCTCTTCAATGAACCCACCAGATACAAGATTCCACTAACATTGTATCTCTGTGCAGCAACTGAGACAGGAGCTAGAGGACAAGTTCTACGTGGGTCAGTTCTCCTGGCGAGAGGTCTGGCCCAACGATGTGGCAGCTGTCATGAAGCAGTTTATACGAGACTTGCCCATCCCTCTTCTCACACACGACTACATAGATGCTTTCCCACAAGTCAAAAGTAAGTCATTGTTTCAGGGAAACAAAGCTTATATTATTATGTCCCCCGAAAACTTTTTCGGGAGACATAATGTTTTCGCCTCTGTCCGTTATTCCGTTATTCCGTCATTCCGTTATTCCATTATTCCGTTATTCCGTTATTCCGAAATGCTTTCTTTTCCGGGCCATATCTCAAAAAACGTTCAATATTTTTTCACGAAACTTGGTATGTGGTTAGACCTAGTGGTGGAGTGGTGCCTTTTGCTATTTTGGTTATTCTAAATTTTTTATTTTTTATGGTTTCCATGGAAACAATTTGAACTTAGTGCAAATTAGGGGTAGGGACCTTTTCCAGCCTCTATTTCAAAATCTATCAAGTATTTCTTTACGAAACTTGGTATGTGGTTAGACCTAGTGGTGGAGTTGTGCCTTTTGCTATTTTGGTTATTCTGAATTTTTTATTTTTTCTGGTTTCCATGGAAACAATTTTAACTTATTGCATATTTGGGGTAGGGACCTTTTCTGGCCTCTATTTCCAAAACCGTTCAATATTTTTTCACCAAACTTGGTATTTGCTTAGACCTAGTGATAGAGTGGTGCCTTATGCTATTTTTGTTATTCTGATTTAAAAAAAAAAAAAATTCTGGTTTCCATGGAAACAATTTGAACTTAATGCATATTGGGGGTAGGGACGTTTTCCAGCCTCTATTTCAAAATCTATCAAGTATTTCTTTACGAAACTTGGTATGTGGTTAGACCTAGTGGTGGAGTGGTGCCTTTTGCTATTTTGGTTATTCTGAATTTTGTTTTTTTCTGGTTTCCAAGGAAACAATTTTAACTTATTGCATATTTGGGGTAGGGACCTTTTCTGGCCTCTATCTCCAAAACCGTTCAATATTTTTTCACCAAACTTAGTATTTGCTTAGACCTAGTGATAGAGTGGTGCCTTTTGCTACTTTGGCTATTCTGAATTTTTTATTTCTTGTTATAAATGCAGTATTGAACTTAGTGCTTAGCATAAGTGAAAAATAAGGGTAATATGACTAGGTTGGATTGAAAGTTGGAGCGGGGGACATCACAGTGCATCACATGCACAAATTTCTAGTTTATCTATGTCTCCCATCTGCTCTGTACTCGTGCCCATAGTTCTTCGGTACATCAGTCTCACTTAATTATAACATCATAACTAACAACTTGATTGAAATGATTGCCGACTAATCCTTGTTGTTGACTGAGGTGTGTACTAAAGTTGTACTTGTTGTTGCAGACATCCCAACGACTCTGGAGCAGCTGAAAGCTCTCAACCTCCTCATGCTGCTCCTGCCAGACTCTCACCGCGAAACTCTCAAGGTAAAAAACTGGATCAGTCTCACCCAACTATATATAATTCTCACCGCGAAACTCTCAAGGTCAGTCTCACCCAACTATATATAACCCTCACCGCGAAACTCGCAGGGTCAGTCTCACCCAACTATATATAATTCTCACCGCGAAACTCTCAGGGTCAGTCTCACCCAACTATATATAACTCTCACCGCGAAACTCTCAAGGTCAGTCTCACCCAACTATATATAACCCTCACCGCGAAACTCGCAGGGTCAGTCTCACCCAACTATATATAATTCTCACCGCGAAACTCTCAAGGTCAGTCTCACCCAACTATATATAACCCTCACCGCGAAACTCGCAGGGTCAGTCTCACCAAACTATATATAATTCTCACCGCGAAACTCTCAGGGTCAGTCTCACCCAACAATATATAACTCTCACCCCGAAACTCTTAAGGTCAGTCTCACCCAACTTTATATAACTCTCACCGCGAAACTCTCAAGGTCAGTCTCACCCAACTATATATAACCCTCACCGCGAAACTCTCAGGGTCAGTCTCACCCAACTATATATAACTCTCACCGCGAAACTCTTAAGGTCAGTCTCACCCAACTATATATAACTCTCACCGCGAAACTCTCAGGGTCAGTCTCACCCAACTATATATAACCCTCACCGCGAAACTCTCAGGGTCAGTCTCACCCAACTATATATAACCCTCACCGCGAAACTCGCAGGGTCAGTCTCACCCAACTATATATAACTCTCACCGCGAAACTCTCAAGGTCAGTCTCACCCAACTATATATAACTCTCACCGCGAAACTCTCAGGGTCAGTCTCACCCAACTATATATAACCCTCACCGCGAAACTCGCAGGGTCAGTCTCACCCAACTATATATAACCCTCACCGCGAAACTCGCAGGGTCAGTCTCACCCAACTATATATAACTCTCACCGCGAAACTCTTAAGGTCAGTCTCACCCAACTATATATAACTCTCACCGCGAAACTCTCAGGGTCAGTCTCACCCAACTATATATAACCCTCACCGCGAAACTCGCAGGGTCAGTCTCACCCAACTATATATAACTCTCACCGCGAAACTCTTAAGGTCAGTCTCACCCAACTATATATAACCCTCACCGCGAAACTCTCAGGGTCAGTCTCACCCAACTATATATAACCCTCACCGCGAAACTCGCAGGGTCAGTCTCACCCAACTATATATAACTCTCACCGCGAAACTCTTAAGGTCAGTCTCACCCAACTATATATAACTCTCACCGCGAAACTCTCAGGGTCAGTCTCACCCAACTATATATAACCCTCACCGCGAAACTCACAGGGTCAGTCTCACCCAACTATATATAACTCTCACCGCGAAACTCGCAGGGTCAGTCTCACCCAACTATATATAACTCTCACCGCGAAACTCTCAGGGTCAGTCTCACCCAACAATATATAACTCTCACCCCGAAACTCTTAAGGTCAGTCTCACCCAACTATATATAACTCTCACCGCGAAACTCTCAAGGTCAGTCTCACCCAACTATATATAACCCTCACCGCGAAACTCGCAGGGTCAGTCTCACCCAACTATATATAACTCTCACCGCGAAACTCTCAGGGTCAGTCTCACCCAACTATATATAACTCTCACCGCGAAACTCTCAGGGTCAGTCTCACCCAACAATATATAACTCTCACCCCGAAACTCTTAAGGTCAGTCTCACCCAACTATATATAACTCTCACCGCGAAACTCTCAAGGTCAGTCTCACCCAACTATATATAACTCTCACCGCGAAACTCTCAGGGTCAGTCTCACCCAACTATATATAACTCTCACCGCGTCCACAGGGTCAGTCTCACCCAACTATATATAACTCTCACCCCGAAACTCTCAGGGTCAGTCTCACCCAACAATATATAACTCTCACCGCGAAACTCTCAAGGTCAGTCTCACCCAACTATATATAACTCTCACCGCGAAACTCTCAAGGTCAGTCTCACCCAACTATATATAACTCTCACCGCGAAACTCGCAGGGTCAGTCTCACCCAACTATATAAATCTCACCGCGAAACTCTCAAGGTCAGTCTCACCCAACTATATATAACCCTCACCGCGAAACTCTCAGGGTCAGTCTCACCCAACTATATATAACCCTCACCGCGAAACTCTCAGGGTCAGTCTCACCCAACTATATATAACTCTCACCGCGAAACTCTCAAGGTCAGTCTCACCCAACTATATATAACTCTCACCGCGAAACTCTCAGGGTCAGTCTCACCCAACTATATATAACCCTCACCGCGAAACTCTCAGGGTCAGTCTCACCCAACAATATATAACTCTCACCGCGAAACTCTCAGGGTCAGTCTCACCCAACTATATATAACCCTCACCGCGAAACTCGCAGGGTCAGTCTCACCCAACTATATATAACTCTCACCGCGAAACTCTCAGGGTCAGTCTCACCCAACAATATATAACTCTCACCGCGAAACTCTCAGGGTCAGTCTCACCCAACTATATATAACCCTCACCGCGAAACTCGCAGGGTCAGTCTCACCCAACTATATATAACCCTCACCGCGAAACTCTCAAGGTCAGTCTCACCCAACTATATATAACTCTCACCGCGAAACTCTCAGGGTCAGTCTCACCCAACTATATATAACCCTCACCGCGAAACTCTCAGGGTCAGTCTCACCCAACAATATATAACTCTCACCGCGAAACTCGCAGGGTCAGTCTCACCTAACTAAATAGAATCTCACTGCGAAACTCTCAAGGTCAGTCTCACCCAACTATATATAACTCTCACTGCGAAACTCTCAAGGCCAGTCTCACCCAACTATATATAACCCTCACCGCGAAACTCTCAGGGTCAGTCTCACCCAACTATATATAACTCTCACCCCGAAACTCGCAGGGTCAGTCTCACCTAACTAAATAGAATCTCACTGCGAAACTCTCAAGGTCAGTCTCACCCAACTATATATAACTCTCACTGCGAAACTCTCAAGGCCAGTCTCACCCAACTATATATAACCCTCACCGCGAAACTCTCAGGGTCAGTCTCACCCAACTATATATAACCCTCACCGCGAAACCCGCAGGGTCAGTCTCACCCAACTATATATAACCCTCACCGCGAAACTCTCAAGGTCAGTCTCACCCAACTATATATAACTCTCACCGCGAAACTCGCAGGGTCAGTCTCACCCAACTATATATAACCCTCACCGCGAAACTCTCAGGGTCAGTCTCACCCAACTATATATAACCCTCACCGCGAAACTCGCAGGGTCAGTCTCACCCAACTATATATAACCCTCACCGCGAAACTCTCAAGGTCAGTCTCACCCAACTATATATAAATCTCACCGCGAAACTCTCAGGGTCAGTCTCACCCAACTATATATAACCCTCACCGCGAAACTCTCAGGGTCAGTCTCACCCAACTATATATAACTCTCACCGCGAAACTCGCAGGGTCAGTCTCACCCAACTATATATAACTCTCACCGCGAAACTCTTAAGGTCAGTCTCACCCAACTATATATAACTCTCACCTCGAAACTCTCAAGGTCAGTCTCACCCAACTATATATAACTCTCACCGCGAAACTCGCAGGGTCAGTCTCACCCAACTATATATAACCCTCACCGCGAAACTCCAAGGTCAGTCTCACCCAACTATATATAACTCTCACCGCGAAACTCGCAGGGTCAGTCTCACCCAACTATATATAACCCTCACCGCGAAACTCTCAAGGTCAGTCTCACCCAACTATATATAACTCTCACCGCGAAACTCGCAGGGTCAGTCTCACCCAACTATATATAACTCTCACCGCGAAACTCTCAAGGTCAGTCTCACCCAACTATATATAACTCTCACCGCGAAACTCTCAAGGTCAGTCTCACCCAACTATATATAACCCTCACCGCGAAACTCTCAAGGTCAGTCTCACCCAACTATATATAACCCTCACCGCGAAACTCTCAAGGTCAGTCTCACCCAACTATATATAACTCTCACCGCGAAACTCGCAGGGTCAGTCTCACCCAACTATATATAACTCTCACCGCGAAACTCTCATCATATATATATATAAATATGTATAACCCCAGTACTCCCAATCTTATTAACTGATCTATCGTTGCCGTCCCTGCAGGTGTTGTTGCAGTTCCTCAGGAACATCGTGTCCCACAGCAACTCCAACAAGATGGGGCTCAACAACGTGGCCATGATTATGGCTCCCAACCTCTTCCTGGGTCCGGCCACGCGCAGCAAGTCACGGACCATCGAGCAGATTGAGCTAAGCAAGGCTCACGGGACGTCCAACATTGTGAAGATGCTCGTGCACTACCAGGAGGAACTGTGGACGGTGAGCATCATGTGCTGATGTGTGGATGTCACATCATATGCTGTTGTGTAGTGATGCCACATCATGTATTGTTGTGTGGTGATGTCACATCATATGCTGTTGTGTAGTGATGCCACATCATGTGCTGTTGTGTTGAAATGCCACATCATGTGCTGTTGTGTGGTGATGTCACATCATGTGCTGTTGTGTTGAAATGCCACATCATGTGCTGTTGTGTGGTGATGTCACATCATGTGCTGTTGTGTTGAAATGCCACATCATGTGCTGTTGTGTGGTGATGTCAAATCATGTATCTGTTGGTGCCATATCCTGTTAACATATGATGTCATGTCACATGTGTCATGCGGTGTCATTTCATGTAATGTGAAATTATCTAATTTGGTATTTACTCTTATTCGTCGTTGACCATTTTTCTAGTATGGTATGTTAATCTTATATCCTGTTTCAACTGCTGTCATGTTTATTTAGTTTCCTGTCATTTAATGTCATACCCCAGCCGAGACCATGTTTGATTTGGTGTCATGTAAATGTGTTTACCGTGTTTTCATATGTCATGTTGATGCTATGTGTCCATTGATGGTCTTGTACGTCCTGTAATGTTGTAGAATATGAACCTATATGTAAATGTCTTGTTGCCAGGTGCCGCCATCTTTCATTCACCAACTGCGGAGTCAGACTGAGGCGGACACAAAGAAACGGGTACAAAGAATCTTGCTGTAAATGAGCGAGTGTCTCAGTCAGTGTCTTGAATCTTGCTGTAAATGAGCGAGTGTCTCAGTCAGTGTCTTGAATGCTGTAAATGAGAGAGTGTCTCAGTCAGTGTCTTGAATGCTGTAAATGAGCGAGTGTCTCAGTCAGTGTCTTGAATGCTGTAAATGAGAGAGTGTCTCGGTCAGTGTCTTGAATGCTGTAAATGAGTGAGTGTCTCAGTCAGTGTCTTGAATGCTGTAAATGAGAGAGTGTCTCGGTCAGTGTCTTGAATGCTGTAAATGAGCGAGTGTCTCAGTCAGTGTCTTGAATGCTGTAAATGAGCGAGTGTCTCAGTCAGTGTCTTGAATGCTGTAAATGAGAGAGTGTCTCAGTCAGTGTCTTGAATGCTGTAAATGAGCGAGTGTCACAGTCAGTGTCTTGAATGCTGTAAATGAGAGAGTGTCTCAGTCAGTGTCTTGAATGCTGTAAATGAGAGAGTGTCTCAGTCAGTGTCTTCAATGCTGTAAATGAGCGAGTGTCTCAGTCAGTGTCTTGAATGCTGTAAATGAGAGAGTGTCTCAGTCAGTGTCTTGAATGCTGTAAATGAGCGAGTGTCTCAGTCAGTGTCTTGAATGCTGTAAATGAGAGAGTGTCTCAGTCAGTGTCTTCAATGCTGTAAATGAGCGAGTGTCTCAGTCAGTGTCTTGAATGCTGTAAATGAGCGAGTGTCTCAGTCAGTGTCTTGAATGCTGTAAATGAGCGAGTGTCTCAGTCAGTGTCTTGAATGCTGTAAATGAGCGAGTGTCTCAGTCAGTGTCTTGAATGCTGTAAATGAGCGAGTGTCTCAGTCAGTGTCTTGAATCTTGTAAATGAGCGAGTGTCTCAGTCAGTGTCTTGAATGCTGTAAATAAGCGAGTGTCTCAGTCAGTGTCTTGAATGCTGTAAATGAGAGAGTGTCTCAGTCAGTGTCTTGAATGCTGTAAATGAGCGAGTGTCTCAGTCAGTGTCTTGAATGCTGTAAATGAGAGAGTGTCTCAGTCAGTGTCTTGAATGCTGTAAATGAGCGAGTGTCTCAGTCAGTGTCTTGAATGCTGTAAATGAGCGATTGTCTCAGTCAGTGTCTTGAATGCTGTAAATGAGAGAGTGTCTCAGTCAGTGTCTTGAATGCTGTAAATGAGCGAGTGTCTCAGTCAGTGTCTTGAATGCCGTAAATGAGCGAGTGTCTCAGTCAGTGTCTTGAATGCTGTAAATGAGCGAGTGTCTCAGTCAGTGTCTTGAATCTTGCTGTAAATGAGCGAGTGTCTCAGTCAGTGTCTTGAATGCTGTAAATGAGCGAGTGTCTCAGTCAGTGTCTTGAATCTTGCTGAAAATGAGCGAGTGTCTCAGTCAGTGTCTTGAATCTTGCTGAAAATGAGCGAGTGTCTCAGTCAGTGTCTTGAATGCTGTAAATGAGCGAGTGTCTCAGTCAGTGTCTTGAATGCTGTAAATGAGCGAGTGTCTCAGTCAGTGTCTTGAATCTTGTAAATGAGCGAGTGTCTCAGTCAGTGTCTTGAATGCTGTAAATAAGCGAGTGTCTCAGTCAGTGTCTTGAATGCTGTAAATGAGCGAGTGTCTCAGTCAGTGTCTTGAATCTTGTAAATGAGCGAGTGTCTCAGTCAGTGTCTTGAATGTTGTAAATGAGCGAGTGTCTCAGTCAGTGTCTTGAATGCTGTAAATGAGAGAGTGTCTCAGTCAGTGTCTTGAATGCTGTAAATGAGCGAGTGTCTCAGTCAGTGTCTTGAATGCTGTAAATGAGCGAGTGTCTCAGTCAGTGTCTTGAATGCTGTAAATGAGCGAGTGTCTCAGTCAATGTCTTGAATGCTGTAAATGAGAGAGTGTCTCAGTCAGTGTCTTGAATGCTGTAAATGAGCGAGTGTCTCAGTCAGTGTCTTGAATGCTGTAAATAAGCGAGTGTCTCAGTCAGTGTCTTGAATGCTGTAAATGAGCGAGTGTCTCAGTCAGTGTCTTGAATCTTGCTGTAAATGAGCGAGTGTCTCAGTCAGTGTCTTGAATGCTGTAAATGAGAGAGTGTCTCAGTCAGTTTCTTGAATGCTGTAAATAAGCGAGTGTCTCAGTCAGTGTCTTGAATGCTGTAAATGAGCGAGTGTCTCAGTCAGTGTCTTGAATCTTGCTGTAAATGAGCGAGTGTCTCAGTCAGTGTCTTGAATGCTGTAAATGAGCGAGTGTCTCAGTCAGTGTCTTGAATGCTGTAAATGAGCGAGTGTCTCAGTCAGTGTCTTGAATGCTGTAAATGAGCGAGTGTCTCAGTCAGTGTCTTGAATGCTGTAAATGAGCGAGTGTCTCAGTCAGTGTCTTGAATGCTGTAAATGAGCGAGTGTCTCAGTCAGTGTCTTGAATGCTGTAAATGAGCGAGTGTCTCAGTCAGTGTCTTGAATGCTGTAAATGAGCGAGTGTCTCAGTCAGTGTCTTGAATGCTGTAAATGAGCGAGTGTCTCAGTCAGTGTCTTGAATGCTGTAAATGAGCGAGTGTCTCAGTCAGTGTCTTGAATGCTGTAAATGAGCGAGTGTCTCAGTCAGTGTTTTCAACTCTTAGCATGTGGGTGGTGACTTTTGGATTTGATATGAACAATTTATAAAAAAAAGCTTAGTAAACCTGCAAGGTTAATATCAATGTATATCATGGATCAATTGCAGTATATATATAATTTATGTAAGTGATTTTATACATCAACAGAAGATGAAGTTCCGAGGCCGCAAGGATAAGAATGAACAATACAGGAAGTCTGAGGTGAGTGCACCATTATTGAATCTTTAATGGGCATGATTTCTGAGATTAGAGAATAATCTTTTAAAGCAATATTCTTGATCAATTGTTAATAAGGGCACGAGTAATATTTCTGCTCAACTCTTTGCGAAGTATGTCATGACCAGGTAATATCAGCTTCATGGTGTCCATTTCATGTTTCAGTTGAGAGTATTAAATGACCATTGAATGAATGTCTGTTTATATTCCGAGCACTGTTTTCTGGATTCAATGGCAATATCAATTTGCTGAACACTGCTATTAATAGACAATTGTTTCCTGTCTACAGTCGGATCTGCCGGAGCGAGTTATCCGTGTGGCGGCTCCACATCTCACAACGAGCACTGCCAAAATACAACTTGACGACACCATGACAGCAGGAGATATTGTGGCCAAGTTCAAACTCATGGCAACCGCTCAACATGACGGTCATGAAAGGCATGATCGTCATGAAAGACACGACCGTCATGAAAGGCATGAACGGCATGACCGGCATGAAAGGCACGACCGGCATGAACGGCACGATAGACAAGATAGATACGATAGACAAGATAGACAAGATCCACGCTACAGAGACAGAGACAGGTAGGATGAAGATCGAGCAGGAAGAGATTAGAGAGCTGGAAGAGATTAGAGAGAGAAGCTGAAGAGATTAGAGAGAGAAGCTGAAGAGATTAGAGAGGAGAAGCTGATTGTAGGAAGTCTTACAGTGCCAGTTGTCTGTGTATTGAAGCATCAGTGCTTGAAAGCTGTGTCTTGATAAGCAACAAGTCTTCTTACCTCACTTTTTGTATTAATTGTTCCTATTAATTTGGAAATTTTGTTGATTTTAGTCAAATTCATATTCATAATGTTTCACCTATTCACGACAACTTTTGTATTTTCTTATTCAGTGCTGGGCGGGGTCGCCATGGATACAACAGTAGAAATTTCCGTAACCCGGACAACGCACAGTTTGCAGATAACAATTCCTATCTGTTTGAAGTCGGAGGGAATATAGGTACTGTGATATGCTTGTTTTACTGACCAAATTGTGATGTACAGCGCCCTTTAACTAAATGTGTATAGAGAGATTAAGCTTACTCCTTCATCAGGGGGGGGGGGGGGGGGGGGGGAGATGGCCGGCCAAGGGCGGGTAATTTGAGTACAGATTCTCCTGATAAGGTTTCCCATGGGTGATATAGTGGAGAGTAACGGAGCATATATAAAACCATGGGTAACTGAGGATGGTAATAGATAGATTGTAATCACTTGTATCTGTAATAGATAGATTGTAATTACTTGTACCTGTAATAGATAGATTTTAATTACTTGTATCTGTAGTTGATAGTTTGTAATTACTTGTGTCTGTAATTGATAGATTGTAATTACTTGTGTCTGTATTGCAGGAGAGAGATGTCTAGACCCCCAGACCAGAATGTTGGACTTGTATCGTGTGAACCGCAATGCGGAGTGGGTCATCAAGGTAGTTCATCACAGATAGCCCACACCTGGACAGGTACATGTATATATGCACCTGATATATATATATATCAGTATATAGAGCTCAACAGGAAACAGCTCACTGAAGTCACTGCAAGCAGGAGAAGGAGCAGGAGAAGGAGCAGGAGAAGATTGAATATCCTAACAGGACAACTAGAATGTTAGAGGGATCAGCCGCTTCGCTCAAGCAACAAGTGACAGTTACATGAGTATTTCATGTCTTCAGGATGAATATGGCAATAAAACTGACTTTCTCCTTACGGCAATATGAAACACTGAGCTGGTACGCTGATGGCCGCATGTACTTGCAGGTATATGAAACACTGAGTTGGTACGCTGATGGCTGCATGTACATGCAGGTATATGAAACACTGAGCTGGTACGCTGATGGCCGCATGTACATGCAGGTATATGAAACACTGAGCTGGTACGCTGATGGCCGCATGTACTTGCAGGTATATGAAACACTGAGCTGGTACGCTGATGGCCGCATGTACTTGCAGGTATATGAAACACTGAGCTGGTACGCTGATGGCCGCATGTACATGCAGGTATATGAAACACTGAGCTGGTACGCTGATGGCCGCATGTACTTGCAGGTATATGAAACACTGAGCTGGTACGCTGATGGCCGCATGTACTTGCAGGTATATGAAACACTGAGCTGGTACGCTGATGGCCGCATGTACTTGCAGGTATATGAAACACTGAGCTGGTACGCTGATGGCCGCATGTACTTGCAGGTATATGAAACACTGAGCTGGTACGCTGATGGCCGCATGTACTTGCAGGTATATGAAACACTGAGCTGGTACGCTGATGGCCGCATGTACTTGCAGGTATATGAAACACTGAGCTGGTACGCTGATGGCCGCATGTACTTGCAGGTATATGAAACACTTAGCTGGTACGCTGATGGCCGCATGTACTTGCAGGTATATGATTTTAATGCATGTGAGATTGTCCTGTATACGTCCCGTTACAGTGGAGTCGTGTTGACTGTTCAGTGTTGCAGGCCCAACATGAGCGTTATGTTTTATGTTCTCTTTCCAATGAAAGAAAGATCTCCACCCTTTTTCTCTATTTAGATGAATATCAGTACTTAACAGGAAGTGGCAGCATTAGCATTGAGAGCTTTTTGTTTTGTTGATTTGTTTTTTTAGTATTATGAGACTTTCTTGAAGTTATAATTATTGTGCTTTAAGCCATTGCTATACCATAATTATAAGAGAATCCAAATATACAAATACTTATGTTGAGTAACTTATTAAAACGATTTTGTTATGAACAGAAAACTTGAATAAAATTCATCTGTATGATAGGTCTTAATAAGCTTCCTCAATTGGTGGCTTCTCAGAAAGAGAGAGTTTCTTTCTCTATTGTACATGCTTACCAAGGCATCTTAAAGTTTTTAAAATCATTTTTAAACCGAACTTCCCCATTAGGCACATGTACCAATGAGGAGACATCATCTGTCACTGGAGCTCTGACATCAGCAACAGACTTTCCAGACAGCAATTGTAGATACCTTTGTAACTTAAGTTAGATCCTATTTATTTACCACTCATTATTTGCAGCTAATGTTTGCGGAAGCTGTATAAAGCTGATGTAGAGACAAGACCATTGCAAAGTTTGATATAGAGTTGCACAAGTGAGAGATTAAAGCTACATCCATTGTGTTGTGGGTCAAATATGCCAAACATTATAAATAATGTTAATCTTTCGAGAATTACTGACTGTTACCAAAAATTGCCATTTTGATGATAGTTGACTCAGTATACCAACGATATAAAGGTAAAATCATCCAATTCTGATCGAAAACCGGACAATGCAACATGCGTGTGGCGCGTCGATTAGTCAAAAGTAATTTTGGAAACTTATTTATACCAGACACACAACTTTGAGTTGATAATGTTAAAGAGGTCTTATAACTACTGTGCATGTACATGGGACGTGTAGTTTCGCTTTCTGTACATGTATAATGATGTTGCTCAATTTTAATTATAAACTAGTAATTATGATATATTTGGCTATTATGGATGAATATGCAAGTTGAGTGAAATTATTTGAACTGAAAGCAGCATATGTTATGTTGGCACATATTTCAGCCAAATAATATGTTATAAACACAATGGATGTATCTTTAACATGTATATATGCAGGCTCAGTATCTTGGTTACTCTTCATGACAGCTACATCCTGGATCATAAATCATTGTACATTGTTTTTAATGAGCGTCCCCTCTGGTAATATTGGAGATAAATCTCCTGGGTTTCTTTCAGCTGCTTACAGTAATCTGGCAGCAGTTTGTGCCAGTGTTGAACAGGCTTCTTCATCATTCCTCCTTCACTCATGTAATTGTTTGGTTTTCATGTGAGAAAGGATGCAGTTGAGACTGGTCAGTATTGTGAGGAAATACCAACGTCACTTTGTCATCTTGTCCATTGTTGATCCCTTTGAATGTAAATGTTAAACAATGTTCTACTGGATATTCATAATATTGAACTGCATGTTAGTAATGTTCAACATTTAGTTGAACAATGTTCAACTGAATGTTAAACAATATTAGAGTGAATGTTAAACAATGATGATTAACTGTTAAACAACATAAAACTGTATGTTAAAAGAGATTTCACTGATACAAACCTGACTGGTGAAGTCAGTCTTACTCTTCACACATAAAAACCAATTACATATATACTGGACAAAATATGTTAAGGATATTGAATGTTTTATGAATATTATTTCATTAGGATACCAAGTTATTGATATATCATTATTTATAATTTCAAAACTTCTAAATATCCCTATTTTAATAAACTATTTTTGTCCAGTATATCATATAACAGGGACATTATGTAAAGCTGTTCTTTTTTGTCTGTACCTGTTTGGCAAGTTAAGATATAGTTGTGTTGTGTATAGGTTCTATGTAAAGCAGCAGATTGTTTCTTACAGTGGAGTTAGCCTGTCAGGCTGTGATGTACTCAAGAGAGGCACGGAGCTTTATACACATGTGAAATGAATCTCTCAATGTGTGAAATTTCACATTCACAGAGCAATAGTTGGGGATCGCTGATTCTCATTGCATGTCTAGAGCCAGCATTTTCTACTGAGAAATGAATCAACTGCCAGAAGGCCTACTTCTAAATATCCATCAAAGACTTCATCCTTTCTACACGGCCTTGTTAAATATAATAGTTTCAATCACTTGTAGACTTCTGTACATAATTCAGATTTTATATATATATATAAAGTTACATATGAATATATAAATAGCTAACAAGTTTGAGAAATCCATCATTACAAGACGAGAGTTTGACAATCATAACTTGTACATAGACTGAACTCGCTAGATATTGAGAGTTGTGTAGGTGGGTACCAGGTCGGATCAGGATTGTATTAACAGAGTATTATTATTGGAGGAGACTTGATTGTTAATTTTCTCTGCAAATGCAAACGGAGAGGATTTCATTGAGTATTTTTTTTACATTTTGTTTTAGTACCAAAGAATAATTTTGTCACATGATAGTGAAACAATCAACAAAATATAAAGAGGTCAAATGAGGCGAATTACTAAAATATTTAACTTTATTGTTTTGCCGCAGCAAGGATGGGTTTTAGTCTTCATCAAGATAAGGCTGTAAAGGTCTCTCGCGTCTCAAGCTGGAGATCTTTACTTGGCTCTGAAATGTATTTTATTAACTATTAAACCTGTGTGGACTGTATCCACAATCGGTATCGTTCTGAAACACTTCAACTCATGCAGACGGTTACCATATTAAATAAATAATATTTTATTGCTTGGCAACTTTTCCAATCACTTGTGGAAGCTTCTTCGGAAAATGTTCTCAGCAAATCAATATAATTCACATATTTCTAAATTGAGATAAGATGTGATAATGGTATTGTTGTTAAATCTGTTTTGTTTCGTTGTTGTTACATGTCGACTGCTCGTCACAACTTAAACCACCAAACTGACCAAGGTACACACGTGTAACCTATCAAGTCTAGGACTGATATGATTATTATACAATAAACTGACATTCTTACATTGGTGTTGGCTCATTATTAACCAGCAACTTGCGCTAGAAAATCAAAGATTCAAGATTTTTGAATAGCTACTTCAAGCAATCACTGAGAAATAAAGACAACCCCTCCAGGCATACGACTGCGGAACAAGCCAATATGCTTCAGCATGTATAAATGCAGTCCAGTAGAGAGTTTCTTTCAAGAGCAATGCCTTTGTGAAGAGGTTTGGTGGTTGATGCAAAGCAGATCAGAGCGAGGCACCAGAAAATGACAAATTCTTCTCTTCTCCCCAAAATGTTGATAAAATCTTTGAAGAGAAAGAAGTAGTTGTTTATTGCAGGAGTGCAACATTTTGGTGTAGATACTAAAACTGTTATAAAGCAAATGATACTGGGCATGATTTTCAAGATGCATATGTACATCAATGGAGAACAATTTTGTACAACTGTATAGGCCGTTCTCCACTTATCATAGCGCCGACCAACAGTCCAGGGGTATAAAGTAATACCAAGGATATAAGATACCTACGGCAATAAAACACAGGCGGCCAATGGGACCGACAGCGTGCTTTATGAGACAATAAAACATGCCCGTGATTTTAGACGACAGTTAGAGCGTCACTTAGCAAATGACGTCATATTTTCCGTCACTTTGATTGTCCAATGCTAGAGAATGTGTTCTACGACGGGAGGCATTAATATTTTCAAAATATAGTTTATGCAAACAACATTATATCTCCGCGGTTTTTATAGAAAAGCGAGTAATTATTTAAGGGCGCCCTTCGTGTTTTATGCTCCCTGCTATGTTTTATTCAACGATCAAAGCACGCCAACTCGTCTTCTATTTCTTAAATATATATTTTTTCGTAGATTACAAACTAAACACTACTGGAGGAGCAATTTTAAAATTGTAATTTTCCAATGTATGATGGAGACAAATCTGGTTCAGTTTTGACATTGATAATTACATAAGACATTATACAAATGTTTTAATCTGATTTCGGACAGATGTGCAGAGCAGAATATAACTCTGGTCTGAACCTCACTGAGCTATGTACTGGACCACGCGCAGCCACAATATATAGTGGACAGGAGTATTCGCTACAAAACCAAAACATGTCCCCGTTGAACAACCAAGTCGAAAGTGACATTTTCAGAGAAAAGATAAAATACTAAAATCCAAGAAAACTGCTAGGTATGAGATGAAGAACACACTTAAATTGTAGGTGATGTACACCTAATGGTTTGAGAAAACACAGTAGCGGGGTATACAAATTTGCTATAAGGAACTGAAAGCATGTTAGGATCTTCAGACAAAAAAAAGAAGCATTTTGTGTGTAAAATAAGGAACTTTATTCACAAATGATATCAAATATAAATAAGATAACATTCAATTACATTAGAAAATCGTCTAATCACACAGTATTGCTTCGAATGATTGCAGCTAGAACCATTCTTTTCCAGAAAATGTTGTACGAACCTCGTACCCCATTTTAGGGCTGCATTTCGCCTGACCTTATGCAGTATATTTAGTATGGTTGTGTGTATTTAATACTCCACTCGATGCGGGCTGCTATCCGCTGCTTCCCCCTGGCTCTCATGTATATACACTGTAAATATTTCACTTCTTATCTCATCAACAAGAACAAGGAGAGCTGACTGGAAACCTCCTCCCTGGTGGCAAGATTTATGACAATTTTGCATCAAATAAACCCTGCTGAGGACTCTCAAAAATCTGATTACCGGTACTTCAAATGACTGTCAAATAATTAGAAAAGCTGTATGATACAAACGAGAACCAAGGTTTGGCAAATGATTAGAATATATACAGCACTATTTAATGGAAATGATGCAGAGAGCACTATTAAAACATCAAATAGAAATTGTCAAAATAACAGCTTAACGGTGCTGAAAGAAGGAGTTGATTGGCTACCAGGCACTGGGACCTGATGCACACACACCCTAGACACTAAGATACACCTTTCACCATGCTGACGGTCAAATACACCTACACTTGTTAGGATGGTTTGCATTACGATATTACTATTCTATTGTTTTAAGTATTATTTTATCCAATTATGTCAAGAAATGGTAAGTTATGTATTTTGATAAAGTAAACAACATTTAAATAAACCAACAAAGGACAAACTTCATGAAATACGATCAAGATACAACTTGCATTTTCTTTCAACAGATTCAAATAACGAGCCCTTGAAGCTATTCCATTTCATTATCAATGAGAACAAAAACAAACTGGCCTTATAACAACAAAAACAAACTCGCAGTTTTACATTAGAAATAAAGGTTTCTTTCACTGACTTCAAATTATTCAAGTTGACCGACAAAGAGTAGAACACAAACTGTTCTTAATCTTTGGTAGTCAACACTACGTAATGGAGGAATCATTCAAGGACAACGTTAAATATCAAGGTTTGGTCTAGAATAAATTCAAAATACATAAAAAGTTTCAACAAGTGATAAACAAATACATTTCTTAACAACTGAACAACAGAAGTCTTGCAATATTCTCATAAACATTGAATCTTTTGCTCTTGAAAGCATAGATTCTAATTAACACATTAACAGCAATTAAGATGCCAAGCTACCTTTTGGCCAAACATTTTTAATAATTGGAAATGAGTAGTTTGAAACAATCTAACATGAATATAAGTACAGAAGCCATTTCTGGTGAATTGTATTTACAGTTTGAGTTTGAGAGCAAAGTATGAACGAACGAACACACCGTGTAGATCTGCACACTAATACTGCAGTCTAAGATAAGGCAAACAATCTTCATGTGGAAGACCTCAAAATCTTGAATGACAAAATGTGACCAATATTGAGTGGTTATGTCCTCAACCAAATGATACGCTGTTCACGTGGTCTCCGTGTTGTAGCGGCGGCAGTGCACCTCTCCACACGCAGATCAAGAAACAGGATGTGGTGGAAGTGACGCACTAACACAAAGGGAAGTAGAAGGAACTCGTCCATCAAATAGTCCTACTGTCAAACTGGCTTCTACAGATGAATTCAACTCAACCCTTTAAACAAGGGGCCATTCAAAAAGATCTAACCCCGACCCCACAAATGGACATTTGTTTGATGCCACTGGATGGTACCACCATTTACGCAAGTAATCCGAAACAACTTCACAAATGTTTTGCTTATAACTCCCTGTATGGCCTTCCTCGTCTTGGACTAAATTGTTATAACCTGGAAGCATCAGTTTTCAGTGCTATGCCTGCCAGGACTCTCGAGTGCTTGTTTAGTTTGGGTGTAATAACACGTTCCCTGCCAACCGTTTAGCTTGCTTTGATCATGATCTCCATAAATATATATCCATTTTCAATTTCTTTGATAATTGTGGGAAAAAAAGCTATTTTTCAACGCTGTTGTTAATGTAGAGCTTTACAAACATGCTAATTTCTCTGGCAAATGTGCTGTAAGCCTTATGGCATTGCACTCACCCTGAGAACAGAAAATTACAACAAAGTTATCGGGCTACCCCACCTTCTGTTTTAACTTTATAACATTACTAAACATTTTCATCAAGGCTTGATAACAGCAGTGAAGGAACTATCAACGGTATAAAAATAGACGCTACATTTACCCCTAACCAACAGTAAAGGAAGAACAAGTTCCAAGAAGGTTAAACAATGTTCTTTGATAACGTACACAAATGCAAAGTAAAAGTTATGAAGAGTTACAAGCTATGAATGTTTCTTCTACTACAAGGCTTGAATCGTGCAGGAAATAAAGACTGATGTTAAGTAAACTTCAGAGTATAAAGCCAGGTGTGGGCTGATTATGCAGTGACTTCGTTAAGGAGAACGCAATCTTGACGAGGAAACTAACTGGAAACTTTCAAACACGCACAAAAAGTCTTAAAATGATATGCAAAACAATAGACATGGACTAAACCCTGAAACATGACAAATAGATTGACTAATTTCATTTCATAACGAGAAACCAGATGAAACTAATTTTCAAATTATACCTTAAAAAGGTAAAAATTTAAAACATGAAGTTTAATCAATCTAAAATAAAGAGTTGACTGGGTGGAGGTCCTCTCCACAGTTGCTATTTTGCAGGCTTTCTCCTGTGTGACAACGGACAACTACAAAAGCGATAGGAGCGTTCACTTCCTTGCTAAGATGAATAACCTTTCACCATCTAGAACATACATACAGAATAATGTCTTATCTGCTTGCAAAATATAATAGCCCAGGTGCACTGTATTGGCTGGCTGGCTGAACAACAAAGGTTAAAATCAAACTGCAGAAATGCTTCTGTATCAAGCAATAAACAAGACGTTCCTTCTCCAATACAAACTCTAATATAGCCCGGTCAGCTCCTTGCAGCTTGGACAAGATGAAGAACTCATCAAGTTGTCTCTGATTAGTCGCTGCCTCTGTCCTCCACCTCCCCATCAACATCCTCGTTCTTGCCCTCGTCGCCACGGTTACTGCGAGCAAGCTCCACCTTGATCTGGCGCCCCCCGAGGTCCAGGTCCTGTAGGGCCCGGATGGACTCCTCTGCCACGTCCATGTTCTGGAACTGCAGGAAGGCATGGCCACTTCCTCCATGCCACACGACTCGGAGCGGCTGTACACTGCGGTCGTGGATCTTCTCCTTGAACTCGCTCACCCGCAGCGACCGCGGCAAACCTCCCACATAGATGGACGGGTCATGTGATCGTCGGTTCACGCGACCTCTGCGTCCTGCATTACGCTGGGGTCGTCGCCGCTGCCCCTGATCTTCCTCCTCCTCCCCCTCACCCTCTCCATCTTCTTGGTGGTCCTCGGACTCAGAGTTGCGGCCACGCCTTGGGCGGCGGTAGTTGTTCCGGAAACGTCGTCGTCGGGGCGGACCTCTGCGTCGATATGAGTTCTCGTCATTCTCTCCCCTCTCCTCTTCTGGTTCATCGTTGATGTAGTCATCTCCGTCATCCTCCTCCTGGCCCTGCGAAACAAGAAGATGGAATAAAATTACTTCTTAATATGGAAATATTGTAAGCTTAAGAGCGGCTGCTATGGTCTTTCTAACTAAAAATGTGTGTCTTTTCTAAAGTGTGAAGTTTGCACCCACCTTGAGCCTGACGTCGACTCCCTGCTCTCTCTGCTTCTTCCTCAGAAGCTTCAGCACCGGGATACGGTTCAACTTGTCCCGGTCCAGTTTCGACCAGATAATTCCGGCAGGTTTGGGTTTTGTGCAGTTAGTTTTGATGATCTCTGTGGGCGTGACAATGTAGTCGACAGTCAGATCGTGTGCTTCCATCAGTTTCTCAGGGATATCCACAACCTGATGGTCGTGTACCGTTGTCACAACGATCGTGTTTTCGTCAACCGCTCCCATTGTTCTCATCATGGCGAACTCCAAGTCAGCAAAACCCTCACCCTTGCCAATACGGATACCTGCAGACACAATGTGAAGTTCTCAAGACAAAATTGATTGGGACTGAGACTTCAATTGTTTAATATAATTGATGCATTATGATTATGTACACGTTCCAAATGAAATCAATTACAGCTTCAATAAATCAACACCACAAAATGGACTACTTCCATACCTAACAAAGTAAACGTAAGAATGATGTGTGCAGTTTGACTGCCTTCGTGTAACATCAATAACTTCCAAACCAAACTTTAAAATTCTAAGTGAAGTAGTTTACAAGCTATACTCCTGGGACTATTTCCGACGTATAGAAATACAGAGCCTGATATACTGAAGACTTTGTGCCATGTACTGGGCGTATAATTACATTGTTTTCATCAAAGAATTTTATTTCCTCACCTTCTCTGGAAACTCCGACAGAGCCCGACACAACAAGGTCAATCTTCACCGAGTCTTCCAGTCCGATTGGGGAGCTGTACTCGCGGACTCCCTGATACAAGGGTCAAAGGTCACAGGTATGTAGAACAGAATAGGATAGTGGACAATACAAAGAAATAGATCAATGTAGTGTATCAATATGTCACACGACTACTTACAGAACTGGGTACAGGTTGTCCACACATTCAAGTTATTCTTTTATTCATGGTTGCATTCCCTACCCTTACTATTCATCACAGAAACCTCATGAATGATGATAGTGTTTATGTTGTTACATGTAAAACAAGTAGTTGTCACCAAGGTGACATGATCACAGAAACCTCATGAATGATGATAGTGTTCATGTTGTTACATGTAAAACAAGTAGTTGTCACCAAGGTGACATGATCACAGAAACCTCATGAATGATGATAGTGTTCATGTTGTTACATGTAAAACAAGTAGTTGTCACCAAGGTGACATGATCACAGAAACCCCATGAATGATGATAGTGTTCATGTTGTTACATGTAAAACAAGTAGTTGTCACCAAGGTGACATGATCACAGAAACCTCATGAATGATGATAGTGTTCATGTTGTTACATGTAAAACAAGTAGTTGTCACCAAGGTGACACGATCCCCCGCCGCAAATTAATACTTCATAATAGAACAAATATTGCCAAGATCAGCAAAATCGACTGGGCCCTGAATTTTCCTTTAAAAAAAACCCACTGGTATAAGATAATGATGAGAATCCAATGAACAGTTCTTGTGATATCGATGCCCCTGACAAGCTTAACATGTCAACAAACTCAGAGTTCTGCTGTGACCTTCTGTGAGAATAATGTCAAGGTAAAAAACATATCATCAGCCCTTTGTCTTCACTGGGAGGTGCTTTGTGTAAGATATGATGAAATTCCAGTGAATGGTTCTTGAGATATTCTGCTGACAAGCTTTACATGTACATTAACAAGTTGAAAGATTCAAAGGTCCGCTGTGACTTGAACATAATGTGAAGGTCACCAAAATCTAATCAGCCCTTTGTCTTCCCTAGGAGGTGCTTTGTGTAAGGTATGATGAAATCCGGTGAATGGTTCTTGAGATATCCCGCTGACAAGCTTTACATGTACATTAACATGTGAAAAAATTCAAAGTTCCGTTGTGCAAATGAGAATAATGTCAAGGTCACCAAAATCTAATCAGCCGTTTGTCTTTCCTTGGAGAAGATATGAAGAGAATCCAGTGAATAGTTCTTGAGACATCCCGCTGACAAGGGTAAAATGACAAGGTCATGGTCATAAACCTCTGTAGGAACATTAATCTCCCTATAATGAACCCATGCAAAATATGAAAAGAATCCAGTGAATAGAATTTTAGTTATTCCATTTCGTACGGACACAGCCGAATACTATATCCCCTGCTTCGCGCTTAACGCGAGGCAGGGGATAACAAACAGAGTTATGATAAAGAACGATGTGCGTAACACTGTACCTGTGACGTGGAGCATGTCCTCAGTATTTCCTTGTTGTAGTCAGCCGGGGGTTCGATCTTGTTGAAGAGTCCGTCCCGCAGTCTGGGCGTTGGTACCAGCAGTGTTTTCTCCGACTGTAGGAGAGATGAGAAAATAGGGACATGTAGTGCTAGTTTGTATTGGACATATAGCGCAAGTTTGTTGGAAAATCAGAGCAGAAATGTTGCTGGACAGACATAAGTTTCTGATTATGAAGAAAAAAACATAAAAACTTTTTTCGCTTCAGGTGATGTGTGAACTTTTAGAAAAAGAAGCCTTCTTACTTCCAAAATTGTGGGCATGAACTTCCAATTGAACTAAGAGTTCAAGGATAAGCTATTCTGTACTGAATCTGTTTCAACTCTTCCATTCAGAACACTAGATTAAAGTTGGCACGTACCTCTAGGGTGAAGAATCTCACATCCTGCTGGGGTTTGTCTGGGTTTACTTTCACCGTCTTTGCATTCTGGAAGACGTCCAGTTCTTTCAGTTTCTCCGCTGCATTGACAGCACCCTGCAACACGAGCAGACATTGTTAGTCATGTACTTGAATATCTCGGTGGAGTTTCACAAGACTGTGACTAAGGTCACAACACGAGCAGACATTGTTAGTCATGTACTTGAATATCTCGGTGGAGTTTCACAAGACTGTGACTAAGGTCACAACACGAGCAGACATTGTTAGTCATGTACTTGAATATCTCGGTGGAGTTTCACAAGACTGTGACTAAGGTCACAACACGAGCAGACATTGTGAGTCATGTACTTGAATATCTCGGTGGAGTTTCACAAGACTGTGACTAAGGTCACAACACGAGCAGACATTGTTAGTCATGTACTTGAATATCTCGGTGGAGTTTCACAAGACTGTGACTAAGGTCACAACACGAGCAGACATTGTTAGTCATGTACTTGAATATCTCGGTGGAGTTTCACAAGACTGTGACTAAGGTCACAACACGAGCAGACATTGTTAGTCATGTACTTGAATATCTCGGTGGAGTTTCACAAGACTGTGACTAAGGTCACAACAAGAGCAGACATTGTTAGTCATGTACTTGAATATCTCGGTGGAGTTTCACAAGACTGTGACTAAGGTCACAACACGAGCAGACATTGTTAGTCATGTACTTGAATATCTCGGTGGAGTTTCACAAGACTGTGACTAAGGTCACAACACGAGCAGACATTGTGAGTCATGTACTTGAATATCTCGGTGGAGTTTCACAAGACTGTGACTAAGGTCACAACACGAGCAGACATTGTTAGTCATGTACTTGAATATCTCGGTGGAGTTTCACAAGACTGTGACTAAGGTCACAACACGAGCAGACATTGTTAGTCATGTACTTGAATATCTCGGTGGAGTTTCACAAGACTGTGACTAAGGTCACAACACGAGCAGACATTGTTAGTCATGTACTTGAATATCTCGGTGGAGTTTCACAAGATTGTGACTAAGGTTAACCGTAACTCTCATTCTTTAACATTACACTAAGGTAAACTTAGTGACTTACGATCATCTTAATTCTTTTTGAAAGAAGGCTCAGGAGTATGAGCTGAGAGAAGTTAAGTGGTGGTTGTGAGTTAAGTGCAGTGTGCAGCGTTGTGTTAGGTGCTCGTTGTGTGACATCTACTGCCTTCCGGAACAAAATGTTGAGGTGTGCGGGTCTGTGTAGGTAGTTGTGTTTGGTCGGTGTTAGGGGTGAAACGGTACGCTTGAGCTTCGGTTTGGTACGAATTGCGGTACAGGACTCTCGGTTCGATACAAAACCAAGAAAGTCTTTCAATATATAAACTAAACCATAACAAATCACATATATTTCTTCAAAATTAGTTTTTAGGGTGTGGGAAATCATTTGGTTTTAAAATTGTACAATAGAAAATATAATTACATCTGAGTTAATAATACATAATTGTTTAAATTATATATTCGATATATAACGAAAAAAACACGTAAAAAAAACTCGAAAGCAAAATACCGTGGTTCAACTACTGTAGTTGTGAACCGTTTCACCCCTAGGGTCTGTGTAGGTAGTTGTGTTTGGTGGGTGCCGGTGGGTCTTTGGTGAGATTTGTGGGTCTGGGTAGGTAGTTGTGTTTGGTGGGTGGGTCTGTGTTGAGGTGTGGGTCTGTGTAGAGGTGTGTGGGTCAGTGTAGAAGTGTGGGGGTCTATGTAGATGTGGGTTTGTCTGTGTAGAGGTGTGGGGGTCTGTGTTGAGGTGTGTATGGGTCTGTGTAGAGGTGTGTGGGTCAGTGTAGAGGTGTGTGGGTCTGTGTAGCAGGGATCACCCTGGAGCAGAGTGTCAATGGGAAAATAATCTCCCCTTTGCCTTATACAATGGGATTTTCAGATAAAGTAATGGGATATTTCTAAATAATAATACTGATTTTAAGAATTTTACATTTTTGCAATGGGATTTTCTCCCCTTGTCAGTATTTATTATGGGATATCTTGGTACATCAATGGGTAAATATCCCCAAATCCCTGCCTAAAGTGATCCCTGTGTAGAGGTGTGTGGGTCTGTGTAGAGGTGTGTGGGTCAGTGTTGAGGTGTGTGGGTGAGTGTACAGGTGTGTGGGTCAGTGTAGAGGTGTGTGGGTCGGTGTAGAGTTGTGTGGGTCTGTGTAGAGGTGTGTGGGTCGGTGTAGAGGTGTGTGGGTCAGTGTTGAAATGTGTGGGTCTGTGTAGAGGTGTGTGGGTCTATGTAGATGTGGGTTTGTCTGTGTAGAGGTGTGGGGGTCTGTGTTGAGGTGTGTGGGTCAGTGTAGAGGTGTGTGGGTCTGTGTAGAGGTGTGTGGGTCTGTGTAGAGGTGTGGGGGTCTGTGTTGAGGTGTGGGGGTCTGTGTAGATGTGTATGGGTCTGTGTAGAGGTGTGTGGGTCAGTGTAGAGGTGTGTGGGTCAGTGTAGAGGTGTGGGGGTCTGTGTTGAGGTGTGTGGGTCTGTGTAGAGGTGTGTGGGTCAGTCTACAAGGCCATCTTACCTTTTATACTATCGTTTGAGCAAATACAAATTAAAGTGAAGTGTCAATGTATTCAGAATAAAAACACACCTCTACACAGACCCACACAACTCTACACCGACCCACACACCTGTACACTCACCCACACACCTAAACCCATTCTGTGGTCGGTGTAGATGTGTGTGGGTCAGTGTAGATGTGTGTGGGTCAGTGTAGAGGTGTGTGGGTCAGTGTAGATGTGTATGGGTCTGTGTAGAGGTGTGTGGGTCAGTGTAGATGTGTGTGGGTCGGTGTAGATGTGTATGGGTCTGTGTAGAGGTGTGTGGGTCAGTGTAGATGTGTGTGGGTCAGTGTAGATGTGTGTGGGTCAGTGTAGAGGTGTGTGGGTCAGTGTAGAGGTGTGTGGGTCAGTGTACAGGTTTGTGGGTCAGTGTTGAGGTGTGTGGGTCTGTGTAGAGGTGTGTGGGTCGGTGTAGATGTGTGTGGGTCAGTGTAGATGTGTATGGGTCTGTGTAGAGGTGTGTGGGTCAGTGTACAGGTTTGTGGGTCAGTGTTGAGGTGTGTGGGTCTGTGTAGAGGTGTGTGGGTCAGTGTAGAGGTGGGTGGGTCAGTGTAGAGGTGTGGGGGTCAGTGTTGAGGTGTGTGGGTCGGTGTAGAGGTGTGTGGGTCGGTGTAGAGGTGTGTGGGTCTGTAGCTAGTTGTGTTTGGTGGTTGCCGAGAGAAACACTTCCTGCTCACCTTGAAGTTGGGGATCCGATGGTGCACAGGACGGGGGAAGTTTGCGAGGTTGTGATCCTCGATGAAGTCCCAGATCTGCTTCCTGATGCTCCACTTAGTCACCTCTGCACAGGAAACAGAACAAACGTGCTCAACATTCTCACTCTAGTCTACACAAACTCGGTCCTATAGTGCATGACCTGTACCTGTACTTTGTTTCAAATACTGCTGAGTGTGGACAATTACTGCTGAGTGTGGACAAATACTGCTGAGTGAACAAAAGGTGTCCAGTATCACAATGTAGGGCTGGAACGGGTGGGTTCTGAGTAGGAACATTACCTGGACCCGTTATCATATTGTGACTAAATATAAAACAGTTTAATTTGTAATTATTAATAAAATTTGATTGAACTAGCCATTTATCTCTATGCTTTAGATTTCTAGCTCCATACTTCAGCCTGCCAGTTGAATAAAGTATTACAACATCTTACAAATTGTGTTGGGAATACATAATGAGAATAGACTAATTCTAATAGAACATAGAAAATGAGTCATAACTGTAACTATGTTTCCATCAGAAAGTGCAAGTAATTATTATTTATATCTTCAATACACATGTGTGTATTCGTGTTTGATCATCCCAGGGATATTTACATACATGTGTGAGCTTTAGTACATGATCTCACTAATGTTACATGAAAGTTAACATGTATTAACTGCAGCTAACTACTCATGCGGTCCTTTACAGTAAGGCAAGCAAACAGAGGCTTAGATTAAACATTTTCTTTACTTGTTTCTAAACTTTTTACAGTGACATGCAAGCCATGCATATATGTATTGATAAACTTTGATTTAACGTAGATCTAGCCGTTTAGATGGCAAAGTGAGGAGATGTGAGGTTTTGAAGAGTAGGTGAGAAGACTTGTATTTTGAAGAATATTTCGCTTATAACACATGGCGGGCTAGTAGACATACCATTGTGGCTGTGCTTTGCAGTGAAACCTGTGAGAAAACCATGGGTGGTACTGTGCTGAAATTCAGTGTAAACTTGCCCCTAAACCTTACAGGGTGCCGAAAGGTTTTTTACCGCAGACACGAGGCCCCCGGTGGGTTTCGAACTGTAGGTCCTCTTGATCCGAAATTGGAAGACCTAACCATTGCGCTATATCGCTCTATTTTATTCATTTATACCATGTTTACCTGATCAAATAATGTAGAAACTATTTTAGCTCAACTATGGCTGAAAACATAACCTTTCTAGTTTCTACCTCATGAGATAAGATAAACATGGTATTTGTCAAGAATTGAGAGCCATTCTGTTCATTGTATGATGTCATCTTACTTAATATGTTCAAAATGTCAAAATGGGTCTTTATCATTGAGTTGAGAGCATTCAAGGAAGAGCATGTTGCCACAGTAACAATGTGAAGACGCAAGATAAATTGTTACACGAGATCATTGTTCAATCAAGTGAAAATCACCAACTTAACCTCGTAGTAGTGACATGTTTTTATCAGCCTTCTCTCTACCATTGGCTAATAGAGAGTTAATTCCTGAATCCAGTGGTTTTTCATATATATTAGAGCAATGTCATTGAATAAATATATAGAACATCATACTTGTGCATTTGGATTGTTTCTATTTAACGAGAACATGTCATGGGAGCAGAGGAACAACTCGTTCTTTCAATACAAACGATCCAAATGCACAAGTATGATGTTCTATATTTATTATATACCCTTTTTTATTAGCAAATTGGTAAACAAATAAAGTTCCATAAATTTACTGGGACGACGTGCTGCTCATTGATGCACAGATGTTTGCATGACCAGCACGACTCCTGATTTGAAATCTTAATATCATTAATTTCTCATTTGTCAGCCCAGTAGAGCTTTAGGTGAAATTTTCTCAAGTGCGTTAACAAAATTAAAACATCAAATTTGATTTAGAATCATTTAATTACAAAGAACTGAAAATGAGAAACAACATTCAGGTTTCCATTCATCGTGCTTCTTTCGAATGGTTGTGACATCACAATGACTCAGCTTTGCTAGCGAAGCTTTCTGCAATGCTTTCAATTTCTCTTATACTTTGCGCTTTTCTACCTTGTTAATGATAATTTGAGTGACATTTAACCTGCTTGTGTTGTTAATATTAGGTCTACATCCAAGCTGATACTTTAATCAATTGAAAAATTACTAGCGATATTATTAAAACATAAAATCCAGACATTGATTTGGGAAACAGTGAAAAAAATACGGAAAATTCCTAGAAGTGCCGAAGTTTAGAGAAAGTAGAACCGTCAGCCGTGCAATACGGAATTCACTGTGCAATATGGAAATAGGCCGCGGAAACCGTTTTGCATGCCTGTATCACTATCTTAAGTTTACATGGGTATATAATAAATACGTTGATAGAGCCGGTATGTAATTGCAGCTCTACATGACTACATAACATTTACTGGCATACATAATGTCATTAGCTTCATCTATTCAAGCTAGACATTAGATAATCATTAGCTTTGGTTGGATTTTTCATTGAAATTCACTATTAATATTCCGATATCAATTTACAAAATCATTTCAATTATGATTAAACATGTTCTTCCCCCTTAAAAGTCTACTTTGACAGAACTGCTTGCCTTCCTTCTTTTGTGTAGACATATTTGAATTTGAGTATTTTGTAAGTTTTATGTGTATAAAATGCAGTTAGTATAATAATAATACTAGAAATATGTGCATGTGAAGCATTGTGATGTCCCCCGCTCCAATTTTCAATCAAAACTAATCATCTAACCTATTTCTTGCCTCAACATTTAATTTTTTGGCAGGTCCCTACCCCCAATTTGCACTAAGTTGAAATTGTGTCCATGGAAAACGAAAAATAAAAAATTAAGAATAGCCAAAGTAGCAAAAGGCACCACTCTATCACTAGGTCTAAGCAAATACAAAGTTTGGTGAAAAAATATTGAACTGTTTTGGAGATATATGCACTAAGTTCAAATTGTTTCCATGGAAACCAGAAAAAATAAAAAAATCAGAATAACCAAAATAGCAAAAGGCACCACTCCACCACTAGGTCTAACAGCATAAGAAGTTTCGTGAAAAAATATTGAACGTTTTTTGAGATATGGCCCGGAAAAGAAAGCATTTTGGAATAATGGAATAACGGTATGACGGACGGAGGTGAAAACATTATGTCCCCCCAACAAATTTTCGGGGGACATAATAATATACAATTTAATGCCTTATATCCAATGCAAGCACTGTTCACTGGTGGTACATTATTACCCTAAAGGAATTGTACTTTTGGTGCTGCTACTAGGCGCTCCGCGCGACCATTTAGGTCCGTACTTAAAGTGTTCAGGTACCCATTTAAACAGCTGGGTAGACTGAGTGCAATGTGGATGAAGTGCCTTGCCCAGGGACACAACACAGCATGAGACCTAGGTCACAAATTTTTGGTGTCTCCACCGGGCCTTTGGGGTGACAGCCAGCATGCTAACCACTACACCACTCAGTGACTGTGCTCCACATATGATGCAATAGTTCCAAATTAACATGTTCTAGTTTAGCCTAGCTCTGCCATGTGTATGAAATACTCCAAAAATAGAGCCATGGTTCTGTAGCTCACCAGGTTATTACATTATTCATTTTCTCTGAGGTAAAAAGCAACATATCAAATGATAAGGCATTACCAAGTCACAAAATTTATTTATCACTTATGAAGTTATCTATTGTTTTCTCTCTATTAGAGGCTTGTAAAAATACCATTGGTGTAAGATAAAGATGAGAATCCACTGACAAGCTAAACATTTCGAAAGATGTGACCTTGAGAATAATGTCAACTCTGTAGGAACATTACTGCACAGGAACTCGATATCGTAAGTAAAATGTTGGTAAAACGTAGGTAAAACAAACCTACCCCCTATATAACAGAGTAAAGGAGCAAGGGCAGCCATTTTGCCGATCTAAGGGTCCATTCAACATTAGGTCAAGAGTTATGCTAAGAATTGGTGACATACACAAATGAAAGAACGTACTTATCAATTATACATTTCTCCGCAAAACACGGCTAATTTCCAACGTAGGTCACCCCTAAGATAAGTTTATTAGCTCTTCAAACTCGCAAATCGGCCACAAAAATCTCTCCCGTGAATGCTATCCCGCAGTAGACACCTCTTCGAATGATCTGATTGGTCTGTTGAGCTGAACTATTAATATAGTATCAGTAAACAAACACGACGGCATGGCGAGACGACAAGATCATTGTCCATTGTGTTGTTGGGAGTCACATATGCTAAACATTATAAATGGTGTTATTTTTTTTAAGAACTGACTGTTGCCGTAAATTACCAATTTTATGATAGTTGGCCGAGTATAGTGACGTTATAAAGGTATTGATTTCTGATCGAAAGCCGGACAATGCACCACATGTGGCGCGCGTCAATTAGTCAAACTTAATTTTGGAAACTTATTTACAACAGACAAATAGACAACTTTCGGTTGAAAATATTTAATAGGTCTTATAACTACTGTGCATGTAAACGGGATGAGTAGTTTTGGTTTCTGCACTTATATAATGATGTTGCTCCATTTTAATTGGAAATTATTATGTATTTGGTGATTGGGGTTGAATATGCAAGCTGAGTGAAAATATTTGAACTGAAATCAGCACTAGGGGTGAAACGGTTTACCGCGGTGTATTCGTATCGCGGTATTTATTGACGGTTCGGTACACCGAAAATTGCTTTGAAAAAACTGTACCATTCGGTTTTGGTAAAGTTCGTTTTTATCTACACTACAAAATGTCACTCAAGTGTCAGCACAAATTATTATATTTTGTTAAATTTCATTCTAAACTAGTTCAAAGTTCACAAGACATACGTACATAGCCGTGTTTTGACTCGAGTGGACATGTCAACAAAAGTAAAAACAGCGATAAAAATAAACTATTTGACAGAAAGTAAATGTATATTACAAGGTATAAATTATATTATAGTTGATTCTAAAAATGAGGGGTTAAAAGAATGCGGTCGACTTTCAGATTTAAACTTCAAGGCCAGGTGAGAATGTGACAAGTATCGTTTATGTTCAGTTTTCATTTGGAAAACCTTTTCTATATTTAGAACTAATTGAGAAGTAACTACCTTTGTGATTGGTCAAAAAATAATGCGTCATTGGGTTCTCGTACTAGTCATACTGATTGGTTGACATGTGTCACGTGACACATGTAGCATGAGATTTCTTTATCGATCGTTTGACATGTCGACCGTGATATTACAAAGTTTTAACGGGTTACATTCGAGTGTTTTCACCGGGCACTTTATTCAAATTCATGAACAACACATAAATAAAAAATAGAGCCACTGACTCTGTAGCTCATCAGGCTATATATACATTAACTGTCAATTTCTAGGTGAGAGGTACAACAAATAGGAAGAACTTTAAATGGAGAAAATGAAATGGGTCTTAAGGTCCTTGCCCAGAGATAAAATCCCCTGCAAATAAAGACACTTGAAAATTTAATTCATCACTGTTGTTTCCTTTAAATTACCTCCCTTTGAAGAGCACATCAAATCTTAAGATGAAAACAGCTTTTCAGGTCATGACCTCTGTGATCTATATTTGGGGTTGCAGGATCATGAACTCTACAATTAAGAATCTTCATTACCCAAGGAGTCTGCACACAACTTTTCAGCTCTCTAGACCTTTTGGAACTTGAGAAGAAGATGAAAATACGATTTTGGGGTTGTGACACCTGTGACCCCAATTGAGGTCACAGGGTCACGAAATCTACAATTTAGAATCCCCATTACCCAAGGAGTCTGCACACAACTTTTCAGCTCTCTAGACCTTTTGGAACTGGAGAAATCAAAATAGGTTTTTAAGGTTGTGACCCCTGTGACCCAAATTGAGGTCACAGGGTCACGGAATCTACAATTTAGAATCCCCATTAGCCAAGGAGTCTGCACACAAAATTTCAGCTCCCTAGACCAAGTGGTTTCTTGAGCAGAAGACGGAAATGCGAAAAGTTTACAGACTGACGGACGGACGGATGGACAGACGCCGGACACCATGTCATGCCATAAGCCCAGATGAGCCAGATGAGCCAAAAATTAATTGACTCTTTCACAAGTTTCTGCGAGTAAAAAATGCAAACTTAATTTCCAAATCTAGATGCGACTACACCATGCGGCGGCGACATGCTTGTTGGTTAAGTTAGTGTAGATCATACTACGTTTAAATAGCTAAAGAACGTAATTGTTTCATATTTATTGGACATCAATTGAGAAATATAATGAACTTATCGTAAGTAATGAATTTCATGATAAAAGAAGTTTAATTATTCTCCGGTTTTATGCTAGATTACGTACACTATGCATTGACTTTTTATTGAATTATCCGATTGGCTAAGAAAAGGGAAATCCCCAAGTTAACCAATGACAAGGCTAATAACAAACAATAGAGTTTTCATGTTGACTCCTGCCTACACTTGTTTGTTCGATTTACGGAGAAGAGAATGATATCTATACCATTAAAACAATAATTAAATAGACACCGCAAGTCGGATATTTCTTATCACAAGTGAGTTTACATGGCAATTGACTGTAAGTTTGACCTTGTATTTTTACTTGCCCCGGTAGTCTGGCAATGACACATTTTCATAGCTGTTTAATAAATAACAAAAGTTATGGTTATACACAGTAAATAAATATTTCTTCATATATTGAAAACAAAATAAGAACAACGTCATTAATTACTTAATCAACTGAAATATCACTGGTTTTCTTGTGTTAAAGATTCATTGAAATTTTTTATTGAATTTGTTGAATGTGATTTGAAATTGTTAATTTACTGTCTAGTCATTTTAGATGAAATTACAAATAAGATTTCATGGCACATGCAAACCCCCATTGAACCTTTTTATTCTAAAAAAATAAATTCACTCACCACAATAATTTTGACTCGGTGGTTCAGTATGTGATGAGTCAATTTGATTACCAGATGATTTGCAGTGCTTGTTCTTTTGAGTCAAAGTGTCCAGGGCTTAATTTAGCTCTTTTGAATTATTTGAATGTTTTCTATCAACTATTTCCACAATTAAATTATCTGTGCAGTTCATCTGTTATTTTTATTGTTGAGGAGTGGTATTGAACTTTGGAAGAACTGAACCGAAAAGTACCGAACCGAGAGCTCTGTACCGCAAAACGCACCGAACCGTGGCATAGGCGTAGGCGTACCGTTTCACCCCTAATCAGCACATATCGTGTGTTGGAACATGTTAAAACCAAATACAATTTTATGAAACACAATGGATGAACCTTTAAGATCCTGCCTGCTGTAAGGCCACGACTGTGGCCCAAGGGGTTTTCATATATTGATGTTTGACCCTTTGACATGCATACAACGAAAGTGTGTGACAAAAGTTCCGTGAAAAAAATGTCACTAAGATATTTATTTCAATTTTTTTTTAAATAAGTTAATTACTAAGGAGAGATTAGCTTTAAATGAAGGGTACCAATGAAGGACTTAATACATCTCACATTTCAGCCCAAACCAGTGGATAATCGACAGATACACAGAAATCAATCATTTCCTTTAATTTTGTTATGGTATAAGCTATATTGCTGTACAACATAGACCCCTGGTATCTCAGATGGTATAAGCTATATTGCTGTACAATGTAGACCCCTGGTATCTCAGATGGTATAAGCTATATTGCTGTACAATGTAGACCCCTGGTATCTCAGATGGTATAAGCTATATTGCTGTACAATGTAGACCCCTGGTCTCTCAGATGGTATAAGCTATATTGCTGTACAATGTAGACCCCTGGTCTCTCAGATGGTATAAGCTATATTGCTGTACAACGTAGACCCCTGGTATCTCAGATGGTATAAGCTATATTGCTGTACAATGTAGACCCCTGGTATCTCAGATGGTATAAGCTATATTGCTGTACAATGTAGACCCCTGGTATCTCAGATGGTATAAGCTATATTGCTGTACAACATAGACCCCTGGTATCTCAGATGGTATAAGCTATATTGCTGTACAATGTAGACCCCTGGTATCTCAGACGGTATAAGCTATATTGCTGTACAATGTAGACCCCTGGTATCTCAGATGGTATAAGCTATATTGCTGTACAATGTAGACCCCTGGTCTCTCAGATGGTATAAGCTATATTGCTGTACAATGTAGACCCCTGGTATCTCAGATGGTATAAGCTATATTGCTGTACAATGAAGACCCCTGGTATCTCAGACGGTATAAGCTATATTGCTGTACAATGTAGACCCCTGGTATCTCAGATGGTATAAGCTATATTGCTGTACAATGTAGACCCCTGGTCTCTCAGATGGTATAAGCTATATTGCTGTACAATGTAGACCCCTGGTATCTCAGATGGTATAAGCTACATTGCTGTACAATGTAGACCCCTGGTCTCTCAGATGGTATAAGCTATATTGCTGTACAATGTAGACCCCTGGTATCTCAGATTGTATAAGCTATATTGCTGTACAATGTAGACCCCTGGTATCTCAGATGGTATAAGCTATATTGCTGTACAATGTAGACCCCTGGTATCTCAGATGGTATAAGCTATATTGCTGTACAACGTAGATGTTGAGGATTCAAATCAAATCAACTTTCATTTCTACTTCAACTTCGTAAATTTTACAGGTCCATTTGTCTACGTTGTTCTGAATATCTCATAACCGACTCTGGTGGTTATGCATATAACCTTCAACTTAAAACATAAGTAATAACGTCCTCAGGGGTGTCATACAAAATATCTAAATAGTAAATACTCTCACTGTCTAGCATAGATTCAAATGTAAACCAATATGCTTTGTAAAGCTGTGATCAAAGATATTACATAGCCAACCGTAACCTCGACTGGACTTCTAGTAGCTACATGAAGGCACCTCACATTTCAGCCCAAATCAGTGGATTAATCGACAGATACACAGAAACTTAATGCACATGCTTCCATTACAGACTGTATATGATCCAATATGAAAGATGCGGTTAATGTGAAAACAACCTTGATAACAATCTGTTACAACCCTTTATCCTACATCTGGCACAGTTCAACAGATACCAAAATGGTTTATCACCAACAAGGGATTATTTTATAAACATTTTTCACATCTAGTGGTTATTTCAAATTTACCAAGTTCATAGTTATATAAAAAATAGTCATGGGCTCTGTAGCTCATCAGGATTTGATTTATTATCTAAGGTTAAATATCTAAGTATCTCAAGTAATACATTGTTAACAAGCAAAAAATAGGTTTTTAGATCATGACCCCTGTGACCCGTATTTGGAATATCAGGGTCACCAATCCTACAATTAAGAATCACCTTTGACCAAAGAGTCTCAACACAACTTTTCAGCTCTCTAGACCTTTTGGAACTGGAGAAGAAGATGAAAATAGGTTTTTAACGATGTGACCCCGGTGACCCCATTTGGGGTCATGTGGTCACGAAATCTACAATTTAGAATCCCCATTGGCCAAGGAGTCTGCACACAACTTTTCAGCTCTCTAGACCTTTTGGAACTGGAGAAGAAGATGAAAATAGTTTTTTAAGGATGGGAATCAAGACCTAATTAACAAACTTCAGTCTCCATGTAACAAAGTTGGCATTCTGAATATTTAAGCTTTTTATGCCAACTGATTTCGGGCAAGTTGTTAAAAGGTTTTAGTGAAAATGCCTGCCATGCCCATATTTGACTGGGATTAGGACCAAATGAATAATCGTTGACCCTTTAGGTGCAAGGTCCCCCCTTACAAAATTTTCGCTTAGGAGGTGCAGCTAAAATGTGAAAGGTTTACAGATGACAGATGAGGGCCGGACGCCGGCCCATGCATTAAACTCATCTGGCTTTTCAGTCCCAATGAGCTAAAAAGAGAAATCTCATCAGTTTCTATCACAGTGTACCATTCCTTAAGATGCTTTAACAAATAATTAATGAGATGATTTTCTCGGTCAAACCGTCAAAGTAATTTTTGATAAATGTGAACGACGAAGTGGTAAACTGAAGAGTGCCTCGACCTAGGTATGGTGTAGAGAGAAGTAACAAAGATTGATAATGTTGGATGAGTGAGGACAGAAGAGAGGAAGATACAGACAGATCCAGTCTGGTGAAGCTGTAAGGTAGGTTATCATGCTATATTCACTCTACATCTCAAGATACGCCCCTCTGGCCGTGTCAGGCATGCATGTCACACACAACAACCAGCTTCTATCTCAAAGAATTCACATCACATGGACAAAGATGTTTGAGTTTTTTCAGACACACATCCTTTAACACTGGCCACATGGAAATGTCTTGAGATGTAGTGTGAGCAAGCGAGATACTTTGACTTACAGTGTTACCAGATACAGATAGAGCTAGCTAACTACAATACAGAGAGATGCCTGATCACCATACAAAGAGATCTCGCCTACCTTGACCAGTTCCTGTAGAGGGGAAAAATACATTCGTCAGTCAACAGTTGTCTGAATCGGGAGGTAATATCACCAATGGTAGCACTTGCATGCATCAATAGTTAAAGATCTTCAAATGTGTCAATACAGCACTTTATAAAGATGAAGTTAAATGCTGCCTATGTTCACTGGACATGATAGCAGTGTGAAGCAGAGATAAAGACAAGCTATGATCAAACAATGACATGATGGATGACATACGTAACAATTCTAATGCTTTCTTATCACGTTTTCACCAGGCATTCACAGATAAGGATGCAGGTTTACTGTCAATCACTAATGCTGAACAAACTTCATTAATACCTAATTATAAACTAAATTAACGAAAGTCAAATTCTCAAGATTCAGTATAATTACAATGATCAATTGCTTAAATTCTTCAAAGGCAATTGCTAGTTCAACAAGACTGAGATACCAGCAAGAAATAGAAAGTAATCTTTTGTCTGAAGTATTACAAAAGTTAAATACAGTAGACTGGAGTGGCCTTCAAATTCATTAGGTAAATTAATGAAACTGATTTAACAATTAAATCTTATGTAATAGCTTGTTGTCACAGCTTTACAGAGCATACTAGTTAATTCTAATCCCTTTTCGACAGAGGGGTCTTCTGTGAGATAGTGGCTGCAACGTGTTATGCACGAACTGGACATCTCAGAATTTATTGTCAAGCCACATCTAGTGTGGACTCTGAACCCACCCAGGGTTTAAATACCACAACTAGCACAGACTACAAAGGTCTCAAACTGCATATACAAAATGCTATTATGTTTCAGATGCTCATAAGATTCGTCACATGTTCACTTGGACTCTTCAAAGAAAACAATATTTATCTTTTTCAAAACCATAACAAGTGACATTTCAAGAGGAATTTTCAAAAGATCTGAGAATTAAAAGTAAAAATATTTCCCATCATTGATTTTGAAATCTAAACAAAGTATTTTGTTCACCTTTCCCAATCTGGAGAGGTTCGATAGGTCCTTCTGGCTCGTCATTTGTGTTTCGTCTCCGTCTCCTGTTCCCAGGGTTCCTTCGTTGTCGTCGATTTCCTCTCTTCACATCGCCGCCACCCTCTTCGTTCTCCTGAGTTTCATTGCAAGCCTCATTCTGGTCTTCAACGTCGTTGACCTGCGCTTGGTTGTCAGCCTCTGACATCTTGGAGAAGTTGGATTAAAGTAGCAAGTTCAACTGAAAAATGAGGATTGCCATTCAGTTGACTATAGGTTTACCAATCTTACATTTTCATCCATCAACTAATAATGACAGTCTTATATAACTCAGACCTTCCACCCATCTCAAACAATGTGTCCCTCCAGAATGCTCTGACTGTCCAATGATCAACTCAATCAGCTACTATCAATCTCTATGATCATGTATAATTATACCACCTCAGTCCAGTTTCAAACTATTGAACTCTAACTTTGAAATCAAGGATCACCAGGGGTAGAAACTAACCTGAAATGGTCACTTGCCTTTTGGGCTAGTAGCTTTCAGATCTTACTAGCCCAGCCAACATTCTTCTAGCCCAGTAACAAACATACAGGAGACGTAGAAAACAGATGATTAATGAATGAATGAAAACTCCTTTAATTTCAAATTATTAACTCATTTCACTTAAACATTATTATATTACCATATACTGGTATTGACTAGAATTTTCAAAGAGCGACCGACAGGGGTAAAAATTAACCTTTTCAATGCAGTAGCAATTTCTAAAAGTACTAGTCCAGACTTATTCCAGCTAGCCAAATACATCTCCATGATCATTTCATCTCAAATTTTAACTAGCCTTTCGGACTACCAGTTTGTACACTCAACTAGCCCAGCTTATTTTTCACTAGCCATGGGCTAGTGGGCTAATATCTATCCCCTGATCACCGAAGAGATTGCTCCAAACTTTGGTCACAAATAATTTTGTCAAGAGGCTCTAGAAAAAATATAGAATGACGAGAATATTTGGATAACTTCTTTATTTTCAATTGGCAATCTTTCAACGGCATCTGTGTCATTATCAGTCAGGTTCTATCACTGTTCTCTTCATCATAAATTTATCATGCGAGATCCAATGTACTGGTTCTGGGTGCTATAAGCTTACTAAATCATTTCTGATTTGTCAATCTCAAATAAATGACTGCTGTCAAGCACATGGAGCCGCAAGATATTCATAATTTCGAAATTAAATGATCTCAGTAAGAAATGATTGCAACGGGTTAATGTTTCGATCAGACATTCACACAAGCAGCAGTTTGTGCTCAATATTCATCGATCATTCTTATTTATTGTTTCCTTCACGCATTGCAGAAAAGAGGAGGGACTTTGAAAGTCACCACGATGTTTGTGTAAGGTGCTATCTGATAATTTAAAAAAAATTGCAACTTTAGAAAATGTTTCAGACTTCAACAGAAAGATAAAATACAAATTGACAGTATGTGATTCCCCTGTACAACCATTTTCTTTCAATCAAAGTTAACTTTTTGAAAAAACATTTCCAAACAAATCATTGCTGATTAAACCTTATTATTCCTACTTAAGTTGAGATGACTCTGACTCTATGTAAATATAATGGTTACACAAATATCTGAGTTGGGAAAGCAACAGTGAGAGAGGCTGTCAGTAGATAAGAAATTGATAATGTTATGATTGATAACCCAGTACCAAATGGCCTCGACCTGACGTCACTAAAAAGCACATGTGACGTCAGCTAAAACCCACATGGTACAACAAGTTTTACTTACAGTTTCAAAGTTTACTACCTACATTAATCAAACTAATAACAACAACATAATTTGCTCTCAAATGCAACAACACCTTAGTCGAGAAATGAAAGCGTGATAGAAATGTTTTTGGCTGAGCGACCCACTTTGCGACGTTAGCCGGCATGCACGAAAACATCAGTCAGGTGACGACCTTTAACTGCATTAACAAGTGATATAAAGTATATTTTGCACAAATATTCGTACTTATTTAACTGCTTGATTCGTTGTTCAATCGGATAATAACAATTAAATGAAGTCTGCACGGTTTGTAACAGCTGACACTTCTACACGTAAGCAGATGCCAAAAGTTCTATTTCAGCAAGGAGGCAGCCATGATCAGCATCGAACGGAGTGAAGGGTGATTCAAAAAGTATAACTCTCCTTTGCTGTTAAAATAGCGAACCATAATTAGATTTTACAGTTCCTTATATTATAGAAACGAAAACACAAATTATGTAGTGTGGAATATAGACACTCATTCTAATTAATGATAGATTATTTACAATCAAAGAGCATAAATAATAGAACTGCTTCAAAACAACATATAAATAGTTCAAGAGTATGCTATCTTGATTTTTAGGATGAGCCAAAAAAACTGTAAAAGTGTTTTAAAAAAGCAGAGGAAACGTAGTACGTATATAAAAACATTTCTGATCATAAATGTAACGGTTGCATAGGCGTAGGAACCGTTAAAAAATGGGGGTGGGGGGGGGGGGGGGGGGGGGGGGGGGGGTGCAATGTCATTTTAGTCCCCCAAACTGTCATTCTTTTCGAGGTAACTTGCAAAATCAAAGTTTTTCTGTCTATAAGTGTTATTAAATATCGGGATTTGCGTTTAAATCTTGATTTTGCCATCAAAACGAATAAACTTATCATATTCAGCATGATATATTGACACCCATTACGTTCTTTCCTAAGTTATTTCAGTTGCTACATACCATATCTATTGAATCCTCTTTGATTACCAGCTACAGCGTGTTGAACTTCTCATATCGGGTTATTTCGTTTCGCTGAAAGATTCGTCTTTTCATAAACCTTCCAGCAACTACGTACAAAGATGTATATAACCTAAATTGCAGTTTCGAAAAATATCCTTTCGCTTTGAAATATTACATGTATTCTGAAAAATACTTTGTGATGCAACTTCATGGATAAGATGTGATTTTTTTGTATCAACCAATTAGATCGATCACGTCTGCGAATCTTTTTCTGCGGTGAACAAAGATGGCGACCTCCATAGGCAGAAATTTAACGAAAACAGCAATCAATTCTTGGTGCACCTGGAGCAAGAACTTCGCCCAAGTGGCCGTAAGTAACATTATGAGATAACAATCGTTCCGACTGATCACTGATACAGTTTGAGTTGTCTTGCTGTATTCGCATCTTTCATATTTATAGAATGATATCAACATTAATGAAAATGTCCAATTTTCGATCATCACTTAATTTTTTATAAGATAAGATAAGACTTTATTATCCCGGAGGAAATACGTTTTACATCGAAACGGCCTCATATATACATAGATACACAATGAACAACTATAAATTACAATGATTACATGAAGATGACTGATATACTGATCACATCTAGCGTTTTATTTTACTGAGCATTCCCCTAATCATGATATGCAATTATTGCAGATATCTGGTTTGCCAAGCTTTGTTAAAATTGTGGAAGTTGGACCTCGGGATGGTTTACAAAATGAAAAGGTTGGTACGGGATGTTATGTTTTCGTAGACCAGACCTTCTGTCTCTTGTTTATCATAGTCTTATCATCATATTACATGTCATTTAGATAGTGAATAAAAATATTATAACATGGTTACATTCGGGATTACATTACACTACCTTTAAATGTACTTTTTCGGGCCGAGTCTGTTTGAGACTTGTGTTTACCGAAGTAAACTAGCTCTAAGGAAGAACAGACGAGCGTAGTTCAGTTCCAGCGTTTACTTGCAGGTCATGGCGGTTACACACAAACTGATGACGTCACACGCACGTACTGTTAGCGTGACTACTTGTTACATCTCCCTTTTGATAACAAAGAGAGTTCACTGCTATGGTAATAGTGATGACTAGAGAATATATTTTAGCTGTATAGATTATATAGATAATGTTGATATAAATCAGCTGTCGAACTGTAAATTTCACTTTGTGATGAAACATTAAACAAGAACAATTAAACAAGAACTTACGAAGTGGTACTATCCTGAAAAAGCATTTGTACTTTAACCCTTTAAGTGTCCATAGGAAATCTCTTTTTTTTTTTTTTTTTTTTTTTTTTTTCAGTACCACTTTAAAGTCCATGAATATGTGAAACTTGGCTGTAAACTTTTAAAAGTTCAAAACTTTGAAAAAAACACTAACTTCAATTAACTGTTCATTCACATCCTACACCCTACACACTGAAGACTACTCTGTAAAGTCATTGAGGTATTTTGGTTTTGTTACAGTTCTCCCAGATCTGGTTGTCACACTACTTTGTGTAGTTCTGAGGGTTGTCGGCTTCGGCGGCGACGCAGTTGGAGGTTGAACTTCTCTGCGTTGTGGAGAGGCTGAACGTTGAGGGGACAGGTCCATTTTCTCTGAGACTGGTGTTGATACCTCGTTGGTCTTCCTTAGATCTTTTCTATTGCGTCTAAGGATTTGATTGTTCTCAGTCATCACTGCATAAGATCTAGGCCTATCAGCGACAGGGCCTACAACTTCTGCTTTTCTCCACAACTTGTCACCTGTAGTATGTGGGGATATTCTTACACTATCACCACAGTTAAAAGGAGACAAGAGCTTGCTACCTTTGTTGTAGTAGGTGGCAGACTTCTTCTTCAACTCGAGCAATGACTTATGGGAGTCCACTGTCTCTGGTTTCAACAGTTTTCTTGATGTTGATAGTAGAGTCCTGGTTCTTCGGCTCATGAGACGTTGAGCTGGACTGCAACTCAGACCCTGAGTTGGTGTATTTCTAAAGTCCAAAATAGCAAGGTATGGGTCACTATTAGCTTGTTTAGCTTTCTTCAGCAGACTTTTGGCGGTCTTCACTGCTTGCTCTGCTTTTCCATTGCTTTGAGGGTAGGCTGGAGAGGAAGTGACATGAGTGAAGTCATAGAATTTGGCAAACTTTCTGAATTCGTCGGACGAATACTGAGGTCCATTGTCGGTGACACAGATATCAGGTATTCCGTGCCTGGCAAATTGTCCTTTCAGTTTGTTGATCACTGTTGCAGAACGTGTATCTGGAAGGAAGTCGATCTCCCAGAAGTTGGAGTAGTAGTCAACTGTTATCAGGTAGTTGCGATTGTCCAAGACAAACAGGTCAGAACCAACTTTTGCCCACGGAAGGTCAGGTACAACGTGAGGGATCATTGGTTCCTTTGGTTGACGGGAGTCGTTAGAGCGACATACGTCACACTTTGATACATAGTCTTTCACTGCCGCATTCATTCCTGGCCAGTAGATGCTCTCTCGGGCTCGTCGAAGACATCCTTCTGTGCCAATGTGTGACATGTGAATTTTGGAAAGCATATCTTTCCGGAGACTTTTCGGGATGACAGCTCTGTATCCTCTGAAGATCAATCCATCTTGTATGGTGAGCTCGTCCCGTGCATGAAAGTATGGTTTAGCAGCTTCCGGTACACTTGCGATTTGATCTGGCCAACCTTGCCAGATGACGTCGTACAGGGTTTGGAGATCTGGATCCTCCACGGTATGTTCCTTGATTTCTCGCAGTCTCTGTAGTCGTTTTGGAGCCTTGTGTAATGGTTTGACTACGATGACCTCAAGTGGCTTGTGATCTGACTGGACAGTCACAGATCGACCATATGTGTACTGATGAAACTTTTCCAGCCCAAACACAACAGCTAGGAGTTCCTTTTCGATTTGGGCGTATCTGGTTTCTGGGTCGGTGAGGGCTCTACTGGCGAAAGCAATGGGTTGACCGTTCTGTAGAAGTGCAGCGCCCAGTCCTTTCATTGATGCATCACACTGGAGTGTAACTGGTTCGCTGCTGTCGAAGAACTTCAATACAGGTTGATTGCTCACCAAATGTTTCACACTCTCTACTGCCTTGTCATGTATGTCTTCCCAGCACCATTCCACATTTTTCACAGTCAGTTTTCTAAGTGGCTCACAAACATCACTCAGATTTGGCAAAAACTTGCTCAGGTAGTTCACAAACCCAACAAAGCGTTGAACTCCAGCTACATCAGTAGGTTTCGGCATGTCCAACACAGCTTTGGTCTTTGCAGGGTCCGGTTTGAGTCCATCTGAAGTTAACAGATGACCCACGAAGGCGACTTCCTGAGACTTGAAGATTACCTTGTCCGGATTTATTTTGAGATTACGATCTCTGCACCGCTCCATGAGTGCTTTGAAGTTTGAGTCATGGTCCGCCACTGCCTCATCCATAGTTACACCTTCACCATAAATGAGGATGTCATCTGCGACGCCACGAACTCCTCGGAGACCCTCAATGACCTGGTCCTGTCGACGTTGAAATTCTTCCGGTGCTGAAGATATACCAAACGGCATACGCAGCCACCTGAACCTACCAAATGGACTGTTGAAGGTTGTGAGGTATGAACTTTCATTGTCTAAGGCGACATGCCAGAATCCATTTATTTGCGTCAACGACACTGAACACCTTCGCTTTTCCAAGATCAGGAATGATGTCATCAATGGTAGGCAAGGGATAATGACTTCTCAGTATCACATTGTTGAGGTCTTTCGGATCAATACATACCCTAAGTTTGTTTGGTTTCTCGACGATAACGAGACTCGAGACCCACTGAGTTGGTTCACTGACAGGAGCGATGACTTGGAGTTCAACAAGTCTATCTAACTCGGTCTTGAGTTTCGGCTTCAAGGCAAGCGGCACTTTTCTAGGTGGGTGCACTACTGGTTTCGCACTTTGGTCAAGGTTGATATAGTAAGTCCCTTCTAGAAGACCAGTTCCAGAGAACACATCCTGAAATTCATCTCTAACTGACTTGAGAGTAAGAGAGGGAGAACTTCAGAAGGTTGACATGTGAGTTTCAAAACATGATCATAATTCACAGAGATAAGATTCATCTTTTGAGAAGCTCTACATCCAATAATGGGGGTTGCTTTTGCATCTTCCACTACAATGAAGTTCACTTTGTACTTCAAATTGTCAGAGGGATTCACAATTTTGACCAAACATTTACCTACAGTTTTGATTGGAGTCTTGTCATACATGCTCAGTGAGTGGGTACTTGTGTCCAACTTTGCTGAAGCAGGTAGGAGAGCTTGAGGTAGTATGTTACAAGATGCCCCTGTATCAACCTGAAAACTGACAGGTTTGTCACATATGTTCAGAGTTGTGAACAATTGATTGGCACACATGTCATCATCTTTAACAAAGAAACAGACATTATCAGAATCATCAAGGGTGAGAGAGTTTATCACAACATAGTTCTCATCATCATAGTCATCTGACTCATCAACAGCATGTATTTTATGGTGTTTGCGGGCTTTACCTTTATCTTGTGAGGCAGGTTTAGATTGTCCTGGGCACATGGATGCTCTGTGATTTTTCCTATTACACCTTGAACAAATTTTTCCAAAAGCAGGGCACATGTTTCTGTTTCTTTCGTGTTCTAAACCACAGAATTTGCAACTGACCATGTTAATCTGTCTGCTATCTCGCTGTGAGTGAACTGATTCCTGTCTTTTACTGTATTGCTTTGGTTTCCCACGGCGAGAAGATTGTATTGCATGAACTGATTGTGCATCATCTATTGTTCTCAAATTTGCTTTGGAAAGTTCAGTTGCTCTACAGAGTTGTATACATTTATCCAATGTAAGCCCAATTTCCCGTAAGAGACGTTCTCTTAACTGTTTGTCATATACACCACACACTATGCGATCTCGCACCAATGAATCTGTCAAAGTTCCAAAATTGCATGTAGATGCCAATATTTTCAGATCTGTTATGTATTGGTCATAACTTTCATTTGTTTCCTGACTTCTGGTGAAGAATTTGTACCTCTCTACTGTTTAAGACTTCTTTGGATTACAGTATTGATCAAAAGAGTTGAAAACATTTGTCAAAGTTAATTGTCCTTCAGCAAAAGTCATTGTTTCATATACTTCCCTTCCTTGTGGACCAATAAGATATTTGAAATACTTCACCTTCATGTCATCCGACTTGCCTTCAGTGGTGAGATCGAGATACAGTTCTGTTTCCTCACGCCACTTTTTCCAACGATGTGAAAGATTTGAAGAGTGAAAGTCTAAATACTCAGGTGGTTTCAAGTTGATAGGTCCTCTGGACATAACTTCGGGAGCGACGACTTGTTGTTGATTAGCAGACGTCGGCTGTTTCCCGCCGGTCGCCATTTTCCAACTGTCACGTCAAACGTACGAGGCGTTAAAAAGTTCTGTAAACAACTTACAGGCGGTAGTTCTCACTGGAAAACGTGGGAAAACACTCTACCACAACTGTAGCACTTCTGACACCATGTTTGAGACTTGTGTTTACCGAAGTAAACTAGCTCTAAGGAAGAACAGACGAGCGTAGTTCAGTTCCAGCGTTTACTTGCAGGTCATGGCGGTTACACACAAACTGATAACGTCACACGCACATACTGTTACAGAGTCTATGGTGGTATTCAAACCCACACCCTCAGAGTAAGGCAACTATCACCAGCACCGACCGTAGTACCATACCAACAGCTTACCACACGACCACCAGGCCGCAACAAAAATCTAGGTCAAACAATCGATAGTTAAGCTAATTTTACATTCTGTACAACTCTGATATAGGCATCAAGCCTTTAGGGTTATAAAAAAATAACAGCATGCATGCATACAAAATTATTCAAACAATCAATTATATACTGCCTAAACTGATCATTCAATTCAAGTTCATAGGTCTACAACTTTACCCAGTTCTTCGACAATGTATATTTTAATGACAATTGTTGTAATTTTAATTCAGACTCTGGTTCCCACCGAGACGAAGGTTGAGTTTGTCAACCGTTTGTCTGATGCAGGTTTGCCAGTCATTGAGGTCACCAGCTTTGTTTCACCAAAATGGGTTCCACAGGTAAATTGTCTCTTTTTATTTCAATAACTGGATAACGTTAACAGAGGTAAATATATAAACAGTTCTCATGTCTCATATTTCAACAGAGAATGTTGTTGGTCTTTGGTAATTAAGTAAATGTTGTAATTAATAATTATATATAATGGTCTTAAATAATGATATGTTGCATCTATGAAATTTATGTTTGAAAAAATAATTGACGCTCAATCAAGGTTAAATCATATTACTGAAATATATTTAAATAAATAATGAATTGATCTAACTAGAGTTAACAACAGTGTTTACTAAAAGTTCATCCAAGTGACATGTGAAGGAACTGGTCCTTAGATCATCGCAGAGAAAGCAGGTTTATTATGTACAGTCATGTGGAATATTGTTACAGTTTTTTTTTATGTACAATCATTATGTGGAATATTGTTACAGGTTTTTTATGTACAATCATTATGTGGAATATTGTTACAGGTTTATTATATGTACAGTCATGTGGAATATTGTTACAGGTTTATGATGTACAATCATTATGTGGAATATTGTTACAGGTTTATTACGTGCAATCATTATGTGGAATATTGTTACAGGTTTTTTATGTACAGTCATGTGGAATATTGTTACAGGTTTTTTATGTACAATCTTTATGTGCAACATGGTTACAGGTTTATTACGTACAATCATTATGTGGAATATTGTTACAGGTTTATGATGTACAATCATTATGTGGAATATTGTTACAGGTTTATTACGTGCAATCATTATGTGGAATATTGTTACAGGTTTTTTATGTACAGTCATGTGGAATATTGTTACAGGTTTTTTATGTACAATCTTTATGTGCAACATGGTTACAGGTTTATTACGTACAATCATTATGTGGAATATTGTTACAGGTTTATTACGTACAATCATTATGTGGAATATTGTTACAGGTTTATTACGTACAATCATTATGTGGAATATTGTTACAGATTTTTTTATGTACAATCATTATGTGTGTAGTAGTGTGTAGGAAACTCTTAGTCCAAAAGAGAAGACCAAGTACTAGGGGTGTGAGGCTTGACACAGTTTATTATCAATCTATGTTGTGAACCCTGAAATACAGGAGTATAACAATATTAAAATATGATACACAAACACATTGTAACAAATCACTGTATCAACTTGACACATTTAGCATCATAAAAACATAATTATCATCCAATTACACAATACAGTCTTAGATACAACATCAGTGTGAAGTATTGCATCACATCATCCATATTACCATAAATAGAATCACCTTGATAATCAGCATGTGTAACATACACAGACATATAGAACTCAACTTATTCGCATTACAATAAATAGCCATGCATTATTACACATTATGTATAACAAATACATATGCATACAGAATCATGACACACATGATAATTAATATTCACATCATAAAATGTAAACATACCGGATACTTATTGATACAAAATACATGAAATACATATGCAAATATAAAATACACAAAGCCATGAAACTCACCGCTGCGTGACAGCAGGTTCACGATAGATATAAGTCAGTTATGGTCACAGTCACATGGTTATCTAAAAGCAAATAATTAAAACTAATATAAAACCTATCTCAGTAGCTAGCACACATTCAAACAATCACTCACCTCAGACACACATTTACATTTAATGAATGGTTTATGATAAATTAGGTAATATGCATTTAAGTTATGATGGTTAAGATATAAATGATATTAATGCATATGAAAATATAAACCAGACCAATTGCTTACAATGGCCGATACATAAATATAACCTTACTCAATCTAAAGTATTATCTTTAGATTAGATCCTATTTAGATATAAGATTAAAATATGATATATACAATACACAATAACATACAATAATACACAAATAGAAACTAACCTCAGTAATAAGAATATGACTCCTGGTGAACTTCAAGGCACAACTCTATGGGAAAACCTCCAAGAAAATCACACTAGGAACAACCGAGATGACGACCAGCAGAATGTATCAAACTGACTGACTAGAAATGTTAAAACCTAAATCTTATAACACCCATAAAGACAATAGAAAGCAAGCTAGACTGTAAGAGAGAGGAGAGTTGAAAAGGAGATAGCTTGGGTATTGAGTGAAGTGCATGTGACAGGGCATGGCCTGGAGTGCAGTGGCTATTTTTAGTAAATACTATGCTAAACTAATTGTAAATGGTTTGATTTAGTAACTTAACTTGATAGCTAACACATAGAATATATTAGATTGATAAATAGATAACTTTATACTAAATATTTAACTTTAAAGTATCTAAATCTAATGGAATAAAATGACTTAGCAAACTAATGATTCTTATCACTAGTGCTGATTTTAAAAACACTAACTATGTTAAAATGCTATAAACAACACAACTCCAACTGTCTTTCAACTAGAGTTTAATCATAAATAAATCTATGTACAATTCCAACACTGCCACATGTGCAACATGGTTACAGGTTTATTATGTTTAACATGTACAGTCATTATGTGGAACATTGTTACAAGTTTATTATGTTTAACATATACAGTCATTATGTGGAACATTGTACATGTACAGTCATTTAGTGGAACGTTGTTATGATGTTTAACATGTGTTTATAATCATTATGTTCCACATGTGTTACAGGTTTATTATGTTCTGAATATGTTACAGGTATATTATGTTCCACATGTGTTACAGATTTATTATGTTCCACATGTGTTACGGTTATATTATGTTCCGGATGTGTTACAGGTTTATTATGTTCCACATGTGTTACAGGTAAGCCTATATTATGTTCCACATGTGTTACAGGTATATTATGTTCCACATGTGTTACAGGTTTATTATGTTCCACATGTGTTACAGGTAAGCCTATATTATGTTCCACATGTGTTACAGGTATATTATGTTCGATATGTGTTACAGGTATATTATGTTCCACATGTGTTACAGATTTATCATGTTCCACATGTGTTACAGGTACCGGTATATTATGTTCCACATGTGTTACAGGTATATTATGTTCCACATGTGTTACAGGTAGGCCTATATTATGTTCCACATTTGTTACAGGTATATTATGTTGGATATGTGTTACAGGTATATTATGTTCCACATGTGTTTATAATCATATGATGTTTGTGCTCCTGACAGATGTCTGACCACAGCGAGGTTATGGAACGCATCAGGAGACGAGAGGGAGTCGTGTACTCAGTGCTCACGCCCAATCTGAAGGGCTTTCAGTCAGCGGTAACATTCATTTCACACATGCTCCTTTTAAGAATTCAATTACTTCTTGATAAATATTGAAAAGTGTCACCTTTATAACCATCAGTATCTTTGTATTATTGTATTACATTTTAAAATCATTTGCCCAGGGGCTGAAATTAACCATATGAAATCACTGGTCATTTGGACTAGTTAATTTTCTTAAGTAACAGCCCAAAGAAATTTCAGCTACACAAATGCATCTACAGGATCATATTATCTTTAAATTCAACCTAGTTGTTTGCACTACCAGTCAAAACATGTTTATAGCCCAGCAACGTTTTCCTTAGCCATGGACTACCAGACTATTGCCAATTTCGAACCTTTTAAATTTAGAAATCTGGCTTTTGGTAAATGTTAGAGGGTTTAGATTCTATTCTCATTATACTGATGCATGTTCAACTATTTGCAAAGATGGATGATTTGTTTGACAGATTTCTGCTCGTGCTGATGAAGTCGCCATCTTTGGAGCAGCATCAGAATCCTTCAGCAAGTAAGGAATGAATTATCGGAATGATACAAAACGAATAATGAAGAAAAATTTTCTTTCATCTTGAGATGATACACAGAAGTAGAACTTGTAATTGCAGGTTATTAATGAAATGTTTATTTAATATGTTTAATTGTTTATTGCAGGCATTAATGAAGCTGTCCTTCTAAATAGTGAAACATTTTTACGTTAAATTGTAGATTTCATGACCCTGTGACCTCAAATGGGGTCACAGGGGTCACAACCCCAAAAACCTATATTCATTTTCGTCTCCAGTTCCAAAAGGCCTAGAGAGCTGAAAAGTTGTGTGCAGACTCCTTGGTCAATGGGAATTCTAAATTGAAGATTTGGTGACCCCGTGACCTCAATTGGGGTCACAGGGGTCACAACCTTAAAAACCAATTTTCCTCCTCTTCTCCAGTTCCAAAAGGTCTAGATACCTGAAAAGTTGAATTAGTTAATGTATACAAAGCCTAATGAGCTACAGAGCCGATGGCTCTATTTAAAAAAAATATGTTTCCATGGCAACAGTTTTGACTTTGTTTATTGGAAGGGTAGAGTTTCTTTCCGGAGCGAATTTTAAAATCTGATCGACCAATCCTCACCAAATTTTGTATACTACCCCCTCAAATCATGTAGATGTGTGGTTTAGGGGTTTCAACATTTTTAACTTTATATTTTTCTGTTTCCATGGCAACATTTTGTACATTTAAAAAGTTAATCAGTTTAAATGAATTTCGCCAAAACTCTGTATAGTTTTTATTATGTACTGATAAAACTGATTATTCAACTTATGTGGGGCTGGGGGGATAAGTCATCTCTCCTGATGGCTCTTGTCTCATTGCACCATGGTTATATTTGGGATAACACTACCTTCAATAATACAAATTCTTGTACTTTTTCGGACCAAGTCCCTTACGAGATTTGAAAAAACTATTGAAGGTAGTGTTATCCCAAATATAACCATGTTGTATTTGTTCTCTATCTAAATGACAGGTATTTCTACTTTTCTCATTGTATTGGAGATATTTTTGATAGCCTGTTAACTGATGAATGTTCCGAGTTTAAAATGTATTGTTGTGATGCAGGAAGAACATCAACTGTTCTATCGCAGACAGTCTGAAGAGGTTCGAGGAAGTAGTGGCAGCAGCGAAACAGCGAAACATTCCGGTCCGAGGGTGAGGGAGAGGCATTGACTACATCTAATCATGAATAGATAGATAATTTGACTGTTCAAGATAAACAAAGAATAGAAAAGATTGATAGATTGGCAAAGCCTTAGAGGCATATCCAATTACATGGCATCAGAGTTGTCTCTCTTTATTCAGTATTTCCTACATTCCATATTCATTTTAGTTTTTGTGTGGGGCTTAACTAATTGATAGTAGTTTTTTCTCTCTATATCTGCTATGAATTGGTATCTGTTGAAATGTTGAACTGGTTTTACTTCTTGTTGATGGAAATATTTTTGCATGATCTTCTCTTCCCTGCGTCCCCAGGTACGTGTCGTGTGTGCTGGGCTGTCCGTACGAGCAAGAGGTTTCTGCTGAGAAAGTAGCAGAGGTAATCCAGTGTATACACTCCTAGTAGCAGAGGTAATCCAGTGTATACACTCCTAGTAGCAGAGGTAATCCAGTATATACACTCCTAGTAGCAGAGGTAATCCAGTGTATACACTCCTAGTAGCAGAGGTAATCCAGTGTATACACTTCTAGTAGCAGAGGTAATCCAGTGTATATACACTCCTAGTAGCAGAGGTAATCCAGTGTATACTCTCCCTAGTAGCAGAGGTAATCCAGTGTATACACTCCTAGTAGCAGAGGTAATCCAGTGTATACACTCCTAGTAGCAGAGGTAATCCAGTGTATACACTCCTAGTAGCAGAGGTAATCCAGTGTATACACTCCTAGTAGCAGAGGTAATCCAGTGTATATACACTCCTAGTAGCAGAGGTAATCCAGTGTATACTCTCCCTAGTATCAGAGGTAATCCAGTGTATACACTCCTAGTAGCAGAGGTAATCCAGTGTATACACTCCTAGTAGCAGAGGTAATCCAGTGTATATACACTCCTAGTAGCAGAGGTAATCCAGTGTATACACTCCTAGTAGCAGAGGTAATCCAGTGTATACACTCCTAGTAGCAGAGGTAATCCAGTGTATACTCTCCCTAGTAGCAGAGGTAATCCAGTGTATACACTCCTAGTAGCAGAGGTAATCCAGTATATACACTCCTAGTAGCAGAGGTAATCCAGTATATATACACTCCTAGTAGCAGAGGTAATCCAGTGTATACACTCCCAGGGATCACCCTGGGAAAATGGGTGTATGGGAAAAAATCCCCCCCATGACAAAAGCAATGGGATTTTTAGGAAAGTAATGGGATATTCCAAAAGTCTGATGGGATTTTAAAGAATCAATTTTAAAAAGTACTATAATACAATAAAATAATGAAATAAAATTACACTATCTTTCTTTGTAACATAACAACATGATAATCTTGTAATGATCATGATGGACTTCATTTGAAAATTGAAAGACTATGACTTTATTCACAGAATCATTTGATGTTCTATAATATAAAGATTAATTACATATCACAATTATAATAATTTTAAATTAATTATTTTATTATAAATAGTAACAGGTTTTGATACTAGCTAAATTAATTTCAAATGCTAATGATAAACATGCACAAACTGCAATTTAAAATTTGTTATCAGTTTTTCTTGACCCAAACAAATATATATATCCTAACATGTTTCGTAATTTTTAAAAATAATCATGATTATATTTTTGGGAAAAAAAAACAATGCAGTACTGCAGTACCTAGGAACATTCTTTTTCAATCAGAAATTTACAATTTATTTCGCAGACAGACAGACAGACAGACAGACAGACAGACAGACAGATATTTTATTATAGTCTCACCTCATTACAAAGATTCATACATAATTATAATATATATATATACACCGTTATAAAATACTTATCACAAGAGTTAAATAGTATGTATAAAATGTAACGAGCCACCCTGTATAGGGTTATGAGAGACTTTAAAAGCATTTAAAATACATATGAAAAAGTACATAAAATTTATAAAACTAAAAAGTGTAAACAGGAATTAAGAATACAAAAAACCATTTCGTTTTGATAAAATACTATAGCAGGTTTTGGCACTTGTATAAATAACAGCCTGGTTAGAAAGGATAAAACTGACTTTCCGAGGATCATCAAAGTGTATAAAATCTTCTTCCATATCTCTACATCTTTTCAGCAATTCCTTTCTTTCGGTGTCATATAAGTGGCATATTAAGAGCACATGTTCCTCGTCTTCTACACCATCGTGACAAACCGGACATATTCTCTCATTTAGTGGTGTATTAGTGTAGCGTCCAGTTTCTATCTTGAGGGGAGCTACTCCACTCCTGAACTTGGCTAAAGCTGATCTGTATTTCCTTGGCATAGCGGTTATTACATAGTCTTCAGTTTTGTAGTGTTTCTTGAAGTTGCTGTACGTTCTAAGTTTGTTTCCCCCAATTCCTCTCTTTCCATCTTGTCTTGAAACTTCTTTGCACCAAATTTCTTTAAAGTGTTGAAGAGTTCTGCTTTTAATGATATCCACTATGTACTTGCTGTCGTATAGTCTGTCTAACGGTAAAACGTGTCCCAGGTCATATTCTTGTAACTTCTTATGTATGCGTGAGGTCCAGTTTGATTTTCGTCTTACTGCCCATTTGTGGCTCCACTTGAATATCTTGTAGTTTAGGCGCTGCTGGTCCATTCTCCTAAGACGCATATACTGTCGTGTAACTGATCCCCATTGTCGCACTAAGGGTGGATCCCAGCCCATATCACCCGACACAGCATTGTTTGGCGCAAATTTTCTCAGCCCTAGGAAGTATCTCATTGCACGATTTTGGACAGCATCTATGCATGACATGTTGTAGGTGCCCCAAATGTTCGCTCCGTATTCAATCACTGACCATACCATAGCATCAAAAAGCTTCGTAAAAGTCCTGTACTCCATGCCACCTAAAACTTTGAACTTCGATATCAAGAGTCCCAGCGCTCTGCTTGCAGAGCTTGCAGATGCCTTTGCCATTCTCTTGTAGTCTAGGTGCTCTGTAAGTAAGATTCCCAGATATGTATACTTGTCCACTATTTCCATATATTCACCTCCACACTGGAAAACAGTTGATGTTCTTTCCATTTTTGCACCACGGAAGTGTATTACTTTAGATTTAGAGTGGTTCACAGTCATTTCATTCTTCAAGCACCATTTGCTTAGGCAATCCAATAAAATGTTGAGGTCATTTTCTGATTCGGCCAGTAAAACTATATCATCAGCGTAGGCTAAAATTCCTACTTTGCAATCGTCAACTGATACACCAATGTCTAAACTGGTAACCAAAGACAGGAGGTCATTTACATACAAATTGAATAATAAAGGGGACAATAGGCATCCTTGCTTAAGTCCGTTGTTCACGTCGAACCAAGGAGTATGTCTGCCATTCAGTCGAACACAACACTTGACCTGTTTGTAGATGGAGGTTATTGCACCGAACATCTTGCCTCTAATACCAATATCCCGTAGTTTCTCCCATAGAATGCCTCTGTTGATGAAATCATACGCCTTGCGAAAATCTATAAATGCTGCAAATGTAGACTTGCCCATTGCTTTACGTGTTTCAATTATGGAAGTAATTGACGTCACATGATCTATCGTAGATCTTCCCTTCCGGAAACCGTTCTGACTGTCTTCTAGTATGGTGTGAGTTTCTGTAAAACAAGAAAGTCTATAATTTAGAATGCTGCAATAAAGCTTATAACTTGCACTTGTTAGCGTCAGTCCCCTATAAGAATGAGGGTCTCTCCTATCTTCTGTCGACGACTTTGATATGGGGTTTATTACAGCCTTTGTCCATTCTGTTGGTATGCAACCTTTATCATAGCATATATTAAAGAGCTTATGCAAATACTGTGCACATTTCTCGTTCTTTAAAACTTCCATTGGTATATTATCCAAACCCGGTGCTTTTCCAAGTTTAGCTTTCTTGATTGCGACCTTCATTTCTTCGAGAGATATAAGGCTGTCCATATTACTAGTGTCTTCCTCGTCAGTTAAACAAGTATTAAGTGCTCCATCGCCCTGAGGAGCATTCCCTGTGCAATTGAGAGTGTCCGAGTATGCATCGCAACTAAAAGAAATATTTATTTATATATTAAATTCTAAATTTCTTCACTTGCAAAGATCTGTCATGCTATTTAATATGAAAACGATTTAAAGACCTACCGGTAATTAAGATTAACTGAAACACAAGGTTATTATGTAAATATATAGAAATACAACTTTACTCTCAAAACTGTATTTACAGTTGTCTGGTCGTAAATCTATCTGTTCATTAGTGATACGCGGTCTCTTAATCACAAATTGTCAGTCACTTTCTCTACTTCTGAAATAAATTGGAAGATTTTCTGAATATCTTGACCCCCTCTCAATTTCAAAGAACTTTTCTTGAGTGGCATTTTAAATTATAAATGTTTCTTCTCGCATGCTTGTCGACTACCATTCATTCAAAGACACTGTGAATGTCAAGGCCGTTTATCATTCGGAAGAACTGTAAATGTGAAATGAACCTCGAAATACTGATACTATTCTACAGGCTGCCGACTAAAGTCGATGAAACCCGACATGACCCGAGTGTCGAAACTCAATTTCTATAAATAGATACGATCTTTGATGGCAATATTGACAGCAACACATTCGAACATACTTACAAGCAAAAACCAAAAGTTTCCTGATAATTTAAAGAATGTTAAAGAAAGGTAGATCGCAGTTTAATTTTGATAATGCGAAATTTATCGCACTGCAAATTTTTTAATGGGATATTTAGAATTTTAATGCGATAATATCGCAAAATCGCGTCCCAAAGTGATCCCTGCACTCCTAGTAGCAGAGGTAATTCAGTGTATACACTCCTAGTAGCAGAGGTAATCCAGTGTATATACTCCTAGTAGCAGAGGTAATCCAGTGTATACACTCCTAGTAGCAGAGGTAATCCAGTGTATACACTCCTAGTAGCAGAGGTAATCCAGTGTATACACCCCTAGGAGCCGAGGTAATCCAGTGTATATACTCCTAGTAGCAGAGGTAATTCAGTGTATACACTCCTAGTAGCAGAGATAATCCAGTGTATACACACTCCTAGTAGCAGAGGTAATCCAGTGTATACACTCCTAGTAGCAGAGGTAATCCAGTGTATACACTCCTAGTAGCAGAGATAATCCAGTGTATACACACTCCTAGTAGCAGAGGTAATCCAGTGTATACACTCCTAGTAGCAGAGGTAATTCAGTATATATATACTCCTAGTAGCAGAGGAAATCCAGTGTATATACACTCCTAGTAGCAAAGGTAATCCAGTGTATACACACTCCTAGTAGCAGAGGTAATCCAGTATATACACTCCTAGTATCAGAGGTAATCCAGTGTACACACTCCTAGTAGCAGAGGTAATCCAGTATATACACTCCTAGTAGCAGAGGTAATCCAGTGTATATACACTCCTAGTAGCACAGGTAATTCAGTGTATACACTCCTAGTAGCAGAGGTAATCCAGTGTATATACACTCCTAGTAGTAGAGGTAATCCAGTATATATACACTCCTAGTAGCAGAGGTAATCCAGTATATATACACTCCTAGTAGCAGAGGTAATCCAGTGTATACACTCCATACACTCCTAGTAGCAGAGATAATCCAGTGTATATACACTCCTAGTAGCAGAGGTAATCCAGTGTATACACTCCTAGTAGCAGAGGTAATCCAGTGTATACACTCCTAGTAGCAGAGATAATCCAGTGTATATACACTCCTAGTAGCAGAGTTAATCTAGTGTATACACTCCTAGTAGCAGAGGTAATCCAGTGTATATACACTCCTAGTAGCAGAGGTAATCCAGTATATATACACTCCTAGTAGCAGAGGTAATCCAGTATATATACACTCCTAGTAGCAGAGGTAATCCAGTGTATACACTCCTAGTAGCAGAGGTAATCCAGTGTATATACACTCCTAGTAGTAGAGGTAATCCAGTGTATACTCTCCCTAGTATCAGAGGTAATCCAGTGTATACGCTCCTAGTAGCAGAGGTAATCCAGTATATATACACTCCTAGTAGCAGAGGTAATCCAGTGTATACACCCCTAGTAGCAGAGATAATCCAGTGTATATACACTCCTAGTAGCAGAGGTAATCCAGTGTATACACTCCTAGTAGCAGAGATAATCCAGTGTATATACACTCCTAGTAGCAGAGGTAATCCAGTATATACACTCCTAGTAGCAGAGGTAATCCAGTATATATACACTCCTAGTAGCAAAGGTAATCCAGTGTATACACTCCTAGTAGCAGAGGTAATCCAGTGTATACACTCCTAGTAGCAGAGGTAATTCAGTGTATACACTCCTAGTAGCAGAGGTAATTCAGTGTATACACTCCTAGTAGCAGAGGTAATCCAGTGTATACACTCCTAGTAGCAGAGGTAATCAAGTGTATATACACTCCTAGTAGCAGAGGTAATCCAGTGTATACACTCCTAGTAGCAGAGGTAATCCAGTGTATATACACTCCTAGTAGCAGAGGTAATCCAGTGTATACACTCCTAGTAGCAGAGGTAATCCAGTGTATATACACTCCTAGTAGCAGAGGTAATCCAGTGTATACACTCCTAGTAGCAGAGATAATCCAGTGTATATACACTCCTAGTAGCAGAGGTAATCCAGTATATACACTCCTAGTAGCAGAGGTAATCCAGTGTATATACTCCTAGTAGCAGAGGTAATCCAGTGTATACACTCCTAGTAGCAGAGGTAATCCAGTGTATACACTCCTAGTAGCAGAGGTAATCCAGTGTATATACACTCCTAGTAGCAGAGGTAATCCAGTGTATATACACTCCTAGTAGCAGAGGTAATCCAGTGTATATACTAGAGCTGCAACGATACATTCGTATATTCGGTGAATCGAACCGTGGCAGTGTGTGAATCGTGAATCGTATTCGTTACAATGAAAACCGAATATTTTCGATTTTTTTTTTTTTTTACTGTTCACAATAACATAATTATTTTGCACGAATTTTGTATTTAATCGGAATAAAAATACGTTTTTATTTACGTTCACAAAGTGTTTTATGCGTGAATCATATTTCACATCGTCTCAACCTGTCAACGGGAAGTAATGCGAGATCTATGTTCCATCTCGTCGTTATAAAACTCGATATTGCTGGTCAAAGTAAACATCACAAGAGTCAAAATTAATGAAAACATTATTCAATACGGCAACACACAAACGACAAGTTTATTTTATTTGTTGATTAACTGTTGTAATTTGTCTCTCAACGTCAACGATCGAGTTAAAATAAAAATCTTCGCTCCCGGAACGAGCATAAATAAATGTAAACTCCATATTTGGATGACCCAATTATGGCTTAGCCAATCGCTGGCGTGGTAAAGACTGGCTCGACCAATGGAAAGGCCAGAAAGGTTTCGTTGGGATTTTTCATCCAGCCCTTATCGAAGCTATTCAACTAGAATTTGTAAACAATTGATGAGTATTTTGTACACCTATTGTAACATTTTACGTCAGTTTAATGCAGTTGTTACAGGAAATGAACTATTTTGGCTTGGAAAGATATCAAGACACGAAAATAACATCGTTTTTAACGTTGATAGTTGACACAACTCACAAGCTGAACTTAATTTGTTGCTATTTTTATCTGTTATCATATTCGTGAATAATTATTCGTATTCGCTACCCCATATTCGTGATACGTATCGTATTCGCCTGGTAGTGTATTCGTTGCAGCTCTAGTATATACACTCCTAGTAGCAGAGGTAATCCAGTGTATACACTCCTAGTAGCAGAGGTAATTCAGTGTATATACACTCCTAGTAGCAGAGGTAATCCAGTATATATACACTCCTAGTAGCAGAGGTAATTCAGTGTATACACTCCTAGTAGCAGAGGTAATCCAGTATATATACACTCCTAGTAGCAGAGGTAATCCAGTATATATACACTCCTAGTAGCAGAGGTAATCCAGTGTATACACTCCTAGTAGCAGAGGTAATCCAGTATATATACACTCCTAGTAGCAGAGGTAATCCAGTATATATACACTCCTAGTAGCAGAGGTAATTCAGTGTATACACTCCTAGTAGCAGAGGTAATCCAGTATATATACACTCCTAGTAGCAGAGGTAATCCAGTATATATACACTCCTAGTAGCAGAGGTAATCCAGTGTATGTACACTCCTAGTAGCAGAGGTAATCCAGTATATATACACTCCTAGTAGCAGAGGTAATTCAGTGTATACACTCCTAGTAGCAGAGGTAATCCAGTATATATACACTCCTAGTAGCAGAGGTAATTCAGTGTATACACTCCTAGTAGCAGAGGTAATCCAGTATATATACACTCCTAGTAGCAGAGGTAATCCAGTATATATACACTCCTAGTAGCAGAGGTAATCCAGTATATATACACTCCTAGTAGCAGAGGTAATCCAGTGTATACACTCCTAGTAGCAGAGGTAATTCAGTGTATATACACTCCTAGTAGCAGAGGTAATCCAGTATATATACACTCCTAGTAGCAGAGGTAATTCAGTGTATACACTCCTAGTAGCAGAGGTAATCCAGTATATATACACTCCTAGTAGCAGAGGTAATCCAGTATATATACACTCCTAGTAGCAGAGGTAATCCAGTGTATACACTCCTAGTAGCAGAGGTAATCCAGTATATATACACTCCTAGTAGCAGAGGTAATCCAGTATATATACACTCCTAGTAGCAGAGGTAATTCAGTGTATACACTCCTAGTAGCAGAGGTAATCCAGTATATATACACTCCTAGTAGCAGAGGTAATCCAGTATATATACACTCCTAGTAGCAGAGGTAATCCAGTGTATGTACACTCCTAGTAGCAGAGGTAATCCAGTATATATACACTCCTAGTAGCAGAGGTAATTCAGTGTATACACTCCTAGTAGCAGAGGTAATCCAGTATATATACACTCCTAGTAGCAGAGGTAATTCAGTGTATACACTCCTAGTAGCAGAGGTAATCCAGTATATATACACTCCTAGTAGCAGAGGTAATCCAGTATATATACACTCCTAGTAGCAGAGGTAATCCAGTATATATACACTCCTAGTAGCAGAGGTAATCCAGTGTATACACTCCTAGTAGCAGAGGTAATTCAGTGTATATACACTCCTAGTAGCAGAGGTAATCCAGTATATATACACTCCTAGTAGCAGAGGTAATTCAGTGTATACACTCCTAGTAGCAGAGGTAATCCAGTATATATACACTCCTAGTAGCAGAGGTAATCCAGTATATATACACTCCTAGTAGCAGAGGTAATCCAGTGTATACACTCCTAGTAGCAGAGGTAATCCAGTATATATACACTCCTAGTAGCAGAGGTAATCCAGTATATATACACTCCTAGTAGCAGAGGTAATTCAGTGTATACACTCCTAGTAGCAGAGGTAATCCAGTATATATACACTCCTAGTAGCAGAGGTAATCCAGTATATATACACTCCTAGTAGCAGAGGTAATCCAGTGTATGTACACTCCTAGTAGCAGAGGTAATCCAGTATATATACACTCCTAGTAGCAGAGGTAATTCAGTGTATACACTCCTAGTAGCAGAGGTAATTCAGTGTATACACTCCTAGTAGCAGAGGTAATCCAGTGTATATACACTCCTAGTAGCAGAGGTAATTCAGTGTATACACTCCTAGTAGCAGAGGTAATTCAGTGTATACACTCCTAGTAGCAGAGGTAATCCAGTGTATATACACTCCTAGTAGCAGAGGTAATTCAGTGTATACACTCCTAGTAGCAGAGGTAATCCAGTGTATATACACTCCTAGTAGCAGAGGTAATTCAGTGTATACACTCCTAGTAGCAGAGGTAATCCAGTATATATACACTCCTAGTAGCAGAGGTAATCCAGTGTATACACTCCTAGTAGCAGAGGTAATCCAGTGTATACACTCCTAGTAGCAGAGGTAATCCAGTATATATACACTCCTAGTAGCAGAGGTAATTCAGTGTATACACTCCTAGTAGCAGAGGTAATTCAGTGTATACACTCCTAGTAGCAGAGGTAATCCAGTGTATATACACTCCTAGTAGCAGAGGTAATTCAGTGTATACACTCCTAGTAGCAGAGGTAATCCAGTATATATACACTCCTAGTAGCAGAGGTAATTCAGTGTATACACTCCTAGGAAACTTGGTATTTCTAATTCTCTTGTGCTGGCCTTTCAATCTATTTCCACATCATTTGTAAGAACAGTTGGTATACCAATTCATTTGTATTTGAGTTAACATGTTGACATTTTCATGAGTGGCACACAAATGTACGCAAATTATTTTGTCAAGTTGTGTTGGTTATATTATTAAAATTTTATTGCAGGTAGCAAGAAGTCTGTTGGATATGGGATGCTACGAGATTTCGCTAGGGGACACAATCGGGGTGGGGACGCCAGGGGGGATGCGTCATCTGCTCCAGGTTGTCAGCCAGCAAGTCCCCCTCGACAAGGTCGCCGTCCACTGTCATGACACGTATGGACAGGCACTCGCTAATATCTTGGCTGCGTTGCAGGTACCTGGCACTGCTCACTTCAGTCAGCGGCTTTATTCTTCTTGAATGACAAAAGAAAAAGAGGGGTCTGATTTTCCCTGGCCACAATCACCCTCACCATCAAAAAGGCATAAGTTTGGCAGTAGAGAATACCATCTCTTAACTTCATTAGTTCAACGTCAAACGTCAGCCTCATTTATTATCTGATGTTGAATATTGACCTGACCCATGATCAACATCTGATAATTAATGAGGCCTATTATCACATTGACTTTGTAATTTTATAAATTAATAATTAATGTTATGATGATAAGTTCCTCCAAAGCAGCAAGTTGACCTGAGTTATCTCCCTTGTTGCAGATGGGTGTGAGTGTGGTGGACAGCTCGGTGTCAGGACTCGGAGGGTGTCCATACGCGAAGGGAGCAAGCGGCAATGTGTCCACTGAGGATGTTGTGTACATGCTTAATGGACTGGCTATCAAATCTGTGAGTCTCCTCTCCTGTTAGGCAATAGAGTGATCCCATTTTAATTTGACACACAATAAGATCTCTTTGTAAATACCACATTCACTTTCAGAGGTAACAAAATTATAACTACCGGTATTTAATTGAAGTGCATGCATTACCTGCACTAAACTATGATACAATTTATTTCATTTTGAAAAGATGACGAGTAGTCAATGTTGTCACGTGTTTTAATAAACTGTGATATTAACTTCCCTACCTTCCAGTTTATTGTCGACCAGTATATTGACAGCCAAGTAGCTGTGACACTTCTTCCCAAAATCATTGTGAAATATCAAACACTTAATCGGTTGAAGCAGTTTTAGCTATCAATGTATATATGAACAGTATATAAGTATACAGCTCCTTCTTGAAGGGAGGCTAGAAACAAGACTTGTATGAAATAGTTTATTCAGTATTAAGGCCACATGCCCTTGTGCAATGTAAAAAATTCATTTTGTTAAAATAGACAAGTTTGGTGCAATAACTTAAACATCACAACATTTGTTTACAGGCTTTATGTGATATATACATACAATTTACATTACTGAACAAGGTAACATATATAAATTTCTTTAATATAGTGTGAAAACACATGTAAACGATTGACATTTTCATTTTGCAAGAGAGTATCTAGAGATTTTCTTGTTTTAAATTTCAAGTATAACATGTATTCCTTCTTAATTCGTTATACATAGGGCATACAAACATAAAATGTAATTCATCTTCTAAAACATTAACCCATGGACAAAATCTTTATTCTCAAGGAAATTATTTCTTCTTCCGATGTTTTTCATTATTTTCAGTTCACCTATTATTAAGAGTATTAAAAATCGTCTTAAAACTTTGTTGTATGTTGCAGGGGGTGGATCTCGACAAACTCATTGATGCTGGTCACTACATCTCCAACGCTCTCGGCAGAAAACCTGGCTCTAAAGTGTCGCAAGCCATCAAGTCTTGTCTGTAGCTTGTAGTGACCTTCTGATAGATATTTGTTTGATTGGCATTCTAGAAGTTGATGTTATGAAGAATAGAGACGATTTTATGGATAAACAACTTCTTTATTCTTTGAAGGCGACGTTTCGACATAGGTTCTAATGTCCTTGTCAAGTGGTGATGTACCATATATAGATCTTGTCATCCACACTGTCGTCTTGTATTCAGAAAAGAATCGATTAAAATCAACTTCTCAATGCAAGGCATAACTTTTGCAAGTCTCCATCACTGCCTCATTTAAGTTTTGCAGTATTTCCCTCGCTTTTCCATGCTAAGATAGTGGATCGCTGCACCTGAAATGCATAGGGGGCTCTGAATTCTTAGCACAGAAACCTTAAGGAAATGCGGCAAGGCTTACAATGAAGTTATCCCTTGCATAGGCAAGTTGATTAAAAATGTGTCCAAATGAGTCTTCATATTATTATGGCTTGACTATTTGCTTATTCTTGTTTACAAATTGCAATGAAAGAACAAGATTATAATAAGAGATATCAGATATATCTGATTATTGTTGAATTTGGGGATCATATCACAAATAGATTTATTTCTTTATATATATACTTGTATGATCATGTACAACCATAGAATGAAACTACGTTCTTATATCCAGAACATTTTAATTTTAACCTAATTCTCAGTTACTTAATAATTAGGCTAAATAAAAAAAATTAAATGTTTCTCGGGCGTCGGCGCATCACTTTTTATTTGTGCGCGTGACAACTTTTTATTGTCATTTGAAAAAATAACTTAAGAATTTGCCACATCACTTTTGGTAAACCCCGAAATCCCATTTGTCCACAAATATATGGGTCTGCAGGAACGGATGTGCTTCCATTTTGTATAATTAAATAAAATGTACTCCTCCCGCATCATTATTTTTTCCAACAAAAAATAAAATAAAGTCCTACCGTTCTCGTCACTTTTGAAACAAATGTGCCCAAGAAACATTGAACTTTTTTATGCAGCCTTATAAAGAGCATATGTAAAATATGATATCTACTTGTTCAGATTGATGAGAGATATTGGATGAGAAATGATCTGTTTATTATGCTTAAGAACTTATGTATAATTCGTTGATGACGTCACATGGTTGAAGTATTATTTCACTCAGAAGAATAGAATGGTATTTTACTCAGTGAAATTTTGTTTATGTAAACTGTTAAATATGGTATTTCCAAAAATAAATAGCAATGTTGTTATTGGGAACCAACCAACAGACTTTATAATCTTGGAGGTGAGATGATGTTTTGTAAGCAGAGAAAATAGGCAGGTTCCTGTGTTTCTCAATTGAACTGGTCTGTATGTTTACATGTATGTGTGTTGATGAACTGAGGTGTAGGTCTGTCTGTCTGTCTGTCTGTGTGTCTCTAGTTGAGAATGAATGACTGTGTGCTGTAGAACCAGGCTTTACGAATTATGTGGGTTGACAGACCTGAGAATCAAAACAATGTAACATTGAGATTATTGTGTTGATCAATGAAGCAGAATTCGTCTTTGATCAACAATCTTGTTTGATGATGCTTTCAGAATTTTAGTAAGAGTTCATAATTTTATAAATTTCATTTAGAATGAAGAAATTCATATATCTGTTATATAGTGCAGTTACACACTGATTAAAAAAAAAGTGTTCTGACTGTCTTTTTCTTTTATATATTAGACATTTCAAGACATATACTTTTATTTCTGTAAAGGAATTGGGTAAATAAAGAAGTTCTATTTATAAAACTTCTCATCATGAAGAATTAAATAATGCTGAAGTTTCAACTTCTGAAGTATCACATAAAGAGGCCATGTGGTTCATCTGATTTGTTGAGTGCGTTGAACAAACCTATGTATTTATCATGTGTATGTTGTGTTGGTGAACATTATTAGAGCTTGTTACTGAATAAAGAGTGGAAGTTGGGATTTCTTGTGTTGGTTTTTCTTAAACTATCCTTGGTTTACAGTTTGCACTTTTGTCCCTACCTGATATAGACACTGTTTCTTTGATAAGGAGATGGGTCTCTGAAACATCATTATATTTAGAAATAAATCCTACAGTATAACAAGTGTTTTCATTCAGTTATAATAAGGTTACTAGTTACCACTTGTTACTACTAGTTAGTAGTTACCACTTGTTACTACTAGTTACTAGTTAGTAGTTACCACTTGTAACTACTAGTTACAAGTTACCACTTGTTACTACTAGTTAGTAGTTACCACTTGTTACTACTAGTTAGTAGTTACCACTTGTTACTACTAGTTAGTAGTTACCACTTGTTACTACTAGTTAGTAGTTACCACTTGTTACTACTAGTAAGTATTTACCTACTTCAACTTTGGTCAGATGATCCCTTGTGTACGTGAAACATGAAACACTAACAACCTCAGCGTTTGTGATTCATGTGTGAAAGGGCTTATCCAATTGAACACCTCGATCACAGTCTGTAACTATTATAAGGAAAAACCATGATACCGAGGATAGGAAGGAAAAACTCGAGGATGCTAAGCTAAAGCCCTCACGAGTTTATCGTATCTGCTCAGTACTGGGTCATTATTTACATCTCAAATAAACTTCACTGGTTGTGAAATCAGCTGGCCAATCTGTAGTGAGAGTCCATGCAGGGTCTGCATATTGTGTAATTGCATGTTGACTTCAGCTGAGTGAAGACTGACCAGTGTCTGTGTAATTGCATGTTGACTTCAGCTAAGTGAAGACTGACCAGTGCCTGGCAAAGACTTCAGTGAATGAGTCTTGGAAAAGTCTTGGAAAAGTCAGCTCGTTAACTCATAAGGGTGATTTAGAGGTTGTTGTTATGTCAAGCTTCTGTGCTCTTGTTAAACTCTCGCCGCTAATGGCTGCAATACTGCCGAAGCGGGGTTAAACAATAACTCACTCACTCACTCTTGTTAAACTGATCCCTTGAGTGAACTTAAACAATAGAGGTCACACCTTTAAAATATCTTGTTACCTTCTTATTATGGTATATCAGTAGTGACCAGTATTTATAGGTACATCCATTGTGTTGTTGTGGGTCACATATGCCAAACGTTATAAATGATGTTTATCTTACGAGAAGTACTGTCAATTGCAATTTTAATGATACGAGTCAATTTAGTATATTGACGATATAAAGGTAAAAGTGTCAATTTGTGATCGAAAACCGGTCAATGAACCGTGTGTGGCACGCGTCAATTGGTCAAACGTAATTTTGGAATAGGGCTTTTAACTACTGTGCATGTAAATGGAACGTAATTTTCAGTTTCTGTACATGTATAATGATGTTGCTCAATTGTCATTAAAAAATAAAGTCGCAAGCGACAATAAAAGGATTCAGCACATAAATGATTCAATTATTTGATATATATGGAATTACGACATCTTTCCAATGTTATTGCCCATATTTTAAAACAAGTTTCAGTTTTCTAGCATGTTCTTACGATTATTGAAATCCAAATTGTATATGTCAAAATCAAACAATTGTAAAGAAAATCAAAATGGCAGCTAAACCACGAGAGATACACCTTTGTCATGATTTACTTTTTTGCTTGTATTGTTTTTTCACATCTTTCGGAATAAAAATCAAGTCTCTATCTGGATTTTGAACATTTCCCCCATGTTAAAGTGTTTCTTTATTATGACCGGAAATGACTGTTCGCAAGTGATTTTATCATTGTTCATAAAGAACACATACTTGTCTTACTGTCCTGAAAAAATCTTTAAATTCGGTGGGTAGGTTTTTGAGTTGTCTCCCCTGGAAGTTTGTAATTTTGGGAAATTGCCTGATTTTGAAAGGCCACCGTATTCAGCTGCACAATTATGCAAGTTTCAGCAATTAGGTGCAAGTAACTTCAAAGGAGAAGATTGTCAAAGGTACATGGGGTTGGGAAATTTGAAAATGTGTCTAAAATCAATATGGCGGCTAGACCATGTGATCTTCGTCATGATTTACTTTTTTGCTTGCATCTATTGCGCATCTTTTAAAAAAGGTTTCAAGTCTTTAGGTGCATTTAAAAAAAAAAATCCCATGTTAAAAATTGAAATTTAGATTCGAACTGGACCTCTTACATCTTGGTCGAATTGGCCCAAAAGCTTGTGGTCGCATCTTCGTGGTAAGGGCTACTGCATTGCAAAGTTTGGTTGAATTTGAAACTGCAATATTTGCTGAATTTATTACACAATATCTGTGGAATAATAAAAATAAACACACCAATAACAATAAGGATTCAGCCAAATTTGCTGAATCCTTAACTAGTAATTATGATATCATTGGCTATTATAAGGATAACACATGATACCGAGGATATGGTGAGGTTGTGGACCCTGATAGGAAGGAAAATACCGAGGATGCGAAGCATCAGAGGGTTTTCCCTGACTATCAGGGTCTTCAACCTTACCATATCCGAGGTAGAATGGGTTATCTGTATTATCAACCGTTTTTAAGTGTAAAACAGGCTTTTTACTTGTTATCGCGTTATATTGAGGATCCCTGGCGTTATATTGAGGATCCCTGGGTGACGTCAGCCTGTTAACAGTCGCGCTATATGAGTTTCTTTTGTACAGTGAAATTTTGTCTGCCCCCTTAGCGCAGTAGTCTAAGGCGTTGACAGCCTGTTAACAGCCGCGCTATATGAGTTTCTTTTGTACAGTGAAATTTCGTCTGCCCCCTTAGCGCAGTAGTCTAAGGCGTTGACTCAGTAACTACATGTGATAGTGGATACAGGTTCGAGACGCACTTTCTGCAAAAGAATTGCTGTACATATTCTGTCGTAAATTTAAGAAATTTTTAAAAATTAGTCTAAGTTAATTTCTTCAGATCTTAAGTTTCAAGCCGTCATCTCAACAAATATATCAGGGTTTACAATCATTATAATTCCTTCTAACAGGGTTTACAACTGTCTGTGTAAAACCTCCTGGAGGGAATTAAAATGTTGTAAGTCCTTCGTACCAGGTGATACGGTTTAGAAAGGTCGTTTCAAGTATCACGCTATATGGCTGGTAGGTTGATAATGGGGATGAATATGCAAGTTGAGTGAAATTATTTGAACTGAAATCAGCACATATCGTATGTTGGCACGTATTTCAGCCAAATACAATTTTATGAAACACACTGGATGTATCTTGGTGTAATCTAAGGTGTATCAATGCAAACCACTGTATTTCTGGTACGACAATGGATGTATCTTGGTGTAATCAAAGGTGTATCAATACAAACCACTGTATTCTGGTACGACAATGGATGTATCTTGGTGTAATCTAAGGTGTATCAATACAAACCACTGTATTCTGGTACGACAATGGATGTATCTTGGTGTAATCTAAGGTGTATCAATACAAACCACTGTATTTCTGGTACGACAATGGATGTATCTTGGTGTAATCAAAGGTGTATCAATACAAACCACTGTATTCTGGTACGACAATGGATGTATCTTGGTGTAATCTAAGGTGTATCAATACAAACCACTGTATTTCTGGTACGACAATGGATGTATCTTGGTGTAATCAAAGGTGTATCAATACAAACCACTGTATTCTGGTACGACAATGGATGCATATTTGTGTAATCTAAGGTGTATCAATACAAACCACTGTATTCTGGTACGACAATGGATGTATCTTGGTGTAATCTAAGGTGTATCAATACAAACCCCTGTATTCTGGTACGACAATGGGTGTATCTTGGTGTAATCTAAGGTGTATCAATACAAACCACTGTATTCTGGTACGACAATGGGTGTATCTTGGTGTAATCTAAGGTGTATCAATACAAACCACTGTATTTCTTGTACGACAATGGATGTTTCTTGGTGTAATCTAAGGTGTATCAATACAAACCACTGTATTTCTGGTACGACAATGATGTATCTTGGTGTAATCTAAGGTGTATCAATACAAACCACTGTATTCTGGTACGACAATGGATGTATCTTGGTGTAATCAAAGGTGTATCAATACAATCCACTGTATTCTGGTACGACAATGGATGTATCTTGGTGTAATCTAAGGTGTATCAATACAAACCACTGTATTCTGGTACGACAATGGATGTATCTTGGTGTAATCTAAGGTGTATCAATACAAACCACTGTATTTCTGGTACGACAATGGATGTATCTTGGTGTAATCAAAGGTGTATCAATACAATCCACTGTATTCTGGTACGACAATGGATGTATCTTGGTGTAATCTAAGGTGTATCAATACAAACCACTGTATTCTGGTACGACAATGGATGTATTTTGGTGTAATCTAAGGTGTATCAATACAAACCCCTGTATTCTGGTACGACAATGGGTGTATCTTGGTGTAATCTAAGGTGTATCAATACAAACCACTGTATTCTGGTACGACAATGGATGTATTTTGGTGTAATCTAAGGTGTATCAATACAAACCCCTGTATTCTGGTACGACAATGGGTGTATCTTGGTGTAATCTAAGGTGTATCAATACAAACCACTGTATTTCTGGTACGACAATGGATGTATCTTGGTGTAATCAAAGGTGTATCAATACAATCCACTGTATTCTGGTACGACAATGGATGTATCTTGGTGTAATCTAAGGTGTATCAATACAAACCACTGTATTCTGGTACGACAATGGGTGTATCTTGGTGTAATCTAAGGTGTATCAATACAAACCCCTGTATTCTGGTACGACAATGGGTGTATCTTGGTGTAATCTAAGGTGTATCAATACAAACCACTGTATTTCTTGTACGACAATGGATGTATCTTGGTGTAATCTAAGGTGTATCAATACAAACCACTGTATTCTGGTACGACAATGGATGTATCTTGGTGTAATCTAAGGTGTATCAATACAAACCACTGTATTCTGGTACGACAATGGATGTATCTTGGTGTAATCTAAGGTGTATCAATACAAACCACTGTATTCTGGTACGACAATGGATGTATCTTGGTGTTATCTAAGGTGTATCAATACAAACCACTGTATTCTGGTACGATAAGGGATGTATCTTTGTGTTATCTAAGGTGTATCAATACAAACCACTGTATTCTGGTACGACAATGGATGTATCTTGGTGTTATCTACGGTGTATCAATACAAACCACTGTATTCTGGTACGACAATGGATGTATCTTGGTGTAATCTAAGGTGTATCAATACAAACTACTGTATTCTGGTACGACAATGGATGTATCTTGGTGTAATCTAAGGTGTATCAATACAAACCACTGTATTTCTTGTACGACAATGGATGTATCTTGGTGTAATCTAATGTGTATCAATACAAACCACTGTATTCTGGTACGACAAGGGATGTATCTTTGTGTTATCTAAGGTGTATCAATACAAACCACTGTATTCTGGTACGACAATGGGTGTATCTTGGTGTAATCTAAGGTGTATCAATACAAACCACTGTATTTCTTGTACGACAATGGATGTATCTTGGTGTAATCTAAGGTGTATCAATACAAACCACTGTATTTCTTGTACGACAATGGATGTATCTTGGTGTAATCTAAGGTGTATCAATACAAACCACTGTATTCTGGTACGACAATGGATGTATCTTGGTGTAATCTAAGGTGTATCAATACAAACCACTGTATTCTGGTACGACAATGGATGTTTCTTGGTGCAATCTAAGGTGTATCATTACAAACCACTGTATTTCTTGTACGACAATGGATGTATCTTGGTGTAATCTAAGGTGTATCATTACAAACCACTGTACTTCTGGTACGACAATGGATGTTTCTTGGTGCAATCTAAGGTGTATCATTACAAACCACTGTATTTCTTGTACGACAATGGATGTATCTTGGTGCAATCTAAGGTGTATCATTACAAACCACTGTATTCTGGTACGACAATGGATGTTTCTTGGTGCAATCTAAGGTGTATCATTACAAACCACTGTATTTCTGGTACGACAATGGATGTTTCTTGGTGCAATCTAAGGTGTATCAATACAAACCACTGTATTTCTGGTACGACAATGGATGTATCTTGGTGTAATCTAAGGTGTATCAATACAAACCACTGTATTCTGGTACGACAATGGATGCATCTTGGTGTAATCTAAGGTGTATCAATACAAACCACTGTATTCTGGTACGACAATGGATGTTTCTTGGTGTAATCTAAGGTGTATCAATACAAACCACTGTATTCTGGTACGACAATGGATGTATCTTGGTGTAATCTAAGGTGTATCAATACAAACCACTGTATTTCTGGTACGACAATGGATGCATATTGGTGTAATCTAAGGTGTATCAATACAAACCACTGTATTCTGGTACGACAATGGGTGTATCTTGGTGTAATCTAAGGTGTATCAATACAAACCACTGTATTTCTGGTACGACAATGGATGTATCTTGGTGTAATCAAAGGTGTATCAATACAAACCACTGTATTCTGGTACGACAATGGTTGTATCTTGGTGTAATCTAAGGTGTATCAATACAAACCACTATATTCTGGTACGACAATGATGTATCTTGGTGTAATCTAAGGTGTATCAATACAAACCACTGTATTCTGGTACGACAATGGATGTATCATGGTGTTATCTAAGGTGTATCAATACAAACCACTGTATTTCTGGTACGACAATGGATGCATATTTGTGTAATCTAAGGTGTATCAATACAAACCACTGTATTCTGGTACGACAATGGATGTATATTGGTGTTATCTAAGGTGTATCAATACAAACCACTGTATTTCTGGTACGACAATGGATGTATATTGGTGTTATCTAATGTGTATCAATACAAACCACTGTATTCTGGTACGACAATGGATGTATCTTGGTGTAATCTAAGGTGTATCAATACAAACCACTGTATTCTTGTATGACAATGGATGCATATTGGTGTAATCTAAGATGTATCAATACAAACCACTGTATTCTGGTACGACAATGGATGTATCTTGGTGTAATCTAAGGTGTATCAATACAAACCACTGTATTTCTTGTACGACAATGGATGTATCTTGGTGTAATCTAAGGTGTATCAATACAAACCACTGTATTTCTGGTACGACAATGGATGTATATTGGTGTTATCTAAGGTGTATCAATACAAACCACTGTATTTCTGGTACGACAATGGATGCATTTTGGTGTAATCTAAGATGTATCAATACAAACCACTGTATTCTGGTACGACAATGGATGTATCTTGGTGTAATCTAAGGTGTATCAATACAAACCACTGTATTTCTGGTACGACAATGGATGTATCTTGGTGTAATCTAAGGTGTATCAATACAAACCACTGTATTCTGGTACGACAATGGATGTATCTTGGTGTAATCTAAGGTGTATCAATACAAACCACTGTATTCTGGTACGACAATGATGTATATTGGTGTTATCTAAGGTGTATCAATACAAACCACTGTATTTCTGGGACGACAATGGATGCATATTGGTGTTATCTAAGGTGTATCAATACAAACCACTGTATTCTGGTACGACAATGGATGCATATTGGTGTAATCTAAGGTGTATCAATACAAACCACTGTATTCTGGTACGACAATGGTTGTATCTTGGTGTAATCTAAGGTGTATCAATACAAACCACTGTATTCTGGTACGACAATGGATGTATCTTGGTGTAATCTAAGGTGTATCAATACAAACCACTGTATTCTGGTACGACAATGGATGTATCTTGGTGTAATCTAAGGTGTATCAATACAAACCACTGTATTCTGGTACGACAATGGATGCATCTTGGTGTAATCTAAGGTGTATCAATACAAACCACTGTATTTCTTGTACGACAATGGATGTATCTTGGTGTAATCTAAGGTGTATCAATACAAACCACTGTATTCTTGTATGACAATGGATGTATCTTGGTGTAATCTAAGGTGTATCAATACAAACCACTGTATTCTGGTACGACAATGGATGTTTCTTGGTGTAATCTAAGGTGTATCAATACAAACCACTGTATTCTGGTACGACAATGGATGTATCTTGGTGTAATCTAAGGTGTATCAATACAAACCACTGTATTCTGGTACGACAATGGATGTATATTGGTGTAATCTAAGGTGTATAAATACAAACCACTGTATTCTGGTACGACAATGGTTGTATCTTGGTGTAATCTAAGGTGTATCAATACAAACCACTGTATTCTGGTACGACAATGGATGTATCTTGGTGTAATCTAAGGTGTATCAATACAAACCACTGTATTTCTTGTACGACAATGGATGTTTCTTGGTGCAATCTAAGGTGTATCAATACAAACCACTGTATTTCTGGTACGACAATGGATGTATCTTGGTGTAATCTAATGTGTATCAATACAAACCACTGTATTTCTGGTACGACAATGGATGTATCTAAATCTAAGGTGTATCAATACATACCACTATATTCTGGTACGACAATGGATGTATCTTGGTGTAATCTAAGGTGTATCAATACAAACCACTGTATTCTGGTACGACAATGGATGTATCTTGGTGTAATCTAAGGTGTATCAATACAAACCACTGTATTTCTGGTACGACAATGGATGTATCTTGGTGTAATCTAATGTGTATCAATACAAACCACTGTATTTCTGGTACGACAATGGATGTATCTTGGTGTAATCTAAGGTGTATCAATACAAACCACTGTATTCTGGTACGACAATGGACGTATCTTCGTGTTATCTAAGGTGTATCAATGCAAACCACTGTATTCTGGTACGACAATGCTGACCTTTATTTTGTTAATGCAAATCAAACTAACTGATGAGATACAGAGCCAATGTGTTTGTTTTTAGCTCATCAGGCGATGGCATGGCATGGCATGGCATGGCATGGTGTCCGGCGTCTGTCCGTTCATCCGTAAACTTTTCGCTATTTCGTCTTCAGAAAGCGGACATAACCTAAACACCTATTTTCATCTTCTTCTCAAGTACGAAAAGCTCAAGAAAGCTGAAATGTTGTTTTATGACTCCTTAGCCAATGGGATTCTAAATTGTAGAGTCGTTGACCCTAAGAACCCCAAAAGGGGTAACTGATCACAATCTAAACAAATATTTTCGTCTTCCCTTCCAGAACAAAAAGGCCTAGAAAGTTGAAATCTTATGTACAGACTCCTTAGACAATGTTGATGTTAAATTGTAGATTTAATGACCCTGTGGCTCCAGAGGCCATTGTTTAAAACCTGTTTTCTTATATAAACTAGCGGAAATTGTTCTCCTTGGAGAACCAATTTCTTCCAAATTTAGTGTCAAGTCATGTTTTTGTAATGCACTGACAAATAGGAAGACTTTGAGATGGCTAGGATTGTGCATTACATATTGAGAAACAATTACAAATCCCGATGAGCTACAGAACCCATGGCTCTATTTTAACAGAAGAATTATAATATTGAATGTGTATAAAATGACATTCTTTTGAGCACATTTGTGTCTGTCTGCTGATGTAACGGTAGCGATGGTATATCCACTCCATGAAAACAACTTGTCAGCTACTGCTGCGATGACTCCGGTTGAAGATCTGGGACATCCGAGCCTCGTTCAAAGGTAAAAGTATATTTGTAAATGTTCAATTCAATATACAAGCAGTAAAAGCTCATGATACAGTCGTCCTGTCCGCGATCTTGATGCTTCTCTAACTAAACTGAAGTGGTTGTGCCGTGTTGGTGATATCAAACCATAAACCGGCCTGAAGCCTCCCTATCCCAAGAAAAACTTACCATATTACCACCAACGAGTCGAACAACTCGTCCTGTGACCTTGTTGTATCATGACCACTAGAAAGCTGACTAATGTTAGTCAATTAAACAGGGACCCAAGCTTCATTTCAAAGGTTTTATTCACAAAGTTTCATAAGTTAAGAGTATATCTTTAAAGTTTGATATGTTAGATTATTAAAAAAAAAAACCCATTGAATAAAAATATAACGTTTTTGGCGTTATTGTAACACACATATTGGATGACTCCAAATACATTTTTCCGAACGTTTTAATGAAAAATGGAAGCGTTCGGATTATCGAGGCATGACTGTATATGGAATCATGTTTGTTAAAATGGTTTTGGGTCAGCATGTTCATTAAACATTTATATTAAAAAATCTAACAATATGCAAATTATGTTAATAAAAGACATTATCGACACTATGTACCTTCTTTGTCTTTAACTCATCATTGCTGTAAGACGACATAAAACTGACAAAAGCCCTACTTCACTCTCCTGTCTCGCCCAGTGAGGAGAATAAAAAAAAGCAGTTTTAAAAGTCGTTTCCAAAAATTACAAATTTTCTTTAGTTGGCTTCTGGCGGCGTCATGTAACTTAAATGCAGTCATTGTTATCATAATAGTATAAAATATCTCGCATTTTTATCATCGTCAGTGTAAATCAAGTCGATGGTTCCCACATGATTTTAAAAATCAAATACATGTTTAAAATTTTACTCGGTAGGAGTAAGGTTATCTTTGGTTTTCTTTCCACCCAAAAGAAACTGTTGGCTGTGATATAATAATACTCAAATTCATTAAAAACGCAATACCTATTTCATGAAATACTTGTGGTAAACATTGTATGGCCTTTCTTAGCTGAAGGCATATAGTTGTCACTTGTGTTGGGTCTCCTTTTGTGGATTTCTGGCTGTGAACCCAATATCAGTTCTCGGTAATCAATTCTTTCAAACGCAACAGTTGTCTTTTTAGCTCATGGGCTTATGGCATGACATGGCGTCCGGCTTCCGTGCACTCGTCCGTTCATCCGTAAACGTTACACTGTTACACTCCTCAAGAACAAGCGACCCTAGGGAACTGAAATGTTATGTACGGACTCAGGGTCTCAGGGGTTATGACCAAGAACGCTATTTTCATCTATTCTGCACAAATATCTCTAAGAGAGCTGAAATATTGTGTACAGACGTCTTGGTCAAATTGTAGATTTGGTGACCCTTTGACTCCATATATGAGTCACAGACCTGTTTTCATCTACTCCTGCTTAACATAAAGTGAAGTTTGTTATGCGGCTGGTAAATACTTCTTGAAAAATTAAATTAAATCTTGAAAGAGTACATCTGCCTTTTGTATGTTTCATACCCTCATTTGCATAATTTATGCAAATTTTCCCCCTTTTTCGACTTTGCCATTCACAGTTTTTGTTCCACTCATAACTCAAATACTAATTGTTCAAATGTCTTGTAACTTGATACATATAATCATCACGATGTGTACATCTGCCTTTTGTATGTTCCATACCCTCATTTGCATTTTCACCGTTTTTCGACTTAACCATTCACACTTTTTGTTCCACTCATAACTCTGAAACCAGTTGTTCAAATGTTACGAAACTTGATATGTACAATCAACATGATGTGTTCATTTGCCTTTTGTATGTTTCATACCCTCATTTGCATAATTTATGCAAATTTTCTCCGTTTTTCGACTTTACCATTCACAGTTTATGTTCCACTCATAACTCAAATACTAATTGTTCAAATGTCTTGTAACTTGATACATATAATCATCACGATATGTACATCTGCCTTTTGTATGTTTCATACCCTCATTTGCATAATTTATGCAAATTTTCTCCTTTTTTCATCTTCACCATTCACACTTTTTGTTCCACTCATAACTCAGACACTAATTGTTCAAATGTTACGAATGTGTACATCTTTCATTGTTATATTTCATACCCTCATTTGCATATTTGTATGTTTCATACCCTCATTTGCATATTTAATGCCATTTTTCAAATGTTTCGACTTTTGATTCTAAAACATGATTACAAGTGTTATACTTACTCTGCTTTAATAATACTTAAATATAATGGTCTGTTCATACAAAAGTTTAAACATTGATGCCCTTTTGTTATTTTCAAACATTTCTCTTTTACCAATGTTAAAAGCAGGGGTACCATGAGTAAGCTGTGCTCACTAATTCTCTTGCTGCACAATCTGCGATAGCATGAACCATATCTAATTCTATGTCTGTACGATGTCCAAAACAGTTTTGTGCTGTGTCTTCAGCAAGTCCTAACCCCTTCTGTAAGATATCTGATTCCTGAGAGAAGGATCTGTATTCTGTATATACCACTGTCAAAAACATCCAATAAATTTTCAATTTGTTTGAAAGTGTTGCGTGATTGTTGTGTCTTGTTCCAATAAAGATATTCAGCTGCATACCGAAAGTGTGTTCACCTACTCCTGTATTTCAGTGCAAATATCATGTTATTTGATATGTCTTTGAAACATCGTATAAACGCGATAAGCGAGCTAATAACTTTGCGTTTTTGCATTATAAAATTCAGTTAAGTTTTATCGGTTTTGCTGCCTCATAGTAAACAGATAAGGTTGGCAGCTCTTTAAAGTAACAAGGGGTCAGTCTTTTCTAAACTACAGTTTTTGTTTATTTTCTTCTGTGAAATATTTGCAACTGGGTCAAACACACGTAATATATTTCCTCTTATACTGATTCAATGCATTTGTGATGAGCTTGTTCTCATTTAGTCAATATGAAAACTTTTATTCGAAAATTAATAAAATTTGAATTGTTTTATGGACGTCAGTTTACATGATATTTGCACTACGATGCACATGTAGGTGAACAAACTTTCGGTATGCAGCTGTATATTCATAATTCAGATAGTTTGTCTCATAATTAGCAATTAGCAAACATGACGAAATATTCAAGTTAACATGGGACAAAAAATAAGTTATAAAATGAAAATAAATACGTGCAGCCCCAGTACATAGTCTTTAATACTTAAATCGGATCACTGTCCGAACTTCGGTCTGTTGCCCGATCTTTTCATTCTCATATAACAAATCCGTTTTTAATTCATAAGCTTGTCAGGTTGCAAAAAGTTGGGTATATGTATTTCCCACTTTTTAAATCACGTTTTGTACGTTTGTTGTCGTGAAAAGCAACAGTGTGCTTTAAAATACTTAAAAATCGTGAAAGGTAAAACCCTCTGGTAAAAACCAGCCCCGAAAATGGTCCATTTTCTCTGAAATTGCCAAAAGAAGAGCCAAACTACTACTGCAGACACTGTTGTATGTACAGTCAAGACACCGTACTGTGAGCCAGCTTCAACATCAGGACACCGTACTGTGAGCCAGCTTCAACATCAAGACACCGTACTGTGAGCCAGCTTCAACATCAAGACACCGTACTGTGAGCCAGCTTCAACATCAAGACACCGTACTGTGAGCCAGCTTCAACATCAGGACACCGTACTGTGAGCCAGCTTCAACATCAAGACACCGTACTGTGAGCCAGCTTCAACATCAGGACACCGTACTGTGAGCCAGCTTCAACATCAGGACACCGTACTGTGAGCCAGCTTCAACATCAAGACACCGTACTGTGAGCCAGCTTCAACATCAAGACACCGTACTGTGAGCCAGCTTCAACATCAAGACACCGTACTGTGAGCCAGCTTCAACATCAAGACACCGTACTGTGAGCCAGCTTCAACATCAAGACACCGTACTGTGAGCCAGCTCCAACATCAAGACACCGTACTGTGAGCCAGCTTCAACATCAGGACAGGATCATGTATGTAAAGGCTATCTAGCAACGTATTAGTCCAAACGAGCTGGAATTTGCTCCAGGGCAAGTCAGAATAGAATAGAATCTGTAGATTAACTAAAGGCCCCTTTACACAGACATAAAGACCGTTGTGCGTCCTCTGTTCGACCAAAAAACATTAAAGATCGTCGTTGGACGCTTAAGGGAGGCAGAATGGTTGCTCAGGTCGTGAGGAGGTGGCACAAGGGATGTTGAGACATCGCGATTGATCGCCAAGGACGCGGAGGACGCCAAAAACTTTTGAACATGCTCAAAACTTCCGCAGAGGGGTCGCCGTCGATTCTGGTCGCTCAACGGTTGCTCCGAGGAGTCAGAAAGGTCGTACAATGGACGTTCTAAGGTCGCAAAGGACGCTCAATGATCGCCATGTAAGAAATTCGCTAAGGTTGGGCGATGCCTCTGCCTCCCTTGTGCCTTCCTACTGCGTCCTCTGTGCAATCAGAGCCGTTTATACCACGACCGTTCTGCCTTCATGCAGCGACCACGACAACCTTTGTGTGACCATGACGAGTTTTGTGCCTTCTTTCTGCATTCACTCAGCCTTCTGTGAGCGTCCTCGTAAATTCTCCAAAAAATAGATTATCGATTCTCACATGTTTCCTTGTTTTTGTTGGCAAATCATTGATAATACTATGGCACCAAAAAGGAGCAAGACAACAGAAAAGTCAAGCAAATAAAGATGTATAAACTCACTTGTAAAGAAACGCCATCACATATTTAACAATAACAACGGAATGCTGCTGTCGGATAAAGTCGATATTAAATGTCTTTGATAATAAGTTTTGTAAAGAAGTACGCACAATTTCATTCATTCGGGTTTGATACTTTTATCATGATCTTTATTCAAACACATACGGGTGTTGGAATAGCTTTTTTTTGTCCAGAATGTTGGGTAATTTTCTTTACAAAATTACGAAATACCGAAAATAAATTAATAAAAGATGTTGGCGACCTATTGTATCTCCCTAACTTTAATTCTAAACTCTAACATTGAAGCATCGTCATGGTAGGACATCGTAAAACAAGCCAAAAAGTCCCTTTTTACTCTCTTTTTACTTTTTTTTATATCCCCATTAAGAATATTTAAAAAAAAGACTAGTTTTTACAAGGCATGATTTTCAGAAGTATGAACAGATAATGTTTCATAAACTTAAATTTAACCCATTTGACTTCTGGAGGATGATGAAGCCCTGTTTCATTCGTTTGTTTACCCGTGGATTTAATAATTTCATGTATTTTTGTAAATTTACTTCTTTAGTTATTATTAATTTATTTTTTTCATATTCTTCTGCAATTTTTTTTTAATATTTTTTTTATTTATTGCAGCTGAAAAAGCTCATTGGTTTGTTGTTTTGTACTGTTGGAATGGGACTGAAACAATTGAGACTAATGCAGCTTATTATAGACCCTAGTCTACCCTAGTCTACCCAGGTTGCCGAATGCTCCCAGGGATCGTTGAAGCATTGTTCAGGTATATCGCAGAGGAGGCAGAAGTGTTGCTGCATGGTCGGCCAACTGTCGCCATAGTCGTCAATGGTGGCACAGCGAAGGCACAGAGGAAGCACTGAGGAGGCACAGCGGTGGCTGACGGGTTGTACGGAGATCGCCCTTGATGCTGAAATGTTGTTAGGGTTGCACAGTGAACGCCCAGTGAAGGCAGTGTGGAGGCTCCGTTAACGTGCAGGTCTTTCAAAGATCGTCATGGAAATTACCGTTAATTGCGTTTTTAGGTCGTACAAAGGACGCACGAAGATCGCAGGAGCATTTACACAGAAACGGGATTTCGCGAAATCAGCCGACCATTGAGCGTCCTGTCCATTTTTTTGGTCGCTCAATGGTCGTACGAAGGACGCGGCTCTGTGTAAAGGGGCCTTAACATAGTTCAAATAAGTATCTAACATATAAAGTTCGAGTGAAACGACTGCATGGAATAGAGATGGGACTCGATTAATCCCGATTCAACCTGATGGACGTCATGTCATGTCGCCGTAGCTTGGTGCAGGAGAGGAGTCGTTTCGGGGGAGGTAGTGTCATGCTTTTGGACGCTAACAATGTCAACTTCCTGTCCCAGTTGGTGGTGGTCCAAGGAAACCTCAATGCGCAACGTTATTTTGTCCGACAGTGCTTCCACTGCTGGCTCGACATGGCGTCAGTCGGCAGATGGTGTTTCAGCATGACAACTCCCGAACCCACAATGCCAAGTTAACAAGATACCTTCTGAACATTCATCATGTCCGTGTTATGGATTCCCCCGCTATGTCTCTATCTTGTTCTTGTCAAATGTTACATGAATTTGTCAAAAGTTGCAGGAAATAAGCTTTGAATTTGAAGTTGCCTTTTAATGACTTCGGGTGTATATGCTTTGTCACGCATCGCGGGAGAAGCTGCGTATAAACATGTATATTGTGCCTTTTCCACACCCTAAGGCATGCTCAAAGCGCTACAATTATTACCCTGAAGGAATGTACTTTCAAAGTACTTCCCGTATTCAGGTACCCATTTGTACAGCTGGGTTGACTGAGTGCAATGTGGATGAAAGATGCGAATGAAATCCATTGCAGTTAATCAAATAATTTGCAAAGAATGAAAAGTAAACCAAAGAAGGAATTCAAAACACAAAAATCAATCAATTACAGTAATCTTTACTGCTAAGGGAAGTCTGGGTGTTAACAGTCATGTTCAAATATCTAGGCTTCATTGGCACCGAGCGCATCCACCGTCAAACTCTCTACTTCCTCCTTTAGCTCACTACTTTCTTCCTTCGTCTTTTCAGATTCCTTCTCTAGAGAACTCTCACTTTCCGCTTCCGGTACCGTCTCGCCTCCAGCTTCTTCAGTAGATCCCTCGTCTTCCGTAGTGGCCGATGTCTCCTCTGCTGGTGTCACCCCATCTGCCGAACTGTCGCCTTCTGCTGGTATTGGTGTCTCCTCAGTTGCCGAACTGTCGCCTTCTGCTGGTATTGGTGTCTCCTCAGTTGCCGAACTGTCGTCCGGAACATTCTCTTCAGCCACGGCATCAGCGCTGGAGTCAGCCTCGCCAGATGTTGTCTCGTCAGACGCCGCAGTGGCTGCTTCATCTACAACCTCCTCCTTAGCAGATTCAGCCTCGTTTGCTGCCTCGTCTACTTTAGAACCCGCCTCATCGTCCAACTTCTCTCCCGTCTCCTCAGCGTTCTCAATCTTGGCCCCAGCCTCCTCCATCACCTCCCCTTTATCTGAAGCTGCATTTTCCAGAGGCTCACTCTTCTCAGTAGCCTCGCCAAGCTTTCCCTCACCCCCTTCCGCGATTCCCTCAATCTTCTCCTCTATCGTATTCCTAACTTCCTCTACTTTCCCCGGCACTGAGGCGGCCTGTCAACAGGAACAACAGATTTAACCATGTTCAGATATTCTCTGGATGTAGATCAAGAAGGAGGCAATATGGAGGATAACATGAAAACTACGTTCGTTCTTAAACAAATGAACTGAATCCTCTCAAACTAAATCTTAATCAAGCAGAACTACAATAGATTTTTAAAGGTTTTCAATACAGACACCTTTGGTCGTTTTTGAAGGATCAAATGGACACATTTATTACACGAGGGTAGGTCCTTGTCACTGTACTCACCGTCTCCCCGATAGATGCAAAGCTGGCCATGGCAGTGAGAGTCCTGATCCTCCAGTGAGTGTCCAGTTCTGTCGGCAGTGCAGATTGGTCCAGCTCTATATATCAGCACACAGCGTTACGTGACGTGCATACACACGCATCTCCCCGCGTCTAGTCAGCTGCACTGTCCCACTGCTTACAACAGGTGATTCATAATCCCTAGGTAGCAAATCCAGGTTTGACTTGATTGGAACTTTCTGATGGCTCAATATTAAATTGATTTGTTTTATTTTACGACTTTGGTTTGACGTATTAAGTTCCTCTACATACATTGAGGCACACAAATTTACTTGTCAGATCTGATTTGACTATTAATTGTGTTTTTCCATTTAAACACGCATTATATTTAGTAGTGATACAACTAGATCATTTACATTAACATACAATTTATGTCAGAACGTGAAATTTTACTTTTGCTGTGTCAATCGGATAATTGGGACAAGTTCAAATTGTTCAAAATGTGTTTTCCTCTGTGACAAATAACATATCTATATAAAATATCCTTTTAACTACCTTTGTAAAGTGCTAGCCAGTCAGCCACCATACAGGAAACACCCAGGTAATGACAACACCCTGACCAAGGCCCCATCAGGGAAGGGGGGGGGGATGGGGGAATGGGGGGAGGAGGAGGGTATGTTAGTGAATGAACCGAGTAGATAAATGTTTAAATAGCACATGCAAGTGCATATCGCATGAGGATATATTTGAACATGGACACAACAGGGTATTTCATATTTTAATAACAGAAATATATAATTTTTTATTTTAACATGGATTAATCACTTTTCCGATGTATTGTATTAACAGTATTAGTATTAGTATCAGTATTAACTGGACAGTGATGCAATTGGTGGATGTGATGGAACATATTTCACAGTGTCTGTGAGGCCTGGTGGACATGGCATATTCACAGCTCATAGCTCTCACTCGACGTGTCGAGAATACAAGCGCCTCTTTCTGGAACACCGTGTCTCATCTCAACTTGTCCGAGTTACCTAATGATAGTCTGTATTATAAAAACATAGCAAATCATATTAGCAATTCCAGAAATACAAAGGTTATGATATAATTCTCGATCAAAGGGGTCGTTTATTAAACTTCATTTTCGTTTTTGTAATTCTTGCCTTTGGAAAAATTCTAATTCTGAGGCTAAACGTTTCCAGCATGGCTCGTACTCATCATGATCTATCTCGTCATATATTGACAAGTTCAGTAAACGTTGAACAGGGATTATCTGGTGTCGTTATATTGACAAGTTCAGTAAACGTTGAACAGGGATTATCTGGTGTCGTTATATTGACAAGTTCAGTAAACGTTGAACAGGGATTATCTGGTGTCGTTATATTGACAAGTTCAGTAAACGTTGAACAGGGATTATCTGGTGTCGCTATATTGACAAGTTCAGTAAACGTTGCAGGGATTATCTGGTATCGTTATATTGACAAGTTCAGTAAACGTTGCAGGGATTATCTGGTATCATTATATTGACAAGTTCAGTAAACGTTGAACAGGGATTATCTGGTATCGTTATATTGACAAGTTCAGTAAACGTTGAACAGGGATTATCTGGTGTCGTTATATTGACAAGTTCAGTAAACGTTGAACAGGGATTATCTGGTGTCGTTATATTGACAAGTTCAGTAAACGTTGAACAGGGATTATCTGGTATCGTTATATTGACAAGTTCAGTAAACGTTGAACAGGGATTATCTGGTGTCGTTATATTGACAAGTTCAGTAAACGTTGAACAGGGATTATCTGGTGTCGTTATATTGACAAGTTCAGTAAACGCTGAACAGGGATTATCTGGTGTCGTTATATTGACAAGTTCAGTAAACGTTGAACAGGGATTATCTGGTGTCGTTATATTGACAAGTTCAGTAAACGTTGAACAGGGATTATCTGGTGTCGTTATATTGACAAGTTCAGTAAACGTTGAACAGGGATTATCTGGTGTCGTTATATTGACAAGTTCAGTAAACGTTGAACAGGGATTATCTGGTGTCGTTATATTGACAAGTTCAGTAAACGTTGAACAGGGATTATCTGGTGTCGTTATATTGATAGTTCAGTAAACGTTGAACAGGGATTATCTGGTGTCGTTATATTGACAAGTTCAGTAAACGTTGAACAGGGATTATCTGGTATCGTTATATTGACAAGTTCAGTAAACGTTGAACAGGGATTATCTGGTGTCGTTATATTGACAAGTTCAGTAAACGCTGAACAGGGATTATCTGGTATCGTTATATTGACAAGTTCAGTAAACGTTGAACAGGGATTATCTGGTGTCGTTATATTGACAAGTTCAGTAAACGCTGAACAGGGATTATCTGGTGTCGTTATATTGACAAGTTCAGTAAACGTTGAACAGGGATTATCTGGTATCGTTATATTGACAAGTTCAGTAAACGTTGAACAGGGATTATCTGGTGTCGTTATATTGACAAGTTCAGTAAACGTTGAACAGGGATTATCTGGTGTCGTTATATTGACAAGTTCAGTAAACGTTGAACAGGGATTATCTGGTATCGTTATATTGACAAGTTCAGTAAACGTTGAACAGGGATTATCTGGTGTCGTTATATTGACAAGTTCAGTAAACGTTGAACAGGGATTATCTGGTGTCGTTATATTGACAAGTTCAGTAAACGCTGAACAGGGATTATCTGGTGTCGTTATATTGACAAGTTCAGTAAACGTTGAACAGGGATTATCTGGTGTCGTTATATTGACAAGTTCAGTAAACGTTGAACAGGGATTATCTGGTGTCGTTATATTGACAAGTTCAGTAAACGTTGAACAGGGATTATCTGGTGTCGTTATATTGACAAGTTCAGTAAACGTTGAACAGGGATTATCTGGTGTCGTTATATTGACAAGTTCAGTAAACGTTGAACAGGGATTATCTGGTGTCGTTATATTGATAGTTCAGTAAACGTTGAACAGGGATTATCTGGTGTCGTTATATTGACAAGTTCAGTAAACGTTGAACAGGGATTATCTGGTGTCGTTATATTGACAAGTTCAGTAAACGTTGAACAGGGATTATCTGGTGTCGTTATATTGACAAGTTCAGTAAACGCTGAACAGGGATTATCTGGTATCGTTATATTGACAAGTTCAGTAAACGTTGAACAGGGATTATCTGGTGTCGTTATATTGACAAGTTCAGTAAACGCTGAACAGGGATTATCTGGTGTCGTTATATTGACAAGTTCAGTAAACGTTGAACAGGGATTATCTGGTATCGTTATATTGACAAGTTCAGTAAACGTTGAACAGGGATTATCTGGTATCGTTATATTGATAGTTCAGTAAACGCTGAACAGGGATTATCTGGTATCGTTATATTGACAAGTTCAGTAAACGTTGAACAGGGATTATCTGGTATCGTTATATTGACAAGTTCAGTAAACGTTGAACAGGGATTATCTGGTGTCGTTATATTGATAGTTCAGTAAACGTTGAACAGGGATTATCTGGTGTCGTTATATTGACAAGTTCAGTAAACGTTGAACAGGGATTATCTGGTGTCGTTATATTGACAAGTTCAGTAAACGCTGAACAGGGATTATCTGGTATCGTTATATTGACAAGTTCAGTAAACGTTGAACAGGGATTATCTGGTGTCGTTATATTGACAAGTTCAGTAAACGTTGAACAGGGATTATCTGGTATCGTTATATTGACAAGTTCAGTAAACGTTGAACAGGGATTATCTGGTATCGTTATATTGACAAGTTCAGTAAACGTTGAACAGGGATTATCTGGTGTCATTATATTGACAAGTTCAGTAAACGTTGAACAGGGATTATCTGGTGTCGTTATATTGACAAGTTCAGTAAACGTTGAACAGGGATTATCTGGTGTCGTTATATTGACAAGTTCAGTAAACGTTGAACAGGGATTATCTGGTGTCGTTATATTGACAAGTTCAGTAAACGTTGAACAGGGATTATCTGGTGTCGTTATATTGACAAGTTCAGTAAACGTTGAACAGGGATTATCTGGTGTCGTTATATTGACAAGTTCAGTAAACGTTGAACAGGGATTATCTGGTGTCGTTATATTGACAAGTTCAGTAAACGTTGAACAGGGATTATCTGGTGTCGTTATATTGACAAGTTCAGTAAACGTTGAACAGGGATTATCTGGTGTCGTTATATTGATAGTTCAGTAAACGTTGAACAGGGATTATCTGGTGTCGTTATATTGACAAGTTCAGTAAACGTTGAACAGGGATTATCTGGTGTCGTTATATTGACAAGTTCAGTAAACGCTGAACAGGGATTATCTGGTGTCGTTATATTGACAAGTTCAGTAAACGTTGAACAGGGATTATCTGGTATCGTTATATTGACAAGTTCAGTAAACGTTGAACAGGGATTATCTGGTATCGTTATATTGACAAGTTCAGTAAACGTTGAACAGGGATTATCTGGTGTCGTTATATTGATAGTTCAGTAAACGTTGAACAGGGATTATCTGGTGTCGTTATATTGACAAGTTCAGTAAACGTTGAACAGGGATTATCTGGTGTCGTTATATTGACAAGTTCAGTAAACGCTGAACAGGGATTATCTGGTGTCGTTATATTGACAAGTTCAGTAAACGTTGAACAGGGATTATCTGGTGTCGTTATATTGACAAGTTCAGTAAACGTTGAACAGGGATTATCTGGTGTCGTTATATTGACAAGTTCAGTAAACGTTGAACAGGGATTATCTGGTATCGTTATATTGACAAGTTCAGTAAACGTTGAACAGGGATTATCTGGTATCGTTATATTGACAAGTTCAGTAAACGTTGAACAGGGATTATCTGGTGTCGTTATATTGATAGTTCAGTAAACGTTGAACAGGGATTATCTGGTGTCGTTATATTGACAAGTTCAGTAAACGTTGAACAGGGATTATCTGGTGTCGTTATATTGACAAGTTCAGTAAACGCTGAACAGGGATTATCTGGTGTCGTTATATTGACAAGTTCAGTAAACGTTGAACAGGGATTATCTGGTGTCGTTATATTGACAAGTTCAGTAAACGTTGAACAGGGATTATCTGGTATCGTTATATTGACAAGTTCAGTAAACGTTGAACAGGGATTATCTGGTATCGTTATATTGACAAGTTCAGTAAACGTTGAACAGGGATTATCTGGTATCGTTATATTGACAAGTTCAGTAAACGTTGAACAGGGATTATCTGGTATCGTTATATTGACAAGTTCAGTAAACGTTGAACAGGGATTATCTGGTATCGTTATATTGACAAGTTCAGTAAACGTTCAACAGGGATTATCTGGTATCGTTATATTGACAAGTTCAGTAAACGTTGAACAGGGATTATCTGGTATCGTTATATTGACAAGTTCAGTAAACGTTGAACAGGGATTATCTGGTATCGTTATATTGACAAGTTCAGTAAACGTTGAACAGGGATTATCTGGTGTCGTTATATTGACAGGTTCAGTAAACGTTGAACAGGGATTATCTGGTGTCGTTATATTGACAAGTTCAGTAAACGTTGAACAGGGATTATCTGGTGTCGTTATATTGACAAGTTCAGTAAACGTTGAACAGGGATTATCTGGTGTCGTTATATTGACAAGTTCAGTAAACGTTGAACAGGGATTATCTGGTGTCGTTATATTGACAAGTTCAGTAAACGTTGAACAGGGATTATCTGGTGTCGTTATATTGACAAGTTCAGTAAACGTTGAACAGGGATTATCTGGTATCGTTATATTGACAAGTTCAGTAAACGTTGAACAGGGATTATCTGGTATCGTTATATTGATAGTTCAGTAAACGCTGAACAGGGATTATCTGGTATCGTTATATTGACAAGTTCAGTAAACGTTGAACAGGGATTATCTGGTATCGTTATATTGACAAGTTCAGTAAACGTTGAACAGGGATTATCTGGTGTCGTTATATTGATAGTTCAGTAAACGTTGAACAGGGATTATCTGGTGTCGTTATATTGACAAGTTCAGTAAACGTTGAACAGGGATTATCTGGTGTCGTTATATTGACAAGTTCAGTAAACGCTGAACAGGGATTATCTGGTGTCGTTATATTGACAAGTTCAGTAAACGTTGAACAGGGATTATCTGGTATCGTTATATTGATAGTTCAGTAAACGCTGAACAGGGATTATCTGGTATCGTTATATTGACAAGTTCAGTAAACGTTGAACAGGGATTATCTGGTATCGTTATATTGACAAGTTCAGTAAACGTTGAACAGGGATTATCTGGTGTCGTTATATTGATAGTTCAGTAAACGTTGAACAGGGATTATCTGGTGTCGTTATATTGACAAGTTCAGTAAACGTTGAACAGGGATTATCTGGTGTCGTTATATTGACAAGTTCAGTAAACGCTGAACAGGGATTATCTGGTATCGTTATATTGACAAGTTCAGTAAACGTTGAACAGGGATTATCTGGTGTCGTTATATTGACAAGTTCAGTAAACGTTGAACAGGGATTATCTGGTATCGTTATATTGACAAGTTCAGTAAACGTTGAACAGGGATTATCTGGTATCGTTATATTGACAAGTTCAGTAAACGTTGAACAGGGATTATCTGGTGTCGTTATATTGACAAGTTCAGTAAACGTTGAACAGGGATTATCTGGTGTCGTTATATTGACAAGTTCAGTAAACGTTGAACAGGGATTATCTGGTGTCGTTATATTGACAAGTTCAGTAAACGTTGAACAGGGATTATCTGGTGTCGTTATATTGACAAGTTCAGTAAACGTTGAACAGGGATTATCTGGTGTCGTTATATTGACAAGTTCAGTAAACGTTGAACAGGGATTATCTGGTGTCGTTATATTGACAAGTTCAGTAAACGTTGAACAGGGATTATCTGGTGTCGTTATATTGACAAGTTCAGTAAACGTTGAACAGGGATTATCTGGTATCGTTATATTGACAAGTTCAGTAAACGTTGAACAGGGATTATCTGGTGTCGTTATATTGATAGTTCAGTAAACGTTGAACAGGGATTATCTGGTGTCGTTATATTGACAAGTTCAGTAAACGTTGAACAGGGATTATCTGGTGTCGTTATATTGACAAGTTCAGTAAACGCTGAACAGGGATTATCTGGTGTCGTTATATTGACAAGTTCAGTAAACGTTGAACAGGGATTATCTGGTATCGTTATATTGACAAGTTCAGTAAACGTTGAACAGGGATTATCTGGTATCGTTATATTGACAAGTTCAGTAAACGTTGAACAGGGATTATCTGGTGTCGTTATATTGATAGTTCAGTAAACGTTGAACAGGGATTATCTGGTGTCGTTATATTGACAAGTTCAGTAAACGTTGAACAGGGATTATCTGGTGTCGTTATATTGACAGGTTCAGTAAACGTTGAACAGGGATTATCTGGTATCGTTATATTGACAAGTTCAGTAAACGTTGAACAGGGATTATCTGGTGTCGTTATATTGACAGGTTCAGTAAACGTTGAACAGGGATTACCTGGTGTCGTTATATTGACAAGTTCAGTAAACGTTGAACAGGGATTATCTGGTGTCGTTATATTGACAGGTTCAGTAAACGTTGAACAGGGATTATCTGGTATCGTTATATTGACAAGTTCAGTAAACGTTGAACAGGGATTATCTGGTGTCGTTATATTGATAGTTCAGTAAACGTTGAACAGGGATTATCTGGTGTCGTTATATTGACAAGTTCAGTAAACGTTGAACAGGGATTATCTGGTGTCGTTATATTGACAAGTTCAGTAAACGCTGAACAGGGATTATCTGGTGTCGTTATATTGACAAGTTCAGTAAACGTTGAACAGGGATTATCTGGTGTCGTTATATTGACAGGTTCAGTAAACGTTGAACAGGGATTATCTGGTGTCGTTATATTGACAAGTTCAGTAAACGTTGAACAGGGATTATCTGGTGTCGTTATATTGACAGGTTCAGTAAACGTTGAACAGGGATTATCTGGTATCGTTATATTGACAGGTTCAGTAAACGTTGAACAGGGATTATCTGGTATCGTTATATTGACAAGTTCAGTAAACGTTGAACAGGGATTATCTGGTATCGTTATATTGACAAGTTCAGTAAACGTTGAACAGGGATTATCTGGTATCGTTATATTGACAAGTTCAGTAAACGTTGAACAGGGATTATCTGGTATCGTTATATTGACAAGTTCAGTAAACGTTGAACAGGGATTATCTGGTATCGTTATATTGACAAGTTCAGTAAACGTTGAACAGGGATTATCTGGTGTCGTTATATTGACAGGTTCAGTAAACGTTGAACAGGGATTATCTGGTGTCGTTATATTGACAAGTTCAGTAAACGTTGAACAGGGATTATCTGGTGTCGTTATATTGACAAGTTCAGTAAACGTTGAACAGGGATTATCTGGTGTCGTTATATTGACAAGTTCAGTAAACGTTGAACAGGGATTATCTGGTGTCGTTATATTGACAGGTTCAGTAAACGTTGAACAGGGATTATCTGGTGTCGTTATATTGACAAGTTCAGTAAACGTTGAACAGGGATTATCTGGTATCGTTATATTGACAAGTTCAGTAAACGTTGAACAGGGATTATCTGGTATCGTTATATTGATAGTTCAGTAAACGCTGAACAGGGATTATCTGGTATCGTTATATTGACAAGTTCAGTAAACGTTGAACAGGGATTATCTGGTATCGTTATATTGACAAGTTCAGTAAACGTTGAACAGGGATTATCTGGTGTCGTTATATTGATAGTTCAGTAAACGTTGAACAGGGATTATCTGGTGTCGTTATATTGACAAGTTCAGTAAACGTTGAACAGGGATTATCTGGTGTCGTTATATTGACAAGTTCAGTAAACGCTGAACAGGGATTATCTGGTGTCGTTATATTGACAAGTTCAGTAAACGTTGAACAGGGATTATCTGGTGTCGTTATATTGACAAGTTCAGTAAACGTTGAACAGGGATTATCTGGTATCGTTATATTGACAAGTTCAGTAAACGTTGAACAGGGATTATCTGGTCTCGTTATATTGACAAGTTCAGTAAACGTTGAACAGGGATTATCTGGTGTCGTTATATTGACAAGTTCAGTAAACGTTGAACAGGGATTATCTGGTGTCGTTATATTGACAAGTTCAGTAAACGTTGAACAGGGATTATCTGGTGTCGTTATATTGACAAGTTCAGTAAACGTTGAACAGGGATTATCTGGTGTCGTTATATTGACAAGTTCAGTAAACGTTGAACAGGGATTATCTGGTGTCGTTATATTGACAAGTTCAGTAAACGTTGAACAGGGATTATCTGGTGTCGTTATATTGACAAGTTCAGTAAACGTTGAACAGGGATTATCTGGTATCGTTATATTGACAAGTTCAGTAAACGTTGAACAGGGATTATCTGGTATCGTTATATTGACAAGTTCAGTAAACGTTGAACAGGGATTATCTGGTATCGTTATATTGACAAGTTCAGTAAACGTTGAACAGGGATTATCTGGTATCGTTATATTGACAAGTTCAGTAAACGTTGAACAGGGATTATCTGGTATCGTTATATTGACAAGTTCAGTAAACGTTGAACAGGGATTATCTGGTGTCGTTATATTGATAGTTCAGTTAACGTTGAACAGGGATTATCTGGTGTCGTTATATTGACAAGTTCAGTAAACGTTGAACAGGGATTATCTGGTGTCGTTATATTGACAAGTTCAGTAAACGCTGAACAGGGATTATCTGGTGTCGTTATATTGACAAGTTCAGTAAACGCTGAACAGGGATTATCTGGTGTCGTTATATTGACAAGTTCAGTAAACGTTGAACAGGGATTATCTGGTATCGTTATATTGATAGTTCAGTAAACGCTGAACAGGGATTATCTGGTATCGTTATATTGACAAGTTCAGTAAACGTTGAACAGAGATTATCTGGTATCGTTATATTGACAAGTTCAGTAAACGTTGAACAGGGATTATCTGGTGTCGTTATATTGACAGTTCAGTAAACGTTGAACAGGGATTATCTGGTGTCGTTATATTGACAAGTTCAGTAAATGTTGAACAGGGATTATCTGGTGTCGTTATATTGACAAGTTCAGTAAACGCTGAACAGGGATTATCTGGTGTCGTTATATTGACAAGTTCAGTAAACGTTGAACAGGGATTATCTGGTGTCGTTATATTGACAAGTTCAGTAAACGTTGAACAGGGATTATCTGGTATCGTTATATTGACAAGTTCAGTAAACGTTGAACAGGGATTATCTGGTATCGTTATATTGACAAGTTCAGTAAACGTTGAACAGGGATTATCTGGTATCGTTATATTGACAAGTTCAGTAAACGTTGAACAGGGATTATCTGGTATCGTTATATTGACAAGTTCAGTAAACGTTGATCAGGGATTATCTGGTATCGTTATATTGACAAGTTCAGTAAACGTTGAACAGGGATTATCTGGTATCGTTATATTGACAAGTTCAGTAAACGTTGAACAGGGATTATCTGGTATCGTTATATTGACAAGTTCAGTAAACGTTGAACAGGGATTATCTGGTATCGTTATATTGACAAGTTCAGTAAACGTTGAACAGGGATTATCTGGTATCGTTATATTGACAAGTTCAGTAAACGTTGAACAGGGATTATCTGGTGTCGTTATATTGACAGGTTCAGTAAACGTTGAACAGGGATTATCTGGTATCGTTATATTGACAAGTTCAGTAAACGTTGAACAGGGATTATCTGGTGTCGTTATATTGACAGGTTCAGTAAACGTTGAACAGGGATTATCTGGTGTCGTTATATTGACAAGTTCAGTAAACGTTGAACAGGGATTATCTGGTGTCGTTATATTGACAGGTTCAGTAAACGTTGAACAGGGATTATCTGGTATCGTTATATTGACAGGTTCAGTAAACGTTGAACAGGGATTATCTGGTGTCGTTATATTGACAGGTTCAGTAAACGTTGAACAGGGATTATCTGGTGTCGTTATATTGACAGGTTCAGTAAACGTTGAACAGGGATTATCTGGTGTCGTTATATTGACAAGTTCAGTAAACGTTGAACAGGGATTATCTGGTGTCGTTATATTGACAAGTTCAGTAAACGTTGAACAGGGATTATCTGGTATCATTATATTGACAAGTTCAGTAAACGTTGAACAGGGATTATCTGGTATCGTTATATTGATAAGTTCAGTACATGGGGAGCGTTTATTATCTTGTATCGTTATATTGACAAGTTCAGTACACGGGGAGCGTTTATTATCTGGTATCGTTATATTGACAAGTTCAGTACATGGGGAGCGTTTATTATCTTGTATCGTTATATTGACAAGTTCAGCAAAGCTTTGCGGGAAACATAATGTTTATGGACGTTTATGGCCCCTATCTCAAAATCTATATATGAAATATTTTTTTTCGAAACTTGGTGTGTGGCTACACCTAGTGTTGGAGTCACTGGTGCCTGCTGCAACTTAGGTTATTCTCATTTTAAAATGTTTCTAGTTTCCATGGAAACAGTTTGAACTTAGTGCATGTGTAGGTGAGGACCCTTTTTCGACCTCCTTCTCGAACTCTATTCAGTATTATTTAATGGTATGTATTAGACTCAAAGATGAAATGGTGTCAGCCTTTTGCTACTTAAATCATTCTGATTTGTTTTTGGTTTCCATGGAAACAATTTCAACAAAGAGACTAGAAAAGGGACACAAATTGAACTAAGAGGCTTCATTGAAACACGTTTATTTGTTCTTATAGATTAACTTTTTTGGATTGTCTCTGGCATAAGAAGAAAATAAGGGTAAGATGACCAGGCTGGTTTGAAAATTGGAGCGGGTGACATCACAGTGCATCACATGCACATATTTAGTTAAATGTCTGTCTTCTTACTCACACGCCACTGTTCCGACAAATACCTAACATTTCATTCACGACACAACGAGCAGAGGCTGTATGTAAGGTAGCAAACGGCAGCAACGTTAATAATATTTGTGTTCAAATAAGTATTACTTTCATATTCAGAGAATGAGATGCGGCCTTTGTGGGATTACCAGGGAGACGGCGGGAATACGAAGCGACTGATATGGGACCGAGCGGGATGAATGTATCAGATAGCAAACATGGATTAGCATGGAACATGTCCATAGTTTATTTCAAACTGAAAGTGTTTGTACACAGTGTACATTAATGTATTAAATACAACTGCTTTCCTACTTACATCTCACATCCTTTCTAAAATATTGTCATTTGTAATGACGGTTTATTTAGTGTGAATAAATAATCTCACACTGCCCCACTCGTGAAATATCAACTTTACTCATGACAATCGATGAAATAATTAAACCAATTAGCATCCTCGCTTTTATCTGACACTGACCACGAGGTGGAAATATGTGAGAGATATACCCTTACTTTTCCGAGTGTATGTGAGAGATATACCCTTACTTTTCCGAGTGTATGTGAGAGATATACCCTTACTTTTCCGAGTGTATGTGAGAGATATACCCGTACTTTTCCGAGTGTATGTGAGAGATATACCCTTACTTTTCCGAGTGTATGTGAGAGATATACCCTTACTTTTCCGAGTGTATGTGAGAGATATACCCTTACTTTTCCGAGTGTATGTGAGAGATATTCCCATACTTTTCCGAGTGTATGTGAGAGATATACCCTTACTTTTCCGAGTGTATGTGAGAGATATACCCATACTTTTCCGAGTGTATGTGAGAGATATACCCTTACTTTTCCGAGTGTATGTGAGAGATATACCCTTACTTTTCCGAGTGTATGTGAGAGATATACCCGTACTTTTCCGAGTGTATGTGAGAGATATACCCTTACTTTTCCGAGTGTATGTGAGAGATATACCCTTACTTTTCCGAGTGTATGTGAGAGATATACCCTTACTTTTCCGAGTGTATGTGAGAGATATTCCCATACTTTTCCGAGTGTATGTGTGAGATATACCCATACTTTTCCGAGTGTATGTGAGAGATATTCCCATACTTTTCCGAGTGAATGTGTGAGATATACCCATACTTTTCCGAGTGTATGTGAGAGATATACCCATACTTTTCCGAGTGTATGTGAGAGATATACCAATACTTTTCCGAGTGTATGTGAGAGATTTTCCCGTACTTTTCCGAGTGTATGTGAGAGATATACCCATACTTTTCCGAGTGTATGTGAGAGATATTCCCATACTTTTCCGAGTGTATGTGAGAGATATTCCCTTACTTTTCCGAGTGTATGTGAGAGATATACCCTTACTTTTCCGAGTGTATGTGAGAGATATACTCATACTTTTCCGAGTGTATGTGAGAGATATTCCCATACTTTTCCGAGTGTATGTGTGAGATATACCCATACTTTTCCGAGTGTATGTGAGAGATATTCCCATACTTTTCCGAGTGTATGTGAGAGATATACCCATACTTTTCCGAGTGTATGTGAGAGATATACCCTTACTGTTCCGAGTGTATGTGTGAGATATACCCTTACTTTTCCGAGTGTATGTGAGAGATATTCCCTTACTTTTCCGAGTGTATGTGAGAGATATACCCTTACTTTTCCGAGTGTATGTGAGAGATATTCCCTTACTTTTCCGAGTGTATGTGTGAGATATACCCATACTTTTCCGAGTGTATGTGAGAGATATACCCTTACTTTTCCGAGTGTATGTGAGAGATATACCCTTACTTTTCCGAGTGTATGTGAGAGATATACCCTTACTTTTCCGAGTGTATGTGAGAGATATACCCGTACTTTTCCGAGTGTATGTGAGAGATATACCCTTACTTTTCCGAGTGTATGTGAGAGATATACCCTTACTTTTCCGAGTGTATGTGAGAGATATACCCTTACTTTTCCGAGTGTATGTGAGAGATATTCTCATACTTTTCCGAGTGTATGTGAGAGATATACCCTTACTTTTCCGAGTGTATGTGAGAGATATACCCATACTTTTCCGAGTGTATGTGAGAGATATACCCTTACTTTTCCGAGTGTATGTGAGAGATATACCCTTACTTTTCCGAGTGTATGTGAGAGATATACCCGTACTTTTCCGAGTGTATGTGAGAGATATACCCTTACTTTTCCGAGTGTATGTGAGAGATATACCCTTACTTTTCCGAGTGTATGTGAGAGATATACCCTTACTTTTCCGAGTGTATGTGAGAGATATTCCCATACTTTTCCGAGTGTATGTGAGAGATATACCCTTACTTTTCCGAGTGTATGTGAGAGATATACCCATACTTTTCCGAGTGTATGTGAGAGATATACCCTTACTTTTCCGAGTGTATGTGAGAGATATACCCTTACTTTTCCGAGTGTATGTGAGAGATATACCCGTACTTTTCCGAGTGTATGTGAGAGATATACCCTTACTTTTCCGAGTGTATGTGAGAGATATACCCGTACTTTTCCGAGTGTATGTGAGAGATATACCCTTACTTTTCCGAGTGTATGTGAGAGATATTCCCATACTTTTCCGAGTGAATGTGTGAGATATACCCATACTTTTCCGAGTGTATGTGAGAGATATACCCATACTTTTCCGAGTGTATGTGAGAGATATTCCCATACTTTTCCGAGTGTATGTGAGAGATATACCCATACTTTTCCGAGTGTATGTGAGAGATATACCCATACTTTTCCGAGTGTATGTGAGAGATATTCCCATACTTTTCCGAGTGTATGTGAGAGATATACCCATACTTTTCCGAGTGTATGTGAGAGATATTCCCATACTTTTCCGAGTGTATGTGAGAGATATACCCTTACTTTTCCGAGTGTATGTGAGAGATATACCCTTACTTTTCCGAGTGTATGTGAGAGATATTCCCTTACTTTTCCGAGTGTATGTGTGAGATATACCCATACTTTTCCGAGTGTATGTGAGAGATATTCCCATACTTTTCCGAGTGTATGTGTGAGATATACCCATACTTTTCCGAGTGTATGTGAGAGATATACCAATACTTTTCCGAGTGTATGTGAGAGATTTTCCCGTACTTTTCCGAGTGTATGTGAGAGATATACCCATACTTTTCCGAGTGTATGTGAGAGATATACCCATACTTTTCCGAGTGTATGTGAGAGATATTCCCATACTTTTCCGAGTGTATGTGAGAGATATTCCCTTACTTTTCCGAGTGTATGTGAGAGATATACCCTTACTTTTCCGAGTGTATGTGAGAGATATACCCATACTTTTCCGAGTGTATGTGAGAGATATACCCATACTTTTCCGAGTGTATGTGAGAGATATACCCTTACTTTTCCGAGTGTATGTGAGAGATATACCCTTACTTTTCCGAGTGTATGTGAGAGATATACCCTTACTTTTCCGAGTGTATGTGAGAGATATTCCCTTACTTTTCCGAGTGTATGTGTGAGATATACCCATACTTTTCCGAGTGTATGTGAGAGATATACCCTTACTTTTCCGAGTGTATGTGAGAGATATACCCTTACTTTTCCGAGTGTATGTGAGAGATATTCCCTTACTTTTCCGAGTGTATGTGAGAGATATACCCATACTTTTCCGAGTGTATGTGAGAGATATACCCATACTTTTCCGAGTGTATGTGAGAGATATTCCCATACTTTTCCGAGTGTATGTGAGAGATATACCCATACTTTTCCGAGTGTATGTGAGAGATATTCCCTTACTTTTCCGAGTGTATGTGAGAGATATACCCATACTTTTCCGAGTGTATGTGAGAGATATACCCTTACTTTTCCGAGTGTATGTGAGAGATATACCCATACTTTTCCGAGTGTATGTGAGAGATATACCCTTACTTTTCCGAGTGTATGTGAGAGATATACCCTTACTTTTCCGAGTGTATGTGAGAGATATACCCTTACTTTTCCGAGTGTATGTGAGAGATATACCCTTACTTTTCCGAGTGTATGTGAGAGATATACCCTTACTTTTCCGAGTGTATGTGAGAGATATACCCATACTTTTCCGAGTGTATGTGAGAGATATTCCCATACTTTTCCGAGTGTATGTGAGAGATATACCCATACTTTTCCGAGTGTATGTGAGAGATATTCCAATACTTTTCCGAGTGTATGTGAGAGATATACCCTTACTTTTCCGAGTGTATGTGAGAGATATTCCAATACTTTTCCGAGTGTATGTGAGAGATATACCCTTACTTTTCCGAGTGTTTGTGAGAGATATTCCAATACTTTTCCGAGTGTATGTGAGAGATATACCCTTACTTTTCCGAGTGTATGTGAGAGATATTCCAATACTTTTCCGAGTGTATGTGAGAGATATACCCATACTTTTCCGAGTGTATGTGAGAGATATTCCAATACTTTTCCGAGTGTATGTGAGAGATATTCCCATACTTTTCCGAGTGTATGTGAGAGATATTCCCATACTTTTCCGAGTGTATGTGAGAGATATACCCTTACTTTTCCGAGTGTATGTGAGAGATATTCCCATACTTTTCCGAGTGTATGTGAGAGATATTCCAATACTTTTCCGAGTGTATGTGAGAGATATTCCCATACTTTTCCGAGTGTATGTGAGAGATATTTCCATACTTTTCCGAGTGTATGTGAGAGATATACCCTTAATTTTCCGAGTGTATGTGAGAGATATTCCCATACTTTTCCGAGTGTATGTGAGAGATATACCCATACTTTTCCGAGTGTATGTGAGAGATATTCCCATACTTTTCCGAGTGTATGTGAGAGATATACCCTTACTTTTCCGAGTGTATGTGAGAGATATTCCCATACTTTTCCGAGTGTATGTGAGAGATATACCCATACTTTTCCGAGTGTATGTGAGAGATATACCCTTACTTTTCCGAGTGTATGTGAGAGATATACCCTTACTTTTCCGAGTGTATGTGAGAGATATACCCTTACTTTTCCGAGTGTATGTGAGAGATATACCCTTACTTTTCCGAGTGTATGTGAGAGATATACCCATACTTTTCCGAGTGTATGTGAGAGATATTCCCATACTTTTCCGAGTGTATGTGAGAGATATACCCTTACTTTTCCGAGTGTATGTGAGAGATATACCCATACTTTTCCGAGTGTATGTGAGAGATATACCCTTACTTTTCCGAGTGTATGTGAGAGATATACCCTTACTTTTCCGAGTGTATGTGAGAGATATTCCCATACTTTTCCGAGTGTATGTGAGAGATATACCCTTACTTTTCCGAGTGTATGTGAGAGATATTCCCATACTTTTCCGAGTGTATGTGTGAGATATACCCATACTTTTCCGAGTGTATGTGAGAGATATTCCCATACTTTTCCGAGTGTATGTGAGAGATATACCCTTACTTTTCCGAGTGTATGTGAGAGATATACCCATACTTTTCCGAGTGTATGTGAGAGATATACCCTTACTTTTCCGAGTGTATGTGAGAGATATTCCCATACTTTTCCGAGTGTATGTGAGAGATATTCCCATACTTTTCCGAGTGTATGTGAGAGATATACCCATACTTTTCCGAGTGTATGTGAGAGATATACCCATACTTTTCCGAGTGTATGTGAGAGATATTCCCATACTTTTCCGAGTGTATGTGAGAGATATACCCATACTTTTCCGAGTGTATGTGAGAGATATACCCTTACTTTTCCGAGTGTATGTGAGAGATATTTCCTTACTTTTCCGAGTGTATGTGAGAGATATTCCCATACTTTTCCGAGTGTATGTGAGAGATATACCCTTACTTTTCCGAGTGTATGTGAGAGATATACCCTTACTTTTCCGAGTGTATGTGAGAGATATTTCCTTACTTTTCCGAGTGTATGTGAGAGATATACCCATACTTTTCCGAGTGTATGTGAGAGATATACCCTTACTTTTCCGAGTGTATGTGAGAGATATTCCCATACTTTTCCGAGTGTATGTGAGAGATATACCCGTTCTTTTCCGAGTGTATGTGAGAGATATTCCCATACTTTTCCGAGTGTATGTGAGAGATATACCCTTACTTTTCCGAGTGTATGTGAGAGATATTCCCATACTTTTCCGAGTGTATGTGAGAGATATTCCCTTACTTTTCCGAGTGTATGTGTGAGATATACCCATACTTTTCCGAGTGTATGTGAGAGATATTCCCATACTTTTCCGAGTGTATGTGTGAGATATACCCATACTTTTCCGAGTGTATGTGAGAGATATTCCCATACTTTTCCGAGTGTATGTGAGAGATATACCCTTACTTTTCCGAGTGTATGTGAGAGATATACCCATACTTTTCCGAGTGTATGTGAGAGATATTCCCGTACTTTTCCGAGTGTATGTGAGAGATATACCCATACTTTTCCGAGTGTATGTGAGAGATATACCAATACTTTTCCGAGTGTATGTGAGAGATATTCCCGTACTTTTCCGAGTGTATGTGAGAGATATACCCTTACTTTTCCGAGTGTATGTGAGAGATATACCCTTACTTTTCCGAGTGTATGTGAGAGATATACCCTTACTTTTCCGAGTGTATGTGAGAGATATACCCTTACTTTTCCGAGTGTATGTGAGAGATATACCCATACTTTTCCGAGTGTATGTGAGAGATATTCCCGTACTTTTCCGAGTGTATGTGAGAGATATACCCTTACTTTTCCGAGTGTATGTGAGAGATATTCCCATACTTTTCCGAGTGTATGTGAGAGATATTCCCATACTTTTCCGAGTGTATGTGAGAGATATTCCCATACTTTTCCGAGTGTATGTGAGAGATATACCCGTTCTTTTCCGAGTGTATGTGAGAGATATACCCTTACTTTTCCGAGTGTATGTGAGAGATATACCCATACTTTTCCGAGTGTATGTGAGAGATATTCCCATACTTTTCCGAGTGTATGTGAGAGATATACCCATACTTTTCCGAGTGTATGTGAGAGATATTCCAATACTTTTCCGAGTGTATGTGAGAGATATACCCTTACTTTTCCGAGTGTATGTGAGAGATATTCCAATACTTTTCCGAGTGTATGTGAGAGATATACCCTTACTTTTCCGAGTGTTTGTGAGAGATATTCCAATACTTTTCCGAGTGTATGTGAGAGATATACCCTTACTTTTCCGAGTGTATGTGAGAGATATTCCAATACTTTTCCGAGTGTATGTGAGAGATATACCCATACTTTTCCGAGTGTATGTGAGAGATTTTCCAATACTTTTCCGAGTGTATGTGAGAGATATTCCCATACTTTTCCGAGTGTATGTGAGAGATATTCCCATACTTTTCCGAGTGTATGTGAGAGATATACCCTTAATTTTCCGAGTGTATGTGAGAGATATTCCCATACTTTTCCGAGTGTATGTGAGAGATATTCCAATACTTTTCCGAGTGTATGTGAGAGATATTCCCATACTTTTCCGAGTGTATGTGAGAGATATTTCCATACTTTTCCGAGTGTATGTGAGAGATATACCCTTAATTTTCCGAGTGTATGTGAGAGATATTCCCATACTTTTCCGAGTGTATGTGAGAGATATACCCATACTTTTCCGAGTGTATGTGAGAGATATTCCCATACTTTTCCGAGTGTATGTGAGAGATATACCCTTACTTTTCCGAGTGTATGTGAGAGATATTCCCATACTTTTCCGAGTGTATGTGAGAGATATACCCATACTTTTCCGAGTGTATGTGAGAGATATACCCTTACTTTTCCGAGTGTATGTGAGAGATATACCCTTACTTTTCCGAGTGTATGTGAGAGATATACCCTTACTTTTCCGAGTGTATGTGAGAGATATACCCTTACTTTTCCGAGTGTATGTGAGAGATATACCCATACTTTTCCGAGTGTATGTGAGAGATATTCCCATACTTTTCCGAGTGTATGTGAGAGATATACCCTTACTTTTCCGAGTGTATGTGAGAGATATACCCATACTTTTCCGAGTGTATGTGAGAGATATACCCTTACTTTTCCGAGTGTATGTGAGAGATATACCCTTACTTTTCCGAGTGTATGTGAGAGATATTCCCATACTTTTCCGAGTGTATGTGAGAGATATACCCTTACTTTTCCGAGTGTATGTGAGAGATATTCCCATACTTTTCCGAGTGTATGTGTGAGATATACCCATACTTTTCCGAGTGTATGTGAGAGATATTCCCATACTTTTCCGAGTGTATGTGAGAGATATACCCTTACTTTTCCGAGTGTATGTGAGAGATATACCCATACTTTTCCGAGTGTATGTGAGAGATATACCCTTACTTTTCCGAGTGTATGTGAGAGATATTCCCATACTTTTCCGAGTGTATGTGAGAGATATTCCCATACTTTTCCGAGTGTATGTGAGAGATATACCCATACTTTTCCGAGTGTATGTGAGAGATATACCCATACTTTTCCGAGTGTATGTGAGAGATATTCCCATACTTTTCCGAGTGTATGTGAGAGATATACCCATACTTTTCCGAGTGTATGTGAGAGATATACCCTTACTTTTCCGAGTGTATGTGAGAGATATTTCCTTACTTTTCCGAGTGTATGTGAGAGATATTCCCATACTTTTCCGAGTGTATGTGAGAGATATACCCTTACTTTTCCGAGTGTATGTGAGAGATATACCCTTACTTTTCCGAGTGTATGTGAGAGATATTTCCTTACTTTTCCGAGTGTATGTGAGAGATATACCCATACTTTTCCGAGTGTATGTCAGAGATATACCCTTACTTTTCCGAGTGTATGTGAGAGATATTCCCATACTTTTCCGAGTGTATGTGAGAGATATACCCGTTCTTTTCCGAGTGTATGTGAGAGATATTCCCATACTTTTCCGAGTGTATGTGAGAGATATACCCTTACTTTTCCGAGTGTATGTGAGAGATATTCCCATACTTTTCCGAGTGTATGTGAGAGATATTCCCTTACTTTTCCGAGTGTATGTGTGAGATATACCCATACTTTTCCGAGTGTATGTGAGAGATATTCCCATACTTTTCCGAGTGTATGTGTGAGATATACCCATACTTTTCCGAGTGTATGTGAGAGATATTCCCATACTTTTCCGAGTGTATGTGAGAGATATACCCTTACTTTTCCGAGTGTATGTGAGAGATATACCCATACTTTTCCGAGTGTATGTGAGAGATATTCCCGTACTTTTCCGAGTGTATGTGAGAGATATACCCATACTTTTCCGAGTGTATGTGAGAGATATACCAATACTTTTCCGAGTGTATGTGAGAGATATTCCCGTACTTTTCCGAGTGTATGTGAGAGATATACCCTTACTTTTCCGAGTGTATGTGAGAGATATACCCTTACTTTTCCGAGTGTATGTGAGAGATATACCCTTACTTTTCCGAGTGTATGTGAGAGATATACCCTTACTTTTCCGAGTGTATGTGAGAGATATACCCATACTTTTCCGAGTGTATGTGAGAGATATTCCCGTACTTTTCCGAGTGTATGTGAGAGATATACCCTTACTTTTCCGAGTGTATGTGAGAGATATTCCCATACTTTTCCGAGTGTATGTGAGAGATATTCCCATACTTTTCCGAGTGTATGTGAGAGATATTCCCATACTTTTCCGAGTGTATGTGAGAGATATACCCGTTCTTTTCCGAGTGTATGTGAGAGATATACCCATACTTTTCCGAGTGTATGTGAGAGATATTCCCATACTTTTCCGAGTGTATGTGAGAGATATACCCTTACTTTTCCGAGTGTATGTGAGAGATATACCCATACTTTTCCGAGTGTATGTGAGAGATATACCCATACTTTTCCGAGTGTATGTGAGAGATATACCCATACTTTTCCGAGTGTATGTGAGAGATATTCCCATACTTTTCCGAGTGTATGTGAGAGATATACCCTTACTTTTCCGAGTGTATGTGAGAGATATACCCATACTTTTCCGAGTGTATGTGAGAGATATACCCTTACTTTTCCGAGTGTATGTGAGAGATATACCCTTACTTTTCCGAGTGTATGTGAGAGATATACCCGTACTTTTCCGAGTGTATGTGAGAGATATACCCTTACTTTTCCGAGTGTATGTGAGAGATATACCCGTACTTTTCCGAGTGTATGTGAGAGATATACCCTTACTTTTCCGAGTGTATGTGAGAGATATTCCCATACTTTTCCGAGTGAATGTGTGAGATATACCCATACTTTTCCGAGTGTATGTGAGAGATATTCCCATACTTTTCCGAGTGTATGTGAGAGATATACCCATACTTTTCCGAGTGTATGTGAGAGATATTCCCATACTTTTCCGAGTGTATGTGAGAGATATACCCTTACTTTTCCGAGTGTATGTGAGAGATATACCCTTACTTTTCCGAGTGTATGTGAGAGATATACCCATACTTTTCCGAGTGTATGTGTGAGATATACCCATACTTTTCCGAGTGTATGTGAGAGATATTCCCATACTTTTCCGAGTGTATGTGTGAGATATACCCATACTTTTCCGAGTGTATGTGAGAGATATACCAATACTTTTCCGAGTGTATGTGAGAGATTTTCCCGTACTTTTCCGAGTGTATGTGAGAGATATACCCATACTTTTCCGAGTGTATGTGAGAGATATTCCCATACTTTTCCGAGTGTATGTGAGAGATATTCCCTTACTTTTCCGAGTGTATGTGAGAGATATACCCTTACTTTTCCGAGTGTATGTGAGAGATATACCCATACTTTTCCGAGTGTATGTGAGAGATATACCCATACTTTTCCGAGTGTATGTGAGAGATATACCCTTACTTTTCCGAGTGTATGTGAGAGATATACCCTTACTTTTCCGAGTGTATGTGAGAGATATACCCTTACTTTTCCGAGTGTATGTGAGAGATATTCCCTTACTTTTCCGAGTGTATGTGTGAGATATACCCATACTTTTCCGAGTGTATGTGAGAGATATACCCTTACTTTTCCGAGTGTATGTGAGAGATATACCCTTACTTTTCCGAGTGTATGTGAGAGATATTCCCTTACTTTTCCGAGTGTATGTGAGAGATATTCCCATACTTTTCCGAGTGTATGTGAGAGATATACCCATACTTTTCCGAGTGTATGTGAGAGATATACCCGTACTTTTCCGAGTGTATGTGAGAGATATTCCCATACTTTTCCGAGTGTATGTGAGAGATATTCCCATACTTTTCCGAGTGTATGTGAGAGATATACCCATACTTTTCCGAGTGTATGTGAGAGATATTCCCATACTTTTCCGAGTGTATGTGAGAGATATACCCATACTTTTCCGAGTGTATGTGAGAGATATTCCCATACTTTTCCGAGTGTATGTGAGAGATATACCCATACTTTTCCGAGTGTATGTGAGAGATATTCCCTTACTTTTCCGAGTGTATGTGAGAGATATACCCATACTTTTCCGAGTGTATGTGAGAGATATACCCTTACTTTTCCGAGTGTATGTGAGAGATATACCCATACTTTTCCGAGTGTATGTGAGAGATATACCCTTACTTTTCCGAGTGTATGTGAGAGATATACCCTTACTTTTCCGAGTGTATGTGAGAGATATACCCTTACTTTTCCGAGTGTATGTGAGAGATATACCCTTACTTTTCCGAGTGTATGTGAGAGATATACCCTTACTTTTCCGAGTGTATGTGAGAGATATACCCTTACTTTTCCGAGTGTATGTGAGAGATATTCCCATACTTTTCCGAGTGTATGTGAGAGATATACCCATACTTTTCCGAGTGTATGTGAGAGATATTCCAATACTTTTCCGAGTGTATGTGAGAGATATACCCTTACTTTTCCGAGTGTATGTGAGAGATATTCCAATACTTTTCCGAGTGTATGTGAGAGATATACCCTTACTTTTCCGAGTGTATGTGAGAGATATTCCAATACTTTTCCGAGTGTATGTGAGAGATATACCCTTACTTTTCCGAGTGTATGTGAGAGATATTCCAATACTTTTCCGAGTGTATGTGAGAGATATACCCATACTTTTCCGAGTGTATGTGAGAGATATTCCAATACTTTTCCGAGTGTATGTGAGAGATATTCCCATACTTTTCCGAGTGTATGTGAGAGATATACCCATACTTTTCCGAGTGTATGTGAGAGATATACCCTTACTTTTCCGAGTGTATGTGAGAGATATACCCTTACTTTTCCGAGTGTATGTGAGAGATATACCCGTACTTTTCCGAGTGTATGTGAGAGATATACCCTTACTTTTCCGAGTGTATGTGAGAGATATACCCGTACTTTTCCGAGTGTATGTGAGAGATATACCCATACTTTTCCGAGTGTATGTGAGAGATATACCCATACTTTTCCGAGTGTATGTGAGAGATATACCCTTACTTTTCCGAGTGTATGTGAGAGATATACCCTTACTTTTCCGAGTGTATGTGAGAGATATACCCATACTTTTCCGAGTGTATGTGAGAGATATTCCCGTACTTTTCCGAGTGTATGTGAGAGATATACCCTTACTTTTCCGAGTGTATGTGAGAGATATTCCCATACTTTTCCGAGTGTATGTGAGAGATATTCCCATACTTTTCCGAGTGTATGTGAGAGATATTCCCATACTTTTCCGAGTGTATGTGAGAGATATACCCGTTCTTTTCCGAGTGTATGTGAGAGATATACCCATACTTTTCCGAGTGTATGTGAGAGATATTCCCATACTTTTCCGAGTGTATGTGAGAGATATACCCTTACTTTTCCGAGTGTATGTGAGAGATATACCCATACTTTTCCGAGTGTATGTGAGAGATATACCCATACTTTTCCGAGTGTATGTGAGAGATATACCCATACTTTTCCGAGTGTATGTGAGAGATATTCCCATACTTTTCCGAGTGTATGTGAGAGATATACCCTTACTTTTCCGAGTGTATGTGAGAGATATACCCATACTTTTCCGAGTGTATGTGAGAGATATACCCTTACTTTTCCGAGTGTATGTGAGAGATATACCCTTACTTTTCCGAGTGTATGTGAGAGATATACCCGTACTTTTCCGAGTGTATGTGAGAGATATACCCTTACTTTTCCGAGTGTATGTGAGAGATATACCCGTACTTTTCCGAGTGTATGTGAGAGATATACCCTTACTTTTCCGAGTGTATGTGAGAGATATTCCCATACTTTTCCGAGTGAATGTGTGAGATATACCCATACTTTTCCGAGTGTATGTGAGAGATATTCCCATACTTTTCCGAGTGTATGTGAGAGATATACCCATACTTTTCCGAGTGTATGTGAGAGATATTCCCATACTTTTCCGAGTGTATGTGAGAGATATACCCTTACTTTTCCGAGTGTATGTGAGAGATATACCCTTACTTTTCCGAGTGTATGTGAGAGATATTCCCTTACTTTTCCGAGTGTATGTGTGAGATATACCCATACTTTTCCGAGTGTATGTGAGAGATATTCCCATACTTTTCCGAGTGTATGTGTGAGATATACCCATACTTTTCCGAGTGTATGTGAGAGATATACCAATACTTTTCCGAGTGTATGTGAGAGATTTTCCCGTACTTTTCCGAGTGTATGTGAGAGATATACCCATACTTTTCCGAGTGTATGTGAGAGATATTCCCATACTTTTCCGAGTGTATGTGAGAGATATTCCCTTACTTTTCCGAGTGTATGTGAGAGATATACCCTTACTTTTCCGAGTGTATGTGAGAGATATACCCATACTTTTCCGAGTGTATGTGAGAGATATACCCATACTTTTCCGAGTGTATGTGAGAGATATACCCTTACTTTTCCGAGTGTATGTGAGAGATATACCCTTACTTTTCCGAGTGTATGTGAGAGATATACCCTTACTTTTCCGAGTGTATGTGAGAGATATTCCCTTACTTTTCCGAGTGTATGTGTGAGATATACCCATACTTTTCCGAGTGTATGTGAGAGATATACCCTTACTTTTCCGAGTGTATGTGAGAGATATACCCTTACTTTTCCGAGTGTATGTGAGAGATATTCCCTTACTTTTCCGAGTGTATGTGAGAGATATTCCCATACTTTTCCGAGTGTATGTGAGAGATATACCCATACTTTTCCGAGTGTATGTGAGAGATATACCCGTACTTTTCCGAGTGTATGTGAGAGATATTCCCATACTTTTCCGAGTGTATGTGAGAGATATTCCCATACTTTTCCGAGTGTATGTGAGAGATATACCCATACTTTTCCGAGTGTATGTGAGAGATATTCCCATACTTTTCCGAGTGTATGTGAGAGATATACCCATACTTTTCCGAGTGTATGTGAGAGATATTCCCATACTTTTCCGAGTGTATGTGAGAGATATACCCATACTTTTCCGAGTGTATGTGAGAGATATTCCCTTACTTTTCCGAGTGTATGTGAGAGATATACCCATACTTTTCCGAGTGTATGTGAGAGATATACCCTTACTTTTCCGAGTGTATGTGAGAGATATACCCATACTTTTCCGAGTGTATGTGAGAGATATACCCTTACTTTTCCGAGTGTATGTGAGAGATATACCCTTACTTTTCCGAGTGTATGTGAGAGATATACCCTTACTTTTCCGAGTGTATGTGAGAGATATACCCTTACTTTTCCGAGTGTATGTGAGAGATATACCCTTACTTTTCCGAGTGTATGTGAGAGATATACCCTTACTTTTCCGAGTGTATGTGAGAGATATTCCCATACTTTTCCGAGTGTATGTGAGAGATATACCCATACTTTTCCGAGTGTATGTGAGAGATATTCCAATACTTTTCCGAGTGTATGTGAGAGATATACCCTTACTTTTCCGAGTGTATGTG